>JAKSZT010054338.1:2880570-2995773 GCA_026826555.1 Tolypeutes matacus | reverse complement strand
ATAGATAGATAGATAGATAGATAGATAGATAGATAGATAGATAGATAAACAAATAGATGGATTGCTAGATACATGGAATGATAGAATAGATGTGGTGAGATATTAAAATTGGTGGACCTGGAGATCTGGGAGGCAGGTATGTTGGAGTTCTCTGGAAGGGTTTTGTATTATTTTTGCAACTATACCATTCATTTGAAATTATTTCAAAATAAAAAGATTCAGGGAAAAAGGTCTATCTTAAATTTCTTTTCTTTGTTTGCTTGAAAGTAGAGGTCCTTTAGAAAATATCTACCCGTGTCAGCTGGGCTAAGGGAATGACGGGACCAATAAAAATAACAGCTAATAGTTTATAGTTAATGAAATTCTTATTATGAGCTAAACACTTTACAGGTAATAACCCACTTCATCCTTGCAGCAGCCCGTTGAGGTCAGCACTATCACTATTCCCACCTCACAGATGAGGAAACCGAGGCACAGAGAGGTTAGGTAGCTTGCCCAAGGTTACTCAGCTGGTGTGGGGTCGGTCAAGCTGCTGTTCACACTCAGCTCCCACTGGCTTTAGAAGCTATGCTTTTATACTACCCGTTGCCCCTCAAAAGCTGGGAAGTGGTTCATGGTTTGTCTCAGCCCCTTGTTGAGGCTGGATGAGAAGTTTCCTGAGGACTAGAATGTGAGCTATCCCCCAAGGAGACATCAATCCTTGTGAATGCCACTGCCTGCTCCTGGCAAGGATTTGCCATCGGTTTTCTGAATGGAAACTACTCTTTTATATAAGCATGTGCCAGGCACTGTACTAGGTGTAGTGGGTCAAACCAAGATACAGATCCTGCCCTCCCCCTCTCCCAGGGCTCTCAGGTGTCCCCACATGTCAGGCCGTCGTGCAGCTCTCAGGAGGAAGCAGATGCAGTGCTAGAGCCAGAAGGCCTGGATTCTCTCCTATACCCCACAGCATTCCCCTGCCAGGGACCAAAGACCCTTGGGAGCAGTGGGACTATGCATAGACAGGGAGAGAGCAGTGGAAAATCAGTCAAATGATCCCCACCCTCACCCATTTCACCCCCTGCCCTGTTGTCTAGTGGATTCTTGGCCTTCCCAATGCGGTCTAAGAAAACTTGAAAGTTTCCTTCCAGAGCCCCAGGAAGCCAAGAACGGGAGCTGCCCCAGGCCATTTCTGTCCCTGGGTCTCCTTTCAAAGGGTTTCTGGGGTGATGGAGAGATTGGGGCTTGTGGGCAGTCAGGGGAGAAGGCCTGTCTATTTTTGGCTTGGCTCAAAGATTTAAACTCTCCCATTCCCACACTAGCTGCCCCAGTCCATTGGGACCCAAGGCCTGGCCTCCAGAGAATGCTATGACATTTGTTTGTGCTGCCTCCATTTGACTCCCGCAAGTTTTCCCTCACTGCTTTCCACAACAAGCCTCTATCCAGCCAAACTACAATTGGGAATCTTTGGGTTACAAGCAACAGAAACCAAGGGCAAACTAGCCCAACCAAAAAGAGGGGACATTTATTGGTTTGCACATCTGAGAAGTGAAGTGTGGGGGAAATGGCTTTGGTGTGATTGGATCCAGATGCTCAGACAAGGTCACAGGGAATGTGGCTCTCTCTGGTCCTTGGTCTTCCCTCTCGGGCAAGTTCTTCCCTTGCAGTGTTAAAGAAGTTCCTCAACAACTCCATCTGACATCTTCCAGGGGAAATATGGTGACTGCAGTGGAAAGAGAGCACTCCTTTTCAATAAATGAGGCAAAGCTACCAGGAAAGGCTCTCACCGGCCCAACCCATTCACACATCACATAGGGAGATAGTCCCGCTGGGAACCACATGGTCTGAGAATGTGGGAGAGTTGCGTCCTGAGAGGAAAAAGGGGAGCTGCAAGCAGAACTAAGGATTTGGGCAGGCAAAATGGCCAGGTGCCACCTCTACCAGCTGTCCCTGCCACCACCATGTTTCCCTTTCTGAAATTATCTTCTCTTCCTCAGGCTGAATACCTCTCTTCCTTCAAGCCCCATCTCCCCCGAAAGCCTTCCTTGGCCTTCCGACACACTCAGACCTCCACCCTCTTGAACCCACTGTGTACCAATGGTCTATTCATTTTATTTTATTTTTAAATGAAAATAATGTGATTGCTTTCTTCCTATCACATCAAAATAATATCTGTTCCCCAAACAAATCAGAAAATATGGAGATGAAATCTTGTTGTCCAGAGAGGGCTTCTCTGAGGAGGTGGCAGGACAGAAGCTGGCCCCGGAGTATTTCAGGCTAAGAAACCAGCGCAGCGGAAGGGCTTGGCAGGTTTGAGGACCTGATGGGAGCTCAGCAAACAGAAGAGTGAGGAAGTGAGAGAGGGTCAGTGGTGAAGGACAAGGTAGGGAGAGGTTTGAGGCTGGCTTTTATTCTACATGAGATGGGAGGCTGGGGGGAGGTTGTCAGCAGGGCAGCAGTGTGACCTGGTTGACATTTGGGAAAGCTCTCTTGGCTGTGGAGTGAAGAATGTTAGAGGGGCAGGGTGAGAACTTTGGGAGGCTGCTGGGATGATACTGGTTGGGTACCAGGTAATGGCCATGGAGAAGGAGAGAAGCAGGTGAGCTTTTGGATGAGTTGGTTGGGGATAGAGGGTATGTGTGTGTGTGTGCAGGGGGTGAGTGTGAGTCATTTCTAGGTTTCTGGCTTGAGCAGCTATGTGGATGGGGCACTGTTTACTACCATGGGGAAGACCAGGAAATAGCAGATGTTCTCTCTAGATGGCTACACAAAATGGATGTATGCTCGCATTTTACATAAGTTGGGCAGTATTACTTTGCTGAATGCTCTTTTCCCCTACTCAACTGAGCATCTTTTCCTAGCAATAATATGTGATTAGAGCATCCTTGGCAATGCCCGCATTACTGTACCATAATTCAGATACACCATAACTTCTTAAACCAATTCCCCCATGGATGGACACTTAGGTTATTCCTGTACTGCCCATTTATGACTTGATTGGCTTCCAAGTTGCTCTGTTTCCCAGTCAGTCATTTGTCTCTGTCTTGTCTCCAACTTTCCTGTGTCCAGGAGCTGGCTCCCTCTCTCTGCTCCTCCCCTCGGCGCAGTGCACTTTGGCCACTAGATGGCGGCATTGCGTAGTGTCCCTCTAAGATTCCAGCCCCCAGGAGAGACTCCATTCTCAATGCAGGGAGGTCGGGAGAAGGGCCTTGAACCTCCACATTCTGACCCCACCCAGATCAGAGTGGGACAACCTTCAGTGGAGACACTTGGGTCGGTGGACCCCAATTCTCAGTGCCCGGAGAACACCTGCCCTAAGGGTACCTTCCTGCCCACTTTCAAATGGAAGTTTCCATGCTTCCCTGCAGGGATGGTAGGGTTAGCATTGGGGGCAGTGGTTTCTGAAATGGGATATACAGATTGCTGACGGTGCCTGAGATGGTGTGAGGGACACCAGGACCTATATCACCAAAGCTTAGGTGGTATGTTTGTAGAGATAGTGTTTGCCCTTCAAGCCCATGATTTCCCAGGCACTATTATTACTTAGAAAGAGGTGACGTTCAAAGAATAAGTCAATTTAATGAAAAATAGCCAATAAATCACGGTGGTAAAGTTGGAGAAACATTGTCTTCCTTGTAAAGCACTGACTTCCAGCTATGGATGTAGAGGAGAAAGTACGATGGATTCATAAAATTTTAAAAGCTCAGAATTTTGGAGCCATAGAAATAGAGCCTTGGCACCATAGTTTCTTTGACTGTATTTGCAAAAGTACAATGGAAAGACAATATTTAATAAAAGAATCTTACTGTTACAACTTTTAGAGTCCGTGAGAATCTTGGAAGATTAGACTAAGGGAATCCTCAGCCATCACAATCTTTTGCAGAGGAGGAAATCATAGTCCAAAAAAGAGATCCCGAGTGACTTTCAGGTAAGCCCTGCTGAGCAGTGCCTCTCAGAATAGTGGGCAGAACACTTTTACCTCCTGTCTTGCCTTTCCATGGTGACCTTGGAGCTCAGGGCTTCCAACTGTGGGGCCCTGGCCAGGCTCCACTCCCCTCCACCAGTGCTTTCTTTTCTCTTTATAAGCACCTATCCGTGCCACCTCCTTCCCTGGAGTTCCATCTCTGTGCTAACTAATCTGATGGGTTAACTAATCCATACCGCCTCTGATTTGTGGGCGAATGAGTGATTTATGTGAGCACGTGGCCTCCCGCTCAAGTAACATGTGCTTTCTAGAGAATGTTGCAATTGGCAGGATGTTGCTGATGGTGGAATTTCAGGCAATGTGACCAGCCAGTGAGGACAATATCTTAAGGGTATGACTGAGGATAGGGTGTCTTTGGGTGTCTTTCAAACCGCCACCTGTTTAGAGCCTCCATTTTTGTGCTTTATTCTCACCTGGGAATGAAGAGCGTGGACACCCAAGGGGAGCTCCCTGCTTTTACGTTCTTCCTGATTTCAATGTTAAGATGCCGAGCTGAAGACCATATTCATTGGCTTTTGGAGTCCTGAACTCTTACAAATCCTTCCCCTCTTTCAAGACCCAGCTTAGGCGTCACCTCCTCTGAAAAGCCTTCTGGGATTATTCCTCCCATAGAGCCAAATATCTTCCACGAGCTTCATGCCACCACTCTTCCTTTGTCTCCCAGCATATACTCCAAGTTGTGTTCGCTGATTGTTATGGTTCTATCTAGCATTAGTGGTAGTGACACGGGATTTGCCCCAACTCAGGGGCTCACAGGAACAGCAGATAATTCACATGAGCTCAAAACACTGGGGACTGCAGTAAACCAGAGGAGGCATTTAAGGGAATGGAGGCAAACCAGAGGATGCATTTAAGGGAACAAGTGCACCCTGCCCCCCAGCCCCAGGCCTAGGCAACCACTAATCTGCTTTCTACCTCTATAGATTTTTCTGTTCTGGACTTCACATGAATGGAATCATATAATATGGGGTCTTTACGTCTGGCTTTTCTCACTTACCACGATTTCAAGTTCTATCCTTGTTCACCCCAGCCAGTGTGGCCATCTGGGAAGGAGGCCCAATGTTGCCAAATCTGATTTTTCCAGAAATCTGGGGTTTTAAAATAAAATCCACCAATTTAAAAGTGTTGATAATTATTTTCAAATGAAAATCTCTCCTGTCAAGGCCAAATAAATTACACCTACAGATTTGGCCCTTGAATCTATATGTTGGGGTCTCTGCTTTTTTTTTCTCATTTTGGTTTGTTGCATTTGGGTGTCTGTAGCTGCAGACACCAAGGGTGGTTTTAGCAGCCATGACGGCTGCTCTTAATACTTACTTATCCACTGATTGTTAGAGCATCCTTGTGGATGCGTGTACATGTGTGTATGTTAACCTTTAAAAAAAAAACACTTTATTGAGATATAATTCACATACCATAAAATGTACCCACTTGAAGTATACAATTCAGTGGTTTTTAGTATATTCACTATGTACAATCACCACCACAATCAATTTTAGAACATTTCCATCATGTCAAAATAATAATAATAATAATAATAACCCATTCCTTTAGCTGTTACTTCCCTATTCCCCACCCTCTCCACCACGCCCTGACCATCCCCAGCCCTAAGCAACCACTAACCTACTTTCTGTCTCTATAGATTTCCCTATTTTGGACTTTCTTATGGAGGAATCATATGCTATGTGGCCTTTTGTGTAGCATAATGTCTTCGGGGGTTCATGCATGTCATCGCATGTATCAGACCTTCATTCCTTTTTATGGCCAAATAATATTCCATTGTACAGACGCGTCCTGAATCCTCCATTACTGAAGGTGTTTCGCAGAAGTCACATGCATCACTTTTAAAATCTGACCCCCAATTCTTTGACACACCTTCAATAAAGAGGTGGGGTCTAACACAGACCCTCCTTCCCCTTGGATCTGGCCTTGTGATTGCTTAACCAAGAGAATACAGCAGAAGCGGTGCTGCCAGTTTCTGGGGCCCTCACTCCTGGAACCCAGCCACTCTGCCCTGAGCAAGCCAAAGCAGCCCATGAAGAGGCCCATGTGGAGAGGGGCCAAGACCCCCGCCCTTATCCCCAGCTGAGCTCCAGCCGACAGCCTGCACCAACTTGCTGCAAGTGCATCATCTTGGAAATGGATCTTCCAGGCTGCCAGCCAAGCTGCCCCAGCTGACACCTTGGAGCAGAGACAAGCCTTCCCCACTCAGCCCTTCCCAAATTGTAGGTGCACAAGCAAAAGAAATAACTGGTGTATTTTTTTAAAGCTGCTAAGCGCTGGGATCATAGCAAGAGATAACTGGAACATCCAAGGACTGGCTGGGGTCCCAGCTCCCTTTGTCACTGACTCTGGGATCTCGGATCCTTTTCCTCTTGGGACCTTCGTTTCCTCATTCAAAACGGGGAAGTTTGGTCTGAACCCGAGTGTTAGTGAAAATGTGGGCGTTTCACGAACTGGCACCCCCACCTTGGAAAGCAGCTGGGTGTGGTCTAGTGAACAGGAGATGGACGGACCCTGCTGCCCAGCCGTCACACTCCCAGAGCAACGATTGCACACGTGCTCGAGGAGACAAGTACAAAGACGCTCACAGCAGCTGATCTGTGACGTCAGACAACTGGAGACAGCTTCACTGTCCATCCGCAGGAGGATGGCTTCAGGGACTGTGGTTTACTGGTAGACTGCAAAGTGACTCAAACAGAATAATTCCAGTTAGGGAAAAATGGAAAACAAGCAAAACTGATACTGTTTATGGATGCGGATGTATGTGTGAAAACAAGTAAGGAAAGGGTAAGTCCCAGGTTCAGGGAATGATTTCCCTTGGGTGGGAGGGAGGGAGAGGAATGTAGTCAGGGACTGCTTCTACTGGCGTCCCCTCACCCCACATGAGGACATGCCCAGCGCACCTTGTTTCTGACCCTCCTTGGCCCACTTGCCTGCAAACTGCTCTGCCGGCACCTTCTCTCCACTCCACCAGTCCAGCAGCTCTGAACCCTTTGGTCCAGGCAGGGCTGTGCTCTCACGCTCTACCCCTGAAGTCATTTTTCCAGTTATTTCCCCTCCCTCTTCCCAGAAGGAACCAGTACACTGACTTGTAACACCATAAGTCAGTGCTGCCTATTTTAAAACTCTGTATAAATGACACAATACAGTGTGCTTTTTTTTTTTTTTTTTAATCCCTGACTTCTTTTATCACTTTAGGAGACTCTCCATTGCATGTAACTGTAATTTGGTCTTATTCATTGCTATATAATAGTCCATTGTATGGTATATTCATTTCCTCGGGCTGCCCTACAAATGACCACAAACTGGGTGGCTTAAAACAACAGAGATTTATTTTCATAAATTCTGGAGGTTAGAGGTCAGACATCAGGTGTTGGTGGGGCTGAGCTCCCTCTGAAGGCTCTAGGGGAAGATCCTTTCTTGCTCTTCCAACTTCTGGTGGCTCCAGGTGTTCTAGGCTTGTGGCAGCATCGCGCCAATCTCTGCCTCCGTCTTCACATGGTCGTCCACCCTCTGCATCTGTGTCTTTATTATGGTTCTCCAGAGAAACAGAACATTAAGAATATTAATGAAATGGTAAAAATACTAAGAAACAGAATATTAAGAGATTCCTTATGGGGAATGGCAAGTCTGAATTTCATAGGGCAGGCTACAAATTGGGAACTTGATGAAGGTGAGGTTGAATTCCCCAGGAGAAGCTGGCTGAAGTAGAGATAGAGATTTTTCAGACTTCTGAAATCCTCATTTCTGGCTTTAAGACCTCCAATTGATGGGATGAGGAGACACCCCTCATTGCCAAGAGCAGTCTTCTGTGTTGATTGTAGATGCAACCAACTGAATGTAGATGCAAATCCATCTAGGAAACACCCTCACAGTAACAATCACCCTTGACCAAACAACTGGGCACCATAATCTGGCCAAGTGGACACATGGACTTAACCACCACAGTGTGTCCGAATTTCCTTTTTCTTACAGAATCACAAGACATAGTATAGGACCCATTCTAGCCCAGTATGACCTCATCTTAACTAATTACACCTGCAAAGATTTTCTTTCCAAATAAGTCACATTTACAGGTACTGGGGATTGAGACCTGAACACATCTTTTGGGGGACACAGTTCAGCTCACAACAGCTGGGTATGCCACAAATGACCCTTTCACCCACTGATGGCATTTGGGCTGTTCCTGTGGTTTGCAATTAGTTGGCTTTCTGGAGCCTCTGTTGACAGAGCATCCCCTGCCTGAGCCCTTTGGAGCCTCACAGCAGGCCCTGTGACATGGGTGCCATCGTGCTTTCCATTTTAGAGAAGGAAACGGTAAATGAAATGAAAGACTGGAGCCCTCTGGCATGGTCTGGAGGGTGGCTCCACCCAAATCTCTGACCCCAGCCCCACACTGCCCCCCACTCTGGCCTTCTCATCCCTGCCTCTTTCACTATTACCTCCTTGTTGGTGCAACCCCTTCCCCAACAAGCTCCATGAGGACAGGGCCTGGTGCAAAGCAGGAATCTGGTGGCTTCTTGTTGACTGCCTGCCCACCTCCACCCCAATTCTCTCCAGCAGCCGGGTGGCCTCCAGCCGGGCACCTTCTTCCTCTCCATGCCCCGGGGCCCAGCACGGGTCTGACCAAGTGTGTGCCCAGTGGGATTCCGGTCAGGGAGCTCCGAGGTGGAAATCAGCCTGGTTGGGCAGGAGGGCCCACCTGTTACAGCGCCGCAGACTCAAGCTGGGACCAGGGGCCAGCCACTCCACCTCTCTGTGCCTCAGGCTCCTTGGTTGTACAATGGGGATCCCATTGAGTTCCTCCCTGTGACGTGCTTAGCCGAGTGCCTCGGCCACAGGTGGGCCCAATAGGCTTCCATTGTGGTTGTCCTCTTATTATCCCTGCTCCCTGTTGCTCTAATGGAGGCGAAGGAGGCAGTGATCCCCAGGCCCTGTGATTCCCAGGCTGGAGTTGGATGCCCTGCCTGCCCAGTCAATCATTCTTTTGTGTTTCTAGCCTCCCTCGAGCTTAGTAAAATATTGACTTTCTGATAAATCTTTGTCCCCTGGATACTGGCCCCTCTCCCTTCTGGAATGGCCTTTGGCCGAGCAAAATGGCTTCTCAGTTTCCTACAGCCTCAGGGCCCATTTGTAGCATTTGAAAAAATTAAATAAAAAACTTTAAAAGATGCACACAGCATAAAATTCAAGTTTCAAGAGGAAAACTGAAAACCCCCATCCTTCTGCCATCTGGCTCCTTCCCCTGTGGCTACAACATCACCAGTCCCTTCTGTACCTTTCCAGAAATATTCTGCCATAGACAGGAACCACTCCTGCATTTATAGTTTGCACAAATGATACTCTCTCTCATCACATTCTGCTCCTTACTATTATTTTTCACAGCAAGAAAAAAAAAATTGAGCAAAGCAGCCTTGTTTTAGTTTCCTAGGCTGCTTAAAGCAGAAACCATGAAATTCTTTGGCTTAAACAATGGGAATTTATTCGCTTACAATTTGAGGCCGTGAAAATGTCCAAATCAGGGCATCATCAGGGCGATGCTTTCTCCCTGAAGACTGGCTGCTGGCAATCCTTGGCAGTTCTGCCCCATGACAAGGCACGTGGTGGCATCTGCTGGTCTCTCCCTTCCCTTCTGGGCTTCGTTGGTTTCAGCTTCTTGCTTTCGTGGCTTCTCTTTTTTCTCTCTGCATTCATTCCATTTATAAAATACTCCAGTAATAGGATTAAGTGCTATCCTGAATGAGGTGGGCCAGACCTTAACCGAAGGAGCCACATTGAATGGTCCTACTTACAATGGGTTCACACCCACAGGAATGGATTAGATCTAAGAACATGTTTTTGTGGGGGTGCATATAGCTCCAAATAACCACAAACCTCAAACCAAATTTACTTTTTAAATTAAAAAAATAGTTGAAGACCCACACGAAGTTGCAAAAATGGTACAGAAAGTTCCCGTGTACCATTTAGCTCCCCCTGGTGATAACATTTTATATAATCCTAGTACATTGTCAAAACCAGGAAATTGACCTTGGTACAATATTATTAACCCAAATCCAGACCTTATTCAGACTTCACCAGTTTTACAGGCAATAATTGTTTTGCTTTGTCCTATGTTCTGGTGTATAGTTCTATGAAAATTTATCACATGAATAGATTTGTCCAGCAGGATATAGAGCTCTTCCATAGCCACAAAGAATCTCCCTCATGACACTTTAAAAGACCACACCCTAGAGGGCGGATGTGGCTCAAGTGGTTGGGTGTCCGTCTGCCATATGGAGGGACCTGGGTTCGATTCCCAGGACCTCCTGGTAAAACTAAAAAAAAAAAAAGAAGAAGACCACACCCTCCCCCAGCCCCTACCATCACTATAATTAGGGCACTTTGACAATGTTAAATACATTGAATCATATATAAATTGGACGTAACCTTTTGAGATTGGCTTTTTTTTCTTAGCATACAGCTCTTGAGATCAATCCAAGTTATTGTGTTTGGCAATAGTTCATTCCTTTTTATTGCTCTGTAGTATTCTGTGGTATGGAGGTACCACAGCTTGTTTATTCATTTATCCATTGAAGGATATTTTGGGTTGTTTCCAGTTTTGGGTGATTACAAATAAAGCTACAATGAACATTCATGTACAGGTTTTTGCATGAGTGTAAGTTTTCATTTTTCTAGGATAAATAATTGCTGAGGTGTGTACTAAGTGTATGCTTAACTTTATAAGAAACTGCCAAACCAATTTCCAAGTGGCTGTGCCATTTTACATCCCCCCCAGCGATGAATGAGAGTTCTTATTTTGCATCCTTATATGACTTGGTAGTCTCGTATTTTTGTTGTTGTTGTTTTCATAGGTTTGTAATGGTATCTCATCATAGCTTTAATTTGCATTTCCCTAGTGGCTAATGATGTGGAAATCTTTTCACGTGCTTATTTGCCATCTGTATATCATCTGGGTGAAGTATCTGTTCAAGCCTTTTGCCCATTATCTAACCGGATTGTTTGTTTTCTTACTGTCAAGATTAGAGTGTTCTTTACATAGTTGCAAATATTTTCTCCCAGTCCGTGGCTTGTCTTTTCATCCTTTTTAAAAAAAAAAGATTTATTTATTTATTTCTCCCCTCCCCCCTCATTGTTTTGCACTCACCCTCTGCTCTCTGTTATTCTTCTGTGTCTGCTTGTCTTCTCTTTAGGTGGCACCGGGAACTGATCCTGGAGTGGAGAGAGGTGCTCAATCTCTTGAGCCACCTCAGCTCCCTGGTCTGCTGCATCTTTTATTGCCTCTCCTCTGTGTCTCTTTTTGTTGTGTCATCTTGCTGTGCCAGCTCTCCGTGCAGGCCAAGATCTCCACTCAGGCCACCTTGCCTTCACCAGGAGGCCCCAGGAATCAAACCCAGACCTCCTATATGGTAGACGGGAGCCCAATCGCTTTAGCCACATTCGCTTCTCCATCCTTTTATTATTTCTTTTTCTTTTTTTCTTTTTTTTTTTTTTCCCCATCCTTTTAATAGAGTCTTTTGCAGGGTAAACATTTTGAATTGTGATGAGGTCCAGTTTATCCATTTGTTCTTTTATGAGTCATGCCTTTGGTGTTGTATCTAGACATCTTGCCTTTTCCTTTAATAGATCTTGTAGATAGCTCCATATCAACATGTAAAGAGCTTCCACTTTATGTGTTTGTGGCTGCAAGTGTGCCATTGTACAGATAAGGGATAATGCATTTAACCATTTCCCTGTTGGGGAACCTAAGTGTCCAACCTTTACTGTCACAAACCATGCTGGAATGGATAACTTTGGGCATACACCATTTCTCATATGTGTGAGTTCACCATGCCAGTGGGATAAATTCCCTGAAGTGGCATTGCTAGTCAAAGGGTTCAAGCACTTGTAATATTGATAGAAACTTCCTGTTGCCCTCCCACTGCAATGTCTGAGACATACTGTTACCGCCACCTCTTACCAACATGGAATTTTATGAGGTTTCCTTTTTTTTCTTTTCTTTTTTTTTATCTTTGCCAATTTGAGAAGTGAAAAATGGTTTCTCCGTATGGTTTTAGTTTTGCAGTTCTCTCGTTACATGTGTTGAGCTATTTCTCTTTCTCTAAGAACTTCCTATATTTTCTTTTCTGTGAATTTTTGGTTCCTTTCCTATGCATATTTTTTGACTAAGCTTCCTGGTTGTATTGATTGACAGGGGCCCAAAATTCACTTTCTGAAGAGGGGTGAGGTCTGTGAGCCCCGGCATTCCCTCCTCAGGCCATTCCTCACTTCCAAGCCCCTGGCCCCCATCCCATGGGCCTGAGACCTGGGTCCACGCCTGTCTTGCTCCTGCCTTGCTGCTTGCGAATTTCCCCCTCTTTGGACTCAGCGTCCCCATCTGTGAAATGGGGCTAAGAACAGTACCTACTCATAGGACTGCTGGGCAAATACACGTGAGAGCACTAGAACAGTGCCTGGCTCTCAACGAGTGTGCTCTCTTATTATTACTGTCATCTCTGAGGATCATGACTTCCTACAACATCCCTCAAAGCAAGCAGTCTCCAGCCCCACGCAATTCTCCCAGCAGCTGGGTGCTCGCTCCTTCCCAGGTAGGTTTGTTCCCAACTCATTGTCTGGGCTCAGAAGGGTGCCTCCTAAAGCTGGCTGCAATCTGTTGCCTTCTGATTGCTCTGCCCCTAGGGACATCCTGCCCACGGTCTCCCCTGTGCACACCCAGCTCTGTGTCAGGAGTGGGCCAGTAGCGAAGACTTGCCTGGAGGTTGACCAAGGACAGGGTGGAGACAGGGAGTTGTACAGTCAAAACCGAGGAGAGAAGCTGCTTGGATGGAACAGCTTGAGGCCCTAGAAGATCCCCAGGTCTGGAGAGTGTTGGCCTGCCTGGCATCTCAGCAAGACACTTGGGGTCCTCCCTCCTGCCCCTGTTTTTTCTTCCTTCATGACTTTCTGCGTGGCTCACCTTCCCAGGGGTGGGGGAAGGAAGGCTTGGGGAGGAGCCAATGGGGAAGCAGTACAGTGAGATGCCAAGAACTTAGACTTGGCGCTTTGGCTGTGTCACCTTGGGAGGGTCACTTAACCTCTCCGAGCCCCAGTTTCCCCATCTGCAACCTGGGTTTGAGAACTGCATTTACTTCCTAGCGTGTTTGTGAGAGTTAAATTGGATGATGCCTATTGTATTAGTCAGCCAAAGGGGTGCAGATGGAAAATACCAGAAATATGCTGGCTTTTATAAAGGGTATTTATTCGGGGTAGCAGCTTACAGTTACTAGGCCATAAATTGTAAGTTACTTCCCTCACCAAAGTCTGTTGCCACGTGTTGGAGCAAGATGGCTGCCGACGTCTGCAATAGTTCAAGCTTCCTCTTAAGGCTCCGTTGTCCCAGCTTTTTCCAATATCAGCTGTAGGCTGGGATAAGTCTCGTCTCTCTCCTGGTGCTCATTTCTCCCCGGGCTCAGCTGCTTGGCTTGCTCCACAAGTTCAGCTGTAAACTATCAGGCTAATGGCTCGTCTCTCTTCCCCGGGCCTCTGCCGTGTCTAATGGAGCCTTTTCATGTATCTGCTTCTCTGTGTGCTTACTTCCCAGGCTCCAGGATCAAACTCTCACTTTCTCCTTTGCCTTGTTCTTTTCTCCATGAGTCCCTGCTCACCAAGGGGACGGGGACTCAACATCCTACTGATGTGGGCAAATCAAAGCCTTAATCATAATTTAATCAAGTAAAAGTGAAACCTCTGAATTCAATACAATCTAAGGGTATCACTAGCCCAGAGGAACAGACCAGTTTACAAACATAATCCAACATCTATTTTTGGAATTCGTAAATAATACCAAACTGCTATACCTGTGAAATGCTTGGCCCAGTGCCTGGTCCATAGTAAGCGCTCACTTGGGGCAGCTGCTGCTATAGTTGTTATTGTTACTGTTACTGAACAGAAGGGGATCAGGCCTTTGTGCCTACCATGCCCTCTACCTGGAGCACCCTGCTCTCCCCCTCCACCTGTCTAATCCCGTTCAGACCTCAGGTCTCAGCTTAGACAAGCACCACCACGTGCCAGGCTCTGGAAAACGAGGTTCCCCCAGGGAGAACCTTGTCTGACATCTCTTAGGTGAGGCCAGCCTGGGCTGGGATCAGACGACATGGCTTCTCATTCCAGATTGTCTACCCTCTTCCTGGATGCCTGGGGCAAATAATTTCTCCTGGGCCTCAGTTAAGCCACCTGTACAGCCAACCAGGGGTCTTAGAAATCTCTGCAACCTTTTCTTCTCCCCACAGTTGGCATCCACACCACAAAGGACACACGGCCCCTTCTTCACAGGCTCTTCTTGGTACAGAGAATTTCCAAACTCCCCTCCCAAATGCCCAGAAATAGACTCTGACTCTGCGTCTCCTCCCTGCCCTGCTTTCCCAGGGGTACCATCAATAACGACCCAGTCCTCGTTAACTCACGGGCACATCTGCAGCATTTCATTTGTAGAAATCCCCCACTGCATCTTCGCTAAGCGATGGGCTTCATGGGAAACCATTATGGGGACCACATCTTTACCAAGGTAAGCCTTACTTACCAGGCATCGCAGAAAGGACTCGAGGGTTTGAGAAGCTCTGTCCTGGGGACAGCGAAAGGTTTGAGTTGTGTCCCAGCTTCACTATTGCTTTGGTCACATCACTTGTGACAGCTCAAAGGCTGGGGGGTGGGGGGAGGGCTATTGATTCCTGTAACCGACAAGCCCTGGGGTTTCAGGCGTGGCTCAGGCTGGGTGCTCAAATGAGGTCTCTAATTGACAGAGGAAGAAACCAAGGTGTTTGACTTGCCAGAGGGCACACAGCTAGGAAGCTCCTTCCCTTGACTCTGGTGTCCTCGGCATGGGCTCATGGAGGGATGTCATTGGGGGGATGACCTTGGTCAGGCTTGGGACTCATGGCCATCCTTGACCCAGTCCAGGGGTTTTTAACCTTTTTTGTTCCATGGGCCCCTTTGCCAGTCAGGTGAAAACACAGACCCCTTACTAAGTCCACACTATACTATTCATTATTTAATAAATATATCACACCTGCACCAACACATCCCCACAAGAATATCGTTTTCTTGACTTTCAATTCAAGCTCACAGACCCTGGTTAAGAAGCCCTGCCCTAGTCTCTTGGTCGGGTGCCCAGGCTGTGACTGATGGTGCCTGGGGCATCCACTCAGCATCGATGCAGAAGCTGGAGGCACCCACACTTCAGCTACACGGACTGAGGGTCACAGTGGAACCCAGGTACATTGGAGGCTTCAGAAGTCATGGTGGGTGTGGGGGTGTATCTGGAAGCTGGAATCCTTGGGCTTTCTGTGCTAGACATTAGAGACCTGAGAGTGGGGCGAGGAGAAAGGAGGACTCTGCCTGCCCCTTGCTTGGGTGGGGGCTGGGGCTGGCAGCTGCATTTCCAGGAGAATCCTGCCACCTCAGAGAGAGCTGCTAGTTCCAGCCAGCAGCTGGCGCAAGGGAGTGAGCCTGCCAAGCAGTTGGGGAAGGTGTAAGAGGGTCTGTGCCTCTGGCTGGGGTGGGTGAGGGCTCTTGGGCAAGGGGAGTCTGCCCCAGCTTCTCACACCAATCCACACCACCCTTTGCCATGGGCACACACGGTCACACCCATGGGGGTACTGTCCCTGGACCAGAGTTGGCATTTTCAAACCACCATGCCACGCACATTATTTGGAATCCTCGCATCAGCCCTGACAGCTGGGGAAATGGAGGCTGGGAGAGCTGGCCTGCTCCAGGTATAGACATGATAGTGAGGGAGTCGAGCCACACACACACAAATAGATAAGTTATAACACAGTGTGTTGCAGTTGAAGCAGTTAAAATGTAGCAAGGGTTTGCAGAGGAGGAGGTATGGCTGGTCAAGGTGGGAGGTAGGATTTCCTTGGAAGGATACTTGGAAGGATTTCCACCAGAAAGACAAGAGTGAGAAGGGTGTGCTAAGCAGAGGATGGGAAAGAGAAGTGAAATAGCGTATGTGTGGGGAGCTAGAAGCTGCTAGTATTTCTGGGGTATAATGTGGGGTGTGGAGGGGAGAGGTGGATGTTGAAGTGGAGGGAGAGGTGGAGCTAGGTAGAGCCTCGGATCCCTGTCCGGGTGGCCAGTGGAGGCCAGCAAAGGCCAGCAGAGGCCAGCGGAGGCCAGTGGAGGCCAGCAAAGGCCAGCAGAGGCCAGCGGAGGCCAGTGGAGACCAGCGGCAGGAGCAGCCAGACTCTGAGCTTATTGCCAGGACTGGAAAGCTAAGGGGCTCAGAGGCCCAGGCCCAGGCTTTGGGAAAGGCAAGAACTGGCATATGTAGGTTCTGGACTACCTTCCAGGTTTAGGGGCATGGATCGGGGAGGGCACAGCCTTCCCCAGCAAATGTCCCTTGGAGCAGGCCACGGTCATTAACTGAGCACCCATTCTGCACCGGTGCCCTCACCCCATAGGCACTTTGAACTCTCAGTTGAGACTGATAAAGGAGGTCATTATCCTCATGGGTTTGGAAGGGGAAGCTGAAGCTCAGAGAGGGAAAGTGACTTGCCCCAGGCCACACAGTCAGGAAATGGCTGAGTAGGACATGAACACAAGACTCTCTGATTCTTTCCCCTCTTGGCCTCTGTTGGGCATTGAATCTTGTCCCCTACAAAAGGCGTGTTCAGGTCCAGAGCCCTGGTCTTGTGGATGTGAATCCATTTGTAAAGAGGACCTTTGAAGATGAATGAGGGTGGGCCTTAATCCACCTTATAAGCAAGGGACATGGAAAGAGAAGCCACAGGGAACAGCCAGAAGTTAGAAGTCCACAGAACCCAGAGGAGAAAGGAGAAGACACTGCCAAGTGCACTGTCATGGGATGGAAAAGACAAGGACTAAGGGTCACGAGCAGGAGCCCTAGAATGCCACAGTCTTCAGGGAGAAAGCATCGCCTTGCTGACTCCTTGATTTTGGACTTCTCTTAGCCTCAACACCGTGAACCAAAAACTTCCCTTTGTTTAAGCCAACCCATTGTATGTTATTTGTTTTAGCAGCTGGGAAACTCAAACAGCCTCCTATTGTCTTAGTTTACCAGTGCTGCCATGACAAGCACAAAATAGGGTGGCCTAAAGAACAACAGCGTCTCAGTTTGGGAGACCAGAAGTCCAAATTCAAGGCATCAGCAGGGCTTGCTCTCTCCTAGAGCCTGTAGTGTTCCGGCAATCTTCCATCACATGGCGAACTCTCTGTCCTGTCTCTCTCCCTCTGGTTTCCACTGTGCTTGGTGTGGGAATCTGCATTTTGACCAGCACCTCAGGGAATCAGCAAGGAACCCACTGGCCCAGGAGGATCTGGGGATTTCTCCCAACTCTGAGATTCAGGGAAAATATCTGTGCCCAGAGGCCAGGGTCCACCAGAGTTCCCCAAGAGCTGCTTGGCCATCCCCTTGCAGCCCACTGACCCCCAGGGAGCAGCTGGGGGCTGGTGCCCTGTGGGAGGAAGCCACATCTGAGCCTGGGGAGGGCCTGAGGGGCCAGAGGAGGGTGGGAATGAGAGGCCTGTGTAAGTGGGAGTGAGGGGGGCTGCTTCTCTCGGCTGACCTTCAAGTCTTGCTCAAGGCCACACAACTGCCTACACTTACTGGGGAGGCACGGGCTTGGTGGCCAGGTGGGGGTAGAGATAAGCCAGACTCTGTCTCGCCTTTAGGCAACTTGAAGTAAAGCAACGTATATCGTAAGTATTTAAAAGTGAGCAATGCAGAGGGAACGCCGAGAGCAAGGGGGAAGGGGATCTTATAACGCAAGTAAAAAGTGTTGGGAAAGCACACCCAGGTGGAGAGCAGCACGGGCTGACAGAGTGCAGGTGCTGGGGACAGGGGAGCTTTTCAAACAGACAAATGGCATGATGAAAGCTGTGTATTTGAAGGATTGGTGTGATGTAGAAGGGGACAAGAAGGAGCAGAGAGTCTAGTGAGGGAGTTGTGTGTGGTGGGAGGATGAAGAAGAGGTGGTGACTCAAGAAAGTAAAACCATCAGCACTTGCAATGTTGGTTGCGGCTTAGCTGGAATACAGGCTGGAGACTCTTGTCTCTTAGGTCCAGACTTTATATTAACCATCAGTCAGTCAACAAATGTCTATTAAGTACCTCCCTATGGGGACTACTGATGCCTTTACCCAACTGTGGCCAATGGTGGACTTTCAGGCCACCTGCCCAGCCATCACAGGAAATATTTTGGTCCAGGGAACAGATTCCTGCCTTTCAGACCACTTTTGAACACTAGGGGAGCCTGTGAGCTGCCCCCAAATTGGTAGGTTGAATTGTGTACCCCAGCAAGCACATGTTCTTAATCTGAATTTGCATTCCTGTAGATATGAACCCCTTGTACATAGGACCTCTTGAAGATGTTACTTTTAGTTAAGGTGTGACCAATTGAAGCAGGGTGGGTCTTAATCCGGATTACTAGAGGCCTTAAAAAAAGAAAGGCACAGGGGGCAGCCAGAAGCAGGGAGTCCATGGGAACCCAGGAAAGAGAGGAGTGGACGTCACCATGTGATGGGAAAGCCAAGGAACCCCAAGGATCGCCAGCAGGCCAGCACGAGAATGCTACCGATACTAACCATTGGAGAAAGCCAGCCTTGCAGCCTTTGAGCCCATGAGACGGTAAATTCTGCTGCTTAAGCCAACCCACGGGGTGGGATTTATCATAGCAGATCAGGCAAACTAAGAGCCCAGGAACTCAGACCACTCTGCCCTGGGATCCAAGAGAAGAAGGCCCAGATGGGTGCAGGAAGTCCTTTGCAGAGAAAAATCAGAAGAGTTGAATAGACCAAAGTCTGCCATCCACGTGGAATGAGGCATGATATCTCAGGCAGGTCTTGCTCCTGGGAAAGTGTCAGTGAGAGAAGAGCAGTCAGGAGGGGGCCTTGCTCCCTTATTTATCAGAGAAAGGGAGGCCCAGAGAGGGCAGGGGACTACGCAAGGCCACACAGCAGCAGCTGGAAAACTGATTTGGAGCCCAGGCCCCCTGACTCTGAACCAAGGCTATTCCAATGCGTGGAAAATACATACTCAATCCCACACTCTCTCCCCTACCTGAGACCCAGCCTCAGAATCCTTTATAGCACATGTCCAGGCAGCCTTGATCAGTCATTCAACGTTGGCTCCAGAAGTGGAGACCTCAGGCCACCCCTACTTGACATCCTAAAAGGACCACTTCCAAATGTATTCCCAGTGAGTGGGGCCCACTGGAATTCTGGATCGTAAGAGATGCCTCTTTGCTCACTTTCACCTCAGCCTTGACTCCTCCACCTCAACCCCAAACCTGAGACCAGGTGTGGAAGCCTCCTGAATGCTTGGGGAAGAGATGTATGTTCCCCCGCCACCGTGGGTCACCTCTTGGGGTTTGAGAGGCAATAGGTTAGCCTGGACCAGGCGGGGCCACCACAGGCCAGAAGCAGGAAAAAGGGCAGACCAAGGGGTAGTGGGGAGTCTGCTATGATGTGACAGTTGATGCCAGGCACCTTCCCTTCTGTGTTCCCTTGGATCATAACAACAGCTACTCCGTGAACCCCTTGAAATTGGATACAAAATTGGGTAGCCTTGCATTGGGGTGGAGCAGGCTCTAGGTTTTTTTATTTTTATTTTTGTTTTAAATCAGATTCTCAAACCAGGCTGTGACTTTAAAAGGCACAGAGTTGCTGATTTGTTTTCTTAGGGTATGCTGTGCATCAAGCACTTCACGCGCACTATCTGTGATATTGTGGTAAGAGCATATCTCTGGGGCCTGGCTGCTAGGTTCAAATCTGTCCCTGCAATGGGCCAGCTGTGTGACCTGGAACAAGGAGCATTGCCTGAAAACTGTCCATAAACATCAGCTGTTATTGTCATCTCATTTCATTGCAATGACCCAATTGAATGGAGGAGGTGCTGGGGTGTCAGAGAGAATGCTTTTGGCTGCAAGTAACAGAGTATCCATCTACATGTGATTTAAATGACAAAGAGGTTTGTTATTTCATGTCATGAAAAGTTCAGAGGCGGTCACTTCAGAGTTGGTTCTTGTGATGGTTTGAAGCTGTATGTGCCCCAGAGAAACATGTTCTTAAATCTAATCCATTCCTGTGGGTGTAAATCCACTGTATGTTGGACCTTTTGATGAGGCTACTTTAGCTAAGCTGTGACCCACCTGACTCAGGAAGGGTCTTAATCCTATTACTGGAGTCCTTTATAAATGGGATAAATACACACAGAGAAAAACCCACGGATGTAAGAAGCTGAAATCAACAAAACCCGAAAGAGAAAGGAGAGACCAGCAGAATTACCAAGGATCACCAGTAGCTAGTCTTTGGGGAGAAAGCATCACCTTGATGATGCTTTGATTTGGACATTTTCTCAGCCTCAAAACTGTAAGCTAATAAATTTCCACTGTTTAAGCCAACCCATTCCATGGTATCTGCTTTGAGCAGCCTAGGAAACTAAAACAGTTCTGCATCTCAAGAATGTCCTCCAGGTCTTGGCTTCCTTCCATCTGCCTGCTCTGCCATCTCTTTAGCAAGTTGATGGACACACTGAGGGCAGCATTCAAGAGGCACCCCTGGAGCCAGTGGTCCATTCAGGATTCCTCAGGGCTCATCGGTGAAGGGTAGAGGTACATTGGAGAAGGTAGGAAGGACCTCTCAATAGAATGAATCCTTGATCCCATCCCTCCAGCACCCCCTGCACCCTCAGATGGAAGGCTTCATCTAGGGTAGAGTGTACTTTATTGTCCTTGACTTTGGGCTTGACTCTGTGACTTGCTTCGGTCAATGGGATGGAGTGGATGTGACAGTGTGCCAGCTCCAGGGCTAGGCTTTATGGGACCTTGCATGCTTTTTCTTACTTTACTTACTTTTCTTACTTTGTCACCACCATGAGAAGAAAACTTCAGCTCACCCATGAGCCAAGGAGGATGAGAGACCCACAGCGGAAGCAGAGCCACCCCATTCACTGCAGCCAGAGGCAGAGCCACCCAGCAGAACCCAGCCCAGCCTGAAAGCCAGTCAACCCACAGGTCCATGAGAATAAACGGCTCATGGATTTTAAGCCATTGAGTTTTTGGGTGATTTGTTCCACTGTATTGCTGTGGCATAGCTGACTGGTAAACCTCCCAGAAGAGGCTGATGTTCAGAGATTATAGCAATCCCATCTGTCGATTTGGCTCCCCTTCATCTGACCACCTCCTTTTGCAGATCCATCTCCTCACTGAGGCAAAGGCAGGGCCCACCTCCCACGATGGGAACCAAAGGGGCAAGACACTCTCTCTCCTTCCTTCTTGGCAGCTCCAGAGTCTGTGGTGGCAGGATGACAACTGTTGAGGACACTATAGGTGCTCAGGAGCTGTTTCTCCACAAACACTGTGGCCCAGAGAGAGGACTCCCTCACCGTTGCAGGTGCGAGTGGTCTCCTTCCCTGGGCCCGGACCTCCCACTAGGGCCAGAAATGCACTGTCTCCACCTCAGCCTCCAAGGGAAGGCGCCCACCTGCCCTCAACCCCAGGGCTGGCTGTGCCTTGATGCTGGGCTCCATGCCTAGGCAGCAGTTGGCAGCCGATGGGGCCTCTGGGGCATGGAGGACTGAGGCCACTTGCCCAGGTGGTGCTGGAGCCAGGATTTGAACCACGCTGACCACCCGGAAGCCTCTGTGGCTGTGACTGAAAGGAGCATGTGGCATCTGTTAGGCCACATCTGGCCGACAGTGGCTTGTTTTTGTGCCCTTCATAAAAAACAATCGCTGACATTTATGGAGTGTGGGTTACTGAGAGCCAGGCCCTGACATGCGTGACATCACTGAATCCCCACACCCGCCCTGAAGGCCCAAACCATTTTTAGCCTTGTTTACAGGGTAGAAACCTGACGCCCAGTGAGGTGAAGTGACGTCGTGGCCATTTGCATTCCTTGCCCCCTGCGCATTCCCGAGAGGGTGTTATGGGTTGAATTGTGTCCCCAACAAAGATAATGTCCAAATCCTAACCCCTGCTCCTGTGAATTTGAAAATTGGGTCTTTGAAGGTGTGATTAGTTGAGATGAGGCCAAACTGGATGATGGCAGGTCCTAATTCAATATGACTGGTGTCCTCATAAAAGGAGAAAATTTGAACACAGGGACAGACAGACACAAGGGAGAAGGCCACGTGATGATGGACGTGCTGCGGCTGCAGGTCAAGGACCGCCAAGAATGGCCAGTAAACACCAGAAGCTGAAAGAGGCCTGGAAGGATTCTCCCCCACAGGTTTCAGAGGGAGCACGGCCCTGCCGACACCTTGATTTCAGACTTCCAGCTTCCAGAACCGTGAGACAACACATATCTGTGGTTTTAAACCACCCGGTTTGGGATACTTTGTTATGACTGCCCTAGAATTCTAGTCAAGGGCGCCCCGGTGGCCCTTTGGAGAATCTTGCCACCCTTGTGGTTGGCAGTTGGGTCAAGGCTGTCAAGCAGGGCACCCTACTTTTCTCTAAGAGGTGGGCAGATGACACAAGCCTGGCCCATCAGGCACTCTCTCCTGGAGCTTCTACTCTTGAGTCAAGTTACTCTTACACAGGTGATGACTAGGGCTGCTTCCCATGGAAGATTCTGTCTGAAGGTCCTTGCTGCCGAGAGTCCTGTTGCTTTCGAGACTCATCTCCTTCTGATAACACCCTCCCTCTCCCATACCTTCAGCTGAAGTTAGCTGACTCAGTTTCTGTTGCTTGCAAGCCAGAACTCTAGCCATATGTATGAGCTACCCAAATGCACACAGGGGACATAAGGTTGGGACCCAGAGGGTCTGATGCCAGAGTCCAAAGTCTTAGCTACCATGGCCTGGGGTGGCACTTCTCAGGTGAGAGAGGGAACTAACATTCCCTGGAGCCCAGGGACATTGCCCCAAGTGGCTGTGAAGTTTGCACTGTCTACCATGCTAAAGCCATATTGTTTTTGTAAGGGTAGTGTCTTAAAGTCATCAGAATTTGGTTTTCATTGTCTTCCATCTTTGGGGCTTCAAAAACGCCGTAGCCCAGCTTCTGGTACCCAGTTGTGGATGTGCCACCGAAGGGCATTTGGCTCCTTCATTGCTCTCCTCTGCCTTTTGCTAGAGCCCCTCCCCACTGCTCTGGACTCCTTGGCAGAATGTGGGCCCAGAGGACCCTCTCTGGGGGTCGGGGTGGACCAGACTCCAGTATAATGGCACCGCTTAGGACGCCACTGGTTGACCAGCCCAGTTTGGGCATTCTCACCTCACTTCTGTATTTCTGTCGTATCCTCGCCCCTCCTGTACTATCATTTTCTGAATGTTTGTTTAAAATTGACACTTTTTTTTTTTTTTAACATAAAACCATTTAAAAATTTAGAAGACTTCGTGTCACTACTGTAAAAGGGGTGCTGCTATTGCTGTTCATAAATACAGAGCAGCAAAGGACAGAAAGCAATCTAACTAAAGCCTGACTAGATGCTGGGGCCTGCCCCAATCCTGAGGCCGGCCAGGCCTTTGCCAGGGAGGTGTTAAAGGGCCCCAGCACCATCCCAAGCCTTCCCCTTGGACATAATCGGAAAGAAGCATTCAAAGGGAATCAGAAAAAGAGTAATTTCCTCAGTGTGCGAGCCAATGTTATTGAATGCCGTGACGTGCACCACGTGCCTCACATTTTGGGAAACCATGGTACAGGTGAAAACAGATAGGGAAGGGGTCTTGTCCAAGGTCACACAGCACATCAGGGGAAGAGAGCCTGGAACTGCAATGTCCCACCCATGACCCATCTCTTTCTGTGGTACCTCGCTTTGTCTCTTTAAAGCATTTCAGACGCTCCCAGGCAACCCCTGATGATCTGGGACCACATTTTAATCTCCGGCAGCCACTCCCCTTCCATCTGTCGGGTTTGGGCCTTCCTCACCCCTGCCCTCCCCCCATACACACACCCACCTCGCCCACTACACCCACAGTGCCAGTTGGCGTGGGCTCTGCAAATGCAAACGCATTTAAATGTCAGCTGGAGCAACATAGAGCTAGAAAGGCAAACAGGTGACAAAAATAGATGTGACAATCACAGTCTCCTAGACTGTCACCAGGTGCTTCCAGCTCCTCTTAACCCTTCCTGGGGCAGGTAGCCCTCGGAGAATCAAAATAACTACGAACCCCCACCCAGGGATAACTTAAGCATGCATGGCACATAATTTTGCATATAATTTTGGAAGGGTTATGGGCCCATCCTACTTCAGACACCTTGTGTTTTTTATCTGTCTCATGGGCCGGGGTTCCAGGGAAGAGTTTCCATTACAAAAATCTTTCCAAGGCCAAGAATTTGGGCAACAACTGATCGCGATCATTTTTAGGTCAGTTTCCATTTAATGAGCTGTGAAGAAAGGCTCAAGTCCAACCCAGAAGCAGGGCTTAGGGTACACCTTTTGCAACCAGAACCCTTATCCTGTGACTTCTCTGTTTGGGAGGGTTAGCTTTGGGGAAGACACTTCTCTTTGCCTCCTTTGAAGAGGGTCCAAGGTTGAATTTCAGCAGGGAAGGAGACACCCAGCCTCCCTTCCCAGCCTCCGCACACCAAGGTGCTACCCCTGCCTTGCACAATTCCAGGGGTCTTGTCCACGCAGAATGCAAAAGTAGCCATGCGTCCTGGAAGGGGCAGCCTCTCTAAGATTCTGGCCAAGGTCCTGAGTGGATGTCATGTGCGTGCCTTGCCTGGTGTGCCTCAGTTTCCCCACCTTCACAAAGGAAGAGATTCAATCATTTGAGACCGGAACCTGCTTCCTGTCTTTTTTTTTTTTCCTAGGATTTTGCATGTATAAGGTCTTGGCACAGCCCCATTTGAAATCTGTTCTTGCAGATGCTTTGTTTCTTAGCAAGGATTTGAGTAAAAGATCACCCTCCCCAGAAGAAAGTGTAGGGGTGGGAAACGGAACAATAGGGCCGGGGAGAGAGGCCTCTAGGACAGGAAGGGTGGCCCATCAATGAGAGGGGAGTGAGACATGGTTGAAGACTGACCTAGCAGAGTTTGAGGACTGGAGGGATGCCTGCCTTGGCGAGATCTCACAGGGCTGGGGAGGGGCAATTTCCACCTGCAACTGGGGGATGCCCCTGAAACCTGATCGGAAATCCCAGGGCACGGTGCTAATGGCCTCGTGAGCAGGTATGGATGGGGGGCTGAGAAGCCAGCTCCTGCGGCAAGCTGGGCCAGGAGGCGGGAGGTCCTTGCTACGGCCTCTCGCCCCCTTGGGTCTCCTGCACTATATCTACTGTAGAATTTGTCTACTGGCCAGGGATGTTGGGATCTGATTTGCCACCAAGTGCAGGAGCAAAGGAGGAGAGAGGGCTCATACTTGGTTGCTTTGGGCAAGCCACGTGGCCTCTTGCCTCAGTTTCCTCCTCTGTGCCATGGCAAGCCCGCTTTGCAGTGTTGTTGGGAGTCACAGATGGGCCATGGATGTGTGGGGTCTGTCTGGGGTCTGGGGGTGGCCCATGTAGATGCCCTGTTTGATGCAGGGGTTGCAAACTCAAATGCCTCTGGGAGCCAGACAGACAATGAAAATGAGGAGCACTGCTGGGACCATTCCTGGCATCAAGAGGCAGAGTAATATAATGGCCAGGCATCCAGACTGCCTGGGTCCAAATCTCAGCTCTGCCACTCACCAATCATGGACCTCTGAACCTCAGTTTCCTCATCTATATAAAGAGATGAACAAATGACAAGCTCTATCATTGGCCAATAGCATGGCATCTGTTCTCTTCTCTCGTATTGCTAATAGATCAAGACATTTGTTTTCTCCTTTTGCACCCATGGCAGCCATTGTTAATTGATCAAGATATTCTTGCTCATTGAGTCTCAGGATCCTTCCAGGTGGCCTCTTCCAGAGCTCCAGGAAACCACTCTCAGTGGGCAGGATTTGGCATTTGAGGTGAAACCTTTTTTGTTAACTTTTTTATAATACCTGTATAGCAGGCCCTGTACAAATGGCAGTTACACTTAGTCTCTGCTCATTGCAGGACTCCTTAGCCACGAGCCCCAACTTCTGCTTACGCCCCTCCAGTGACAGGGAGCTCACTACTTTCCGAGGTTGCCCATTCCATTGCTGGCAATTAAGATGGTCTCCGCACATTATGCAGGGGTAAAAAGAAAGGAAGTCGTGAAATGCATGACAACATGGATGAACCTGGAGGACATTATGTTGCGTGAAGCAAGCCAGACACAAAGGGACAAATACTATATGATCGCCCTATTATGAACTAGCTATATTATGTGAAATATAAATATATTATGTGAAGTATGAATAAGGGTAGAATTGCATACATGACTGTTTTTCTTTGAAGTTGAACAAATGTAACTTAATAGTACAAAATGTTATTATCAGACCATCACATTTTTCTAAGTGAAGGAGACCAGACACAGAGTACCACATATGTTATGATTCCATTTATGTAAAATGTAAATATAAATCAATTTATTAAGATGAAATGAGTTTAGTGGTTATGTAGATCTGAGGAAGGAATGCTAAGGGGTGTGGAGTCTTTCTTTTTGGAGTAATGAAATTGTTCTAAAACTTTTGAGATGATGAATGTACAACATTCTGATTGTACTTAAAAGCTGTTGATGATACACTTTGGATAGAAGAGCCAGAAACAGCAGCTATGTACAGTGGGGGAAGCATAGAGAGATTGAGAGGTGAGGAATTTTCTTGTTTGTTTTTCTGTTTTTTTGCTTAATATTATTATTACCGAAATAATGAAAATTCTCTAATAATGATTGAAGTGATGAATGCACAACTATGGGATTATAGCAAATACCTTTGCTTGTACAGTTTGGATGAATTGTATGTTTATTAATATGTATCAATAAAATTGATTTGTTTAAAAAAAAAAAAAGGATGGTCTCCTCAAATATTTCCCCCTGTGCCTCCCTTTTCCCTCAAACGGCCTGTGATTCTATAGCAAAAGGCCCCCTTCTTTCCTGGATTAGCTGTCATTATGGATTTAGGTGATTTATTTTTAGGTGATAAATTTGATGAGTAAAGCCTAGCTTGCATGTAGTTGATCCCAGGCGAGCTAAGCATCTTCAGCATTTGATGGACATGTTTGGGGGAGTGTGCGAGCATGTAGGGGTGTGTGTGTGTGAGTGAGAGAGAGAGAGAGTTCAAACGTGTGGGTGAGGGAGTGATGGAGAGAGACTGAGAAAGAGCGATTGAGATAGAGATGAAAGAGAGAGGAGAGAAAGAAGAGAGCAAGAATGAGAGGAGAGAGGAGAGAGGAGAGAGGAGAGAGAGAGAGAGAATGCATTTTCCAGCCTCCTAACACACCAGGCCAATGTCATTCCTTACGTAAGCCTAATAGCTTCTCCAGGGATTGGCGCTGCATTCATAACCCATCATTAGCTGATTAAGGCTGATTATTCCAAGGGGAGGGGGCAGTGAAGAGGGACGTGAAGTTACATAACCACGATTTATTCAGCTGTCATCCACATTTCTAAATTTAGGAGCCAGTCGACTTAAAAGTGAGTCCCCGTCATTTGGACATGGCGCAGGCCACACAGGGGGCCGTGGGTCTGGTGGGTGTTGGAGCCCTGTGGTGCCCAAGGTGGCTGTGGGAGTTTCTTCCCAGGGGACAGTTTGGGGGCCTTATCTCACAGTGCCTGGAGAACTTGGATGGGGGGAACCGTTTCACACCCGGAAGCAGGTGGATTTGCAGGGGTGGACGGCAAGGTGATGAGGGGTGAACTGGAACGCCACGTCCCTGTGAACTGGCAGCTCTAGGAAAACCTGAACAGCCATGGTTCCTCTTGGAGCCCAGTATATATTCGTGTGTGGCTAGCTGGCCACTTCCTAATTGGTGTCCTTCTGCTGGGGCTCCCTGCTCTGCTTTCCAAATCTTTTGTGCCCAGGCCTGGCACACCTGCCATGGAAGTCAGTCCGGCTGTGCATGGAACAAAGGCACCGCCTCCGAGTGAACACGGCTCACTTCGGAGATAGCGTGGAGTCACATATGTATAAAGGTAAATTTTTTTGCAGATAGCAGCAAAGGATGTTCTAACAAAATCATCATTCCAACACCTTCCTGGCAGATGGGAGTCAAGCATCTTGAGCAAACGGAACCTTTCTCTGATTTGCACAAAGATGCCACATGGGCTGGCAGCTATTGGCCTCTGACCACCGCCGGGGCTGGCTGCATCCAACTCTGAGTTTGTATTGCAGTGATCCTGACCAGAGTGAATCTGCTGAAGGCCAAGGATAAAGAGCAGCTGTAGAGCTGCGCCTCCTCATTCAAGGTCTCAGAAACGTTTTCCAGGCCGCTGTCAAGAGGTGCCAGCACTCTGTGATATCATATGAGAAAAGGTGCATATAAAAGCCCTTTATTAACCGTCAAGAATCCACGTGTGTTTTGGGAAATGCTATAAAGTTGTGTTGCAGTAATACATGAGCCAGACTTGGGCGCAGTCCCTTTCTAGCTCTGTCAGGGGGGATGAGTCACTTTGCCTTCCCGGGCCTCAGCTGGATCAGCTGTAAAATGGGAACTTTGAGGATCAAGGAGAAAAATGGCTACAAGCCTGGCTTACAGTTTCTCTCAAGGCTACTTTTAAAGTGCCCATGCAGTTTGGACACCAGAATGTGATCTTTTCTTTGAAATCCTATGTATTTACAACAAAATTCAAATTCTTTACTCTGGCTAAAAAAATCCTGTGTGCCTGCCCATCAATCTGAGTTGCTCCCCTGCCACACTCCTCCAGTCCATTCCTCACTGGTCTTTGAACATACCAGACCCATTCCCGCCTCAGGGCCTTTGCACTTGTCATTCCTTATCTTCCAGTAATGGCTCCATCTCCTCTTCAGGTCTCAGCCCAAGTATCCCCTTCTCTACGTGAAATAGGCCCTGGCACTTCCTACCATCTCACCCTATTTTAATTGTCTGCATCTCCCTAACCGCTCTCTTATGCTTTATTTCTTTGCTGACTTGTTTATTTTCTGTCTCCACCACCAAAGTCTAAGGTTCCCGAGAGCAGAGATTTGTGTCTGTCTTGTTCAGTGCTGTATCTCAAACCATAGGTGCCTAATAAATATTTGTTGCTGAATGAACAATGTCTGTGAGGAGAATGAAGAGGTCAGCTTCTTGCAAGTTTCTGGAGCTCCTCTGTCTGCTTCACCCTGCCTCAATCTCTCTCCCTCCCACGGGGTCTTTTCACATCTCCCTGTCTCTAAATGGGATTGTTTCTTTTTCTTGGCCCACATTTCTCTCCTCTTCCGCTAGATGACTTCCTGTTCTCTTTCTTGCTTCCTTGGCTCACTCTACAGAGAGGTTAAAACAGTTTGTTCTTTCTGTTTCCAAGGATTGGGTAACTTTAACCTTCCATCTTTCTATCTTTCTGAATTTCTATCTGCTTGAGCCCTCTTCTCTTTGACCCCTCGGGGTGGGAGGAGATGGGTTATGAAGTGGCTGAATTAGCCACTTCCTTGCCTTGCTCCCAGCTCCACCCCCTGGGGAGAGACACCTATTCAGCTGCTGCTCCAGGCATTTACTCCTCTTTTTAAAGCCAGATTTAAACAAATCTGCTATGTGAGGGCTCCAAGAAATTGGTTTGGCTTATGCCCAAGGTTAGGTGGACTAAGGAATTTGAATGGCGCTTTACAGTTTACAAGGTTCTTTCATCATCTATTCACTCAATAGGTGTTTACTAGGCACCTACTATGTGCCAGGGACACGGTTCTAAGTGCTTTGCATATTATTATCTATTTATATGGTAGGAACTATTGTTATCATTATCCCCATTTCACAGACGAGGAACCGAGGCTTGGATATGGATTTACCACAAAGCTCAGAAAACTTCAGCTTCAGGGTTTCTCACATGCCCAGGCTTCTTCCAAATTCTCGGGGGTGGGGGGGTAGGGGAGGGACAGACACCATGTTTCACATGGTCATGTATATAAAATTTGCAAAAGTAATATATCTCACTTGCAAGCAGCTCAGATTGCTGTTTCATTCCACCACGAATCCTGTCCGTCTTTCTCTCGTATGGAGAGGCATTGGAGTGGCTGTGGGCAAAGTGGGCATCCAGCTGAGGGGAAGTTGAGTTGGGCAAACATCTCATTTGGGTTAGTTGAGACAGATTTGTGTGTTTCCGAGTTGCACCATGTAGAGGTAGGTTATTGCACCTGGATTAAAAGATACTGCTCCAGAGTTCTCAACACAATCTGAATATGTTCGATGTCTCCTAGCACGGGGAGTATGTAAAAAGGAAGGAGCCAGAAGCTATTCTGCAGGAAATTGTTCCAACCATCACCAGGCATGTAAAATTGTAAAGGGAGGATGTACTTCTCAGCGTGGTCATTGGTGCTAAGCCCCAAATCAATGTTCTCTCCTGTCAGAAATAACCTTGACAATGCAGTTTGTACAATTCAAAACACACTACTTTTTTTTCTTTTGTGGGGATGTCAGACAAAATGCAATTTATCAGAATATCTGTGTTTATAGGGCACAAACCTATAGTTGTTCTAAAACAAAAAGGCGTAACAGGTCATATATGAAAAACTTCATAGAAGTCTTTCCAAATTTGATATATGTACATAACATTTCCAGTTACAAGACATGAAACTAGAAAAAGCTTGTCTAAACAGTTATAATAAAAAATACTTTAGTCAATAAGAGGAAAGATGGAATTATCTTTTTTCTCCTTATTTTTTTATTAAAAATAAATTTTTATTTTGAAATAATTTCAAATTTTTAAGACAGTTGCAAAAATAATACAAAACCCATACAGCGAGCTCCAACATACCCACCTCCCTGATCCACCAATTTTAACGTTTTGCCACATTTGCCATATCATTTTACCTACCTACCTACAAACCTATCAATCCACTTTCTTAACACTTGAGGGTAGGTTATATACATCATGCTTCTTGAACACTTACTACTGCCATGTACGTTTCCTGAGAACAAGGATATTCACTTATGTAACCACTTTAAGTGCAGTTATCAAGTTCACAAAATTTAACATTGACATAAAGCTTCGAGTCTATATTCCAATTTTTTCGTTTGTCTCAATAATGGCCCTTTGGGCCTTTTCTCATTGATTATTAGATCCCATCCAGGATCTCATACTGCATTTAATTGTCATTGTCTCTTTAGTTATTTTTTAAATTGTGTAAACTTATATACAACATGAACTTTCCCATCTCAACCACTTCTAAGCATACCATTGTGAATTATCTTTTAATTCTCTACAAACGATATTACAAAATTGTCAACATATAAAGGTGATTAGTGACTTTGCACTGGGAAAATGTTGAGGGGGGGAAGGATTATAAAGGTATGTCAAATCATCAGTTAATAAAAATCTGGTGCTATTTTTTATGGATTTTGTGGTATTTGTGGTATTTGTCAACTTTCTAAATTTTCTAATTTTCTGTGATTCCTCTTATTCTAAATTTCACGTTTGCACCTGATCTTGTATTCTTTTTCTTACGCACCCACCCTCCTCCAACTGTCTAAGCTTTGGGCCCCACGTCTGAACTGTCTCAGGTCACATAAGCAGGAGAAGACAGTTTCTACATGCAAATACAAGCACTTACAAGCCATATTTGTATTTTTCTACCCTTTTTACACAAAAGCTAACTTCCAGCAATGACACTGGCACAGCTGTCAGCCTGTGGCCAGACTGGGTGAAAAGGAAGAGGCTACTGCAACAGTCTGAGCATGAGACCCTGGTGGTTGCACACCCCAACAGGGAGGAGTGGTTGGATTTGAGGTGGACTATAAAAGTCAGAGTCAACAGGAATAGCTGGCGCCATGAGGGGCGGGGCACGAGAGAAAGCAAGGAGGGCTACTGGGACTGAGTTCATCATTCTGATTTTCCGTAGGAGGCTGTTTGGAGGGAACACTGCTGTGGGAGGAAGAGAAAAGCCTCTCAAGGCTGGTGGACTGGCATTTGCAACAGCGCCCCCCACCCACGCCCCCGGCCCGGTGCCACCCTTCAGCGCCAGCCCCTGGGCCCACGCCCACGCAGCAGCGCGAACGCCCAGGAAGCGAGCCCGGGAGGCCCCGGCGCCAGCGGCCCGCGGCAGCCTGCCCTGACCCTCGGCAGGGAGCCTGGCGGGGGCGGACACGTGCGGCCCCTCCCCGTGTCCGCTCCACGTGCGGCCGCGCGTGCGCTCCCCCCCCCCCGGCCCCCTCCCTCCCCTGGCCCGCGGCCCGGGGGACTGATGCCAGCTCCGAGGAGGAGCAGAAGCCGGCAGATGGGCAGGGGAGCGGGGGAAGGGGCTGCAACTGGGGGTGGAGGCGGGGCGGAGCGCCCAGGGCTCGGGTCCCACCTCCGCGATCCTTGCCGCTGTGTGGCCCCGGGGAAAGCGGCTTCGCTTCCCTGAGACCCCATTTCCCAGGTGAGGGTGTGAATGCCTTGTTTCCCGGGCCGGCCTGCTAAGCTCTTTTCCAGAGCTAAGACAACAACAAGGATAGTAGTAATAATAAAGACACGAATTCACCGAGTGCTCACTCTGTGCCAGGCGCCCTGTTAACTCCTTTAATCCTCCAGCAATCCCCTTTGATTGACCCCATTGTACAGATGCGGGAATGAAGGCAGAGAAAGATTATGATGATAACAGTATGATTCTTGCTATTCCTACTAATAAGCATTAGTCAATGGCTATTACCAATAGTAGTGATAACAATAGGGCTATGGCTTCCGGAGGGCTTGCCGTATACAAGCGATGGACACACAGGGTCACACTGAAATCTTACATCCATACAGCGAGGCCTGACTTATAGATCCCCACATGACAGATGAAGGAGGTGAATATTGTCCATTATGATGCAGTGCAGATATGCAAGTGGCAGAGAAAGTGTCAGTGCTGGGACTGGAGCCCAGGTCCTTTCGACTGGGCTAACATCTCTGCACTTTGAAAGGCAGAAGTCATAGTGCTGTGTGAGGAATTCCCCTCTTGCATCCCGACCTTGGGGACAGAGACTCTGAGCCAGCATGGGAAGGACTTGAGAGGGCTTGCTTGGTGGCTGGAGGTCCCCAGAGACCTTCTGACCCAGCTCCTGGAAGACCCAGGATCCTGAGCCTGGGAGGGGTCGGAGTGATAAAATACACACCCACTCAGAGGGACACACTGTCACACACTTACATACACTCATGCCCTAATCCCCTTGGCATCCAAAGCTCTCTCACGTCCATCATCCCGTCAGGGCTGCCTCCTACAGCTGCCCGTGCTGTGCACTGCACAATTGCAATGGACACCAGTTACATGGGCTACGATGTGAACGGCACTCCCTGGCATTGTGTAACATGGTGGCCCTGCTCACTGTAACCTTGGAGTGAGAACTGGCCCAGTTTATAGTTGGGGAAAACTGAGACTTGGAGTTAGTCAGTGACTTACCCAGGGTCAGACAGTGAGTCAGTGACCAAAACAAAGCAAAACAAAAAAATGTACATCATCTTTTATCTACCCTTCTTGACCCATTCCAAAAAGAACTCCTTGTTTTTCAAACTTCGGTTAAAAAATTTTTTTTAGCTTTCATTTGTTTATTTATTTATTTATGAAGCAGTTCCACCTTCACATCATTACAAAACTTTAAGGTCACAAAAACGTATAAAGACAAGGTCAATCTCCCTCACATTCCTGTCCCCAGCTCCCTTTCCCAGAGGCAGCCACGACTGCCATGTTTTTGTCTAGCTTTCCAGAGCTCTTCTATATACTTTTTACACAAAGGGAAGCATACATTACCATACTCCTCCCTACTTCACTTGATATGTCTTGGAATGTATCAGAACATTTCAGACTGTGTGATTCTTTGTTTACCTGCAGGACAGAACTCCACCAGGTGGAGGCCCAAAGAGCTATTTAAGCAGGAAGTACTGGGGTTCACTTAGGGTGCTCCCAGTCTCTCGCTAGAGCAAACACTGCTGGAGGAGCCCCTTTGTGCATGTGCCATTTCACAAGCCTGCAAAAACACCTAGAGGGTAAATTTATTTTTAAGGAGGTACTGGGAGTTGAACTCGGGACCTCGTACATGGGAAGTAGGCGCTCAACCGCTGAGCTACACCCGCTCCCCTGGGGTGAATTTTTAATTTCTTTTGTTTCTAAAATTTTCATTTTTGAAACAAAATTCAAACATCACCAAAGAACATATAATAAAAAGAGAAGTTTTTTATTGGGCAAAAGAGAAGTTCCTACTTGCGCCACCCCCATTGATTCTACTTCCTAGAGGTGACCTCTGTTCCATATTATTTCACAACTGGCTTACGTGGCTTAATATCTGTGGTTGATTGCAAAAATGGCCATGATCCTTCACGCTGCTCTGTCTTGGCGTCCTTTGTAATACGATTTTGCGGCTCCTCCCACCAAGAGGCAGAGCCTGGCTTTCCGGGCCTTGAATCTAGGCTTGGCTACAGGCTTTGTTTTGGCCAGCAGAATGTGGCAGAAGTGATGGCATGCCAGTTCTGAGCCTAGAGCTCACGAGACTTTGCGTGCTGCTGTTCACGTTTTGGAGCCTCGCTACCCCGTGTGAATCAGCCCCAGCTAGCCTGCTGAAGAGTTTGAGATACGTGGGGCAGAAGAGTCATCCAAGTTGCCCCAGAGATCCCAGCCAGGACCAGCAAAGCAGCCTTTACCTACAGCTGACCATAGATGCATAAAAGAGCCCAGTGGAGACAAGAAGAACTGCTCACACGAGCCCAGTCTAATTGCTGACTGTCTTAGTTTGCCTGAGCTGCTATGACGAATACGACAAACTGGTTTGGCTTAAACAAGCATTTATTGGGCCATGGTTTCAGAGGCCAGAAGTCCAAATCAAGGTGCCAGCAAGACCGTGCTTTCTCCCAGGGTTGGTCGTGTTCTGGTGCTGGCTGCCAGCAATTCTTGGGGTTCCCTGGTTGTGTCTCTGCCTCCCAGCACATGGCGATATCCTCTCCTTTCTAGCATCTGTGACTTCCGGGTCCTTTCTATAAGGCCTCCAGTAGTCCCGATATAGACCTATCCTCACTCGGTTGGGCCACACTGTAACAAAAAAATAACATTTTCAAGAGGTCCTATCTGCAAAGGGGTCACACCCACAGGAATGCAAAGTAAGATTTTTTTTTTCTGGGCTACATAACTCAATCATTAGCTAAATAAATAGTTATTAAAAGCCATTGAGTTTTAGAGTGGGCTGTTATGCAGTGATCTTTCTCCATCCAGACATCTAAGTCAATTTCCTCTTTTCTCGTGGCTGCAGAATATTCCACCTGTGTGGAGGTACCATGATTTATTTATCCAGTGCTTTCTTGGTGGACTTTGGTTGCTTCTTTGTTTCTGAGCCTGCCCTCCTCATCTGTAAAATGGAGCTGATAACACCTGCCTTGAGATTAATTTGTGAGCATCAGAGAAGCAAGTGTGATGGTTTGCAGCTGTATGTACCCCAGAAAAGTATGTTCTTAAAGATAATCCATTCTGGTGAGTGTGGACCTATTCTAAGTAGTATCTTTTGGTGAGTAGGATCTTAACTTAGGTTAAGATGTGACCCATCTCATTCTTAATCCTCTTACTGGAGTCCTTTTTAAGAGAATAAAATTCAGACAAAAAGAGAGAAAGCCATGGAAGCAAGAAACTGAAAGCAGCGGAACCCAGAAGAGAAGGCAGAGACCAGCAGACGCCACAGTGTGTCTTGCCATGTGACAGAGGAGCCCAGGATCACCGTCAGGCAATCTTCAGGAAGAAAGCATCGCCTGATGATGCCTTGCTTTGGACAGTTTTTCTCAGCCTCGAAACTTGTAAGCGTCTAAGTTAATAAATTCCCATTGTTAAAAGCCAACCCAATTTATGGTACCTGCATTTTGGTAGCCTAGCAAACTAGAACAACAAGTAAATGTCTTGGGCTCCACACTTAGCAAGTGCTCAGTGTGTGTTTTTCTCTTCCTTCTTCCAGTCCCACAATTTCCACTCAGACAGGAATGGCAAATAGGTTTGTCTCAGTACCTATCACCTGGCAGATGCTGCCTAGAGCTTATACCAAGAAGGACTCTGAGCAGGGAAGACTGCAGGGGTTGCTTAGTGATGCTTGCAGGAGGAGTGGTGAGAGAGGGATGTGTCACCCTTCACGCATTTCTCCGTTGGATGTTACAGCATCTCACGCTCATGCACCCAGAGGGCTCTGGTAGACCAGAAAACTTTCAAGGCCCTAGAGGAAGAGGCTCTGTATTAGTCAGCCAAAGGGGTAATGATACAAAATACCAGAAATCTGTTGGCATTTATAAAAGGGTACTTATTTGGGGTAGAAGCTTACAGTTACCAGACCATAAAGCATAAGTTACTTCCATCACCAAAGTTTGTTGCCATGTGTTGGAGCAAGTTGGCTGCTGACATCTGCCAAGAGTTCAGGCTTCCTGGGTTCCTCTCTTCCTGGGGCTTGTTTCTCTCCAGGCTCAGGCTTGTGTCTCTCCACAAGGCCAGCTGTAGATGATCAGGTGAACAGCTCGCCTCTTTTCCTGGGGCCTTCTCTCCTTCTTCACGACCAGTCTCTGTGTGTTTACTTCCCCAGGCTCCAGCATTAAAACTCCCAACTCCCTCAGTGTTGTAATTTCTTCCATTGCTTGAATCACAGTATGTCTGCCACACTAATGCAAGTTGTTTATGTGGGAGGTTATGAGAGGTGTGGGAGGTGGGGAACATGGGAATCCCTGTAATTTTTGTGTAACATTTATGTAATCTAAGCATCTTTTAAAATATAAACAAACAAACAAAAAAAAAAAACCTCCCAACTCCCTTCTCTTTGGTGCGGTTTCTCTGTGAGTCCCCACCCACCAAGTGGGCGGGGATGCAACATCCTACTGATGTGGCCCAATCAAAGCCTTAATCATTATTTAATCAAGTAAAAGTAAAACCTCTGAATCCAATACACTCTAATATGCCCAGAGGAAAGACCAGTTTACAAGCATAATCCAATATCTATTTTTGGAATTCATAAATAATGCCAAACTGCTACAGGCTCCACGTAGAAATTCAGGCAGATGAGAGAGGAGGAAAGACTTTTTGCGAATTGGGCAAAGGGGCTTATAGGAGCATCTAGTACAGGAGACTTGGGTGCCCCAAAGAAATGTCGAAAGCCAGTCACACTCTGTTTCATGTTGAAGTTCTGCTGATACAAGTGGCAGAACTCACACTGGCTTAAGCTTTGGCTCTCGTAACTGAAAACCCTGGGGTGCCTATTTACTCTTCTGTCCTTCAGGTCACAAGTTCCAGATGGTTTCTTCTGATTGACCTAAACTAGGCCACATGCTCCTCCCTGAACCAATCATGGTGGCCAGACCTGGCTCCCCGGATCTCCCCTCCAGCCAATAGTAGACCCTTTTCGAATGCCCTGGACCAAAAACTGTATAATTTCCCAAAGGAAGCAGTGACCACCTCTCCCTCTGTGGGAGAAGGGTAGGTAGCAGACATCTGAACAAGACATCTAGGGGGTCCCAGGAAAGGAGTGGGCTGGGGGTGGAACAGAGGGTCTGGATGACTAGATTTTAAATAAAGGATGGGTGGAGGGGGCAGCCTGAAAAGTGGAAAGCGCGGGCATTGTGGGGGAAACTGACCAGGGATGAGGTAGCGCCCCCCCTCCCCTCCGAGGATCCTTGGAGTCTCCCCGGAATTCTTCCAGACAACTGTCCTTCAGCCCTTGCCTCAGGCAGAAACACCTTGAAGGGTAGGCCCTGAGCCCAGCTTAGGACGGTGAATTCTTCCCAGCCCCACTCCCAAGACCCAGCCAAAGGCCATCATTTGTCATCTTCCACTTTCCTGAGCTGGTTTGATCCAAGGACATTTTGACCCTATAAGCCTTTAAAAAAAAAAAAAATTCTGACATGAAATTCACATCACCACATCTCTCTAGTTTCAAAATTCTCATCACTCTAGAAAAATACCCCATACCCATTAAGTAATCACTCCCATTCCCCTCTCCCCATCCCTTGGAAACTACTACTCTGCTTATCGTCTCTATGGATTTGCCTATTCTGGATATATAATTTAAAAGGAATCAAACAATATGTGGCCTTTTGTATCTGGCTTCTTTAACTTCGCGTAATTTTTGAGAGTCATCAAAGTTGTCGCATGTATCAGAACGTCATTCCTTTTTATGGCTGAATACTATTCCATTGTTGTATATGCCACATTTTGTTTATCCATTCATTAGTTGATGGACACATGAGTCGTTTCTGCATTTTGGCTGTTGTGAATAATACTGCCATAACTATTGGTCTCTGGTTTCAATTATTTGGGGGTATATACTAGGAATAGAATAGCTGGGTCATATGGTAATTCTCTGTTTAACTTTTTGAGGAACCACCAAACTGTTTTCCATAGGGCCGGCACCATTTTACATTGTCACCAGCAATATAGAAGGATTCCAATTTCTGCACATCCTCACCAACACTTGTTATTTTCTATTCTTTTTTTATTATAGTCACCTCCATGGGAATGAAATGGTATCATACTATAGTTGGGTTTGCATTTTTCTAATCACTAAAGATGCTGAGCATCTTTTCATGTATTTCTTGGCTATTTGTATATCGTTGGAGAAATTTCTATTCAAGTCCTTTGCCATTTTTAAATTGGGTTCTTTGCCCTTTGTTGTTGAGATGTGGGGGGTCCTTTATATATTCTGGATATTAAACCCCTATCAGATACATGATTTGCAAATATTTTCTCCCATTCTGTAGGTTTTCTTTTCACAGTCTTGACAATGTTCTTTGATGCATAAAAGTTGTTACATTTGAAGAAGTCCAACATATCTATTTTTTTCTTTTGTTGCTTATGCTTTGGGTGTCACATTTAAGAACCCACTACCAAATCCGAGTTCATGGAGATTTATCCCTATATTTTCTTTTAATAGTTTTACAGTCTTAGTTCTATTTAGGTTGTAGATTCATTTTTAGTTAATTTAAATGCTTAGAGTGAGGTAGAGGTTAAACTTCATTCTTTTGCATCTGGATATCTGGTTGCTGCCGCAACTTTTGTCAAAGCGACTATTCTTTCCCCATTGAATGGATTTGACCACCTTGTCAAAAATCCATTGGCCATAAATGTGTGAATTTATTTCTAGACTCTCAATTCTGTTCCATTGATCTATATGTCTCTCCTATGCCAGCTATATGATTGTTATAGTTTTGTACTAAGTTTTGAAATCAGGAAGTGTGACTCTTCCAACTTTGCTCTTTTTCCAAGTTATGTTGGCTATTCGAGGACCCTTGTGAGTCTGTGAATTTGAGGACCAGCTTATCCAATTCTTCAAAAAAGGCCATTGGGATTTTGAAAGAGATTGTTTTGATTCCATAGATTACTTTGGGAATATTGCCATCTTGATAATATTGAGTCTTCCAATCCATGTATACATGATGTGTTTCCATTTCATTAGATTTTCTTTAATTTCTTTCAACAATGTTTTGTAGTTTTCAGTGTAAAGTCTTTGATCTGCTTGGCTAAATTTATTCTTAGATATTCTATTCTTTTGAGTGCCATTGTAAATGGAATGGCTTTCTTAATTTCCCTTTTGGATTATTCATTGCTGGTGTACAGAAACACAACTGATTTTTACATGTTGATCTTGTGTCCTGAAACAAGGTTGAACTTGTTGATTAGCTCTACTAGATTTTTTTGTGGCTTCTTTGGAATTTTCTATATATAGAATAATGGCATCTGAAAATAAAGATAATCTTACTTCTTCCTTTCCAATGCCTTTTATTTCTATTTCTTGCCAAATTGCTCTGACTAGGACTCCCAGTGCAAAATTGCATAGCAGAGATGAAAGCAGGCATCCTTGTCTTGTGCCTGATCTTAGGGGAAAAGCTTTTAATTTTTTACCATCGAATATGGTGTTGGCTGTGGGATTTTCATAAATGCCCTTTATCAGGTTAATTAAGTTCCCTTGTATTCCTAGTTTATTGAGTATTTTTAGCATGAAATTTTTTACGGTTTTCAAAATATTTTGTTCTGGTAACATACATACAACCTAAAATTTCTCCTTTTAACTGCTTTCAAAATACAATTCAGTGGCGTTAATTACATCCACAGTGTTGTGCTACTATCTCTACCGTCAATTACCAAACTTCTTATTACCCCAGACAGAAACTCTATACCAACTAAGCATTAATTCCCTATTCCCTACCTCCATCCCAGCCTGTGGTGATCTGTATTCTAGTTTCTGACTCTGTGAATTTGCTTATTTTTTATAAATGAGATCATAAAGTATTTGGCCTTTTGTCTCTTTTATTTTACTCAACATTATGTCTTCAAGGTTCATCCATGTTGTTGCATATATCAGTACTTCATTCCTTTTCATGGCTGAATAATATTCCATCGTATGGATAGACCACAGTCTATTTATCCATTCGTCTTTTGATGGACATTTGGACTGCTTCCATCTTTGGCAATTGTGATTAATACTGTTATGACTATCAGTGTGCAAATATCTGTTTGAAGCCTTGCTTTCAATTATTTTGGGTATATCCCTAGAAGTGGGTATGGCAGTTTGATATTATTTATGAATTCCAAAAAAGAGATATAGATTATATTTGTAAACTGGTCTGTTCCTCTGGGCATGATACCCTTTGATTGAGTTAAATTCAAAGGCTTTACGTTTACTTGATTATGTTAAGATTAGGGCTTTGATTTGACCACAGCATTAGGGCGTGCAGGGTTGAGCTCCTACCCCCTCCGTAGGCTGATAAAACAGACTCTTACACAGTAGTAGATACAGGGAGAAGATACACAGAGGAAAAGAGACAGCTCCGTAGACATGGCAGAGGCCCTGGGAAGAGAGATGATCCATTTGCCTGATAGTTTACAGCTGACTTTGTGAAGAGACCAGAGCAACTCGAAACGAGCCCTGGGAAGAGAGACGAGCTCTATGCCCTATGCCAGCTGAGATCAGAAGAAGCTGGACCCACAGAGCCTTAAGTGGAAAGGCGAAGGCTGAACCCTCGCAGACATCGCCCACCATCTTGCTTCAACACATGGCAACAGAGTTTGGTAAGGAAGTAAACTCTTTAGTTGGACTCTTGAGTTGGACTCTTTAGGGCCTTGTAACTGTAAGCTTTTATCCCAAATAAATACCCTTTATAAAAGCCAACAGAATTCTGGTACTTTGCATCAGCACCCCTTTGGCTAATATAGTGGGATTGCTAAGTCATATGGTAATTCTATACTTAGCTTTCTGAAGAACCTCCAAACTGTCTTCCACAGTGGCTGCACCATTTTTGCATTCCCACCAGCAATGAATGAGTGCTCTTTATTGTGGTGAAAGCCCCTATTAGACTTTCCACCTAAAGCAAATCTTGGACTTATATTTTTGTATTACCATTACCACCACCACCACCACCACCATCAACATCACAAGTTCCTATGGACTCAACCTGTCTCTCTTGGGGCCAGCTCATCAAAGACAGCAAACCTGGGAGTTGCCCGTGTAGGGCACAGTGGTGGAAACCAAGCAGACAGAAGCTCCATGATATCTTGCCGGGACTTTTCATTCCAACTGCTTCTCCCCTCTACTGATGCCAGCCAGCATGCCCCAGCAAAGCCACAACCCTTCCATCCTTGGTCTCAGAAAGGGACCAGGCCTGGCCACTTCTGCCACACCAGAGTCCAATGGCAGGGACCTAGGAGCTCTACAGAGATGAGGGGGAGAAGGCTGGGGGCTCAGGGACTAGAGGAGGACAAATGCCTGCTTAAGTCATGTACCAAGGGTAGAAGGTCTTTCCAAATATGTCTTGGGGGAAAACGCCATAAGATGGTCACCAGATACTGCCCCTTGTCCTCTCCCACCTGCTCCACTTGATCATTCATTCCCTCAACAACTTTTATTGAGCACTTACTATGTGCCAGGCACTGTTCTAGGTGCTAGGGATACAACCATGAGCAAAAACTGACAAATTCTCTGTGATTTATATGGCAGGTAGGGGAGATAGAAAATAAGCCAAAAAAAAAAAAAAGCCCATGAATATTATTTTAGTCTGCTAGGTTTTTTTTGTTTTTTTTTTAAAAAAACAATTTATTGAAGTATATCATTCATACACGAACATACATAAATTGTAAGTGTTCAGTAAACATCATAAACTTACAAAACAAACATGCATAACATCATACAGGGCTCCCACACATCACCCCCCAAAAAAACCCCTGCATTGTCGTGAAACATTTGTTAACAAATCGTGAAAGAGCATTGTCAAAGTATTACTACTAAATATAGTCTGTATCTTCCTCCCCTATACATTTTTTAAGGATTTATTTATTTATTTACTTTTATCCATTTTTACCACCCCCCTCACCCCGTTTTTGCTGTTTCTGTGTCCATTCACTGGGCAACTCTCTGTGTTCATTTCTTGCCCTCTCTTCTCATCTTTCTCCTCCTGTCTTCACTGGGATTCGATCCTCGGAATCTCCAATGTGGGAAAGAGGCATCCTACTGCCTGTGACACCTTAGTTCCTGGTTTTTCGGTGCGTCTCATCTTGGCTCTCCCTTGTGTCACTCTCCTGTTACATCATCATCTTGCTGCGTGGCTCGCGGGGCCTGATGGCGCACCTGCGCATGGGGCCTGGTAGCCCACGCACCTTCTGTATTTTTCTTTTTTAAAATTTTTGCTGGGAGGTCCACGGGATTGAACCCAGGTTCCTTCATATGGGAAATGGACGCCCAATCACCCGAGCCATATCTGTCTCCCTGCTATTTCTCTTAAGGTTGACCGAAGATATCCAAAGTTACAGTCTTTTTCCATACAGGATGGTCATATAATAAATCAGGCTTAGTTTATCACCAGCATTCCAAAAACCAGACCTAGGGAGAAAAACTAGGTCTGGGGACACATGCATGGTTTCTAATATAGCAAATGTTTAGCCTACCCTGATTATCACAAAATCAGCAAGAATATTTGCATCTGCTAGGCTTTTGCAGACAATATACCAGAAATGAGTTGACTTTTACAATGGGGATTTATTAGCTTATAAACTTACAGTTTTGATGCCATGAAAATGTCCAAATCAAGGCATTATCAGGCAATGCTTTCTCCCACAGACCAGCTGCTAGCGATCCTGGACTCCTCTGTCACATGGCAAGGCACATGGCAGCATCTGCTGGTCTCTCCTCTCCCAGGTTTCATTGCTTCCAGCTTCTAGCTTCCAGTGGCTCTCTCTCTCTTCATCTGAATTTCATTCTCTTATAAAGGACTCAGTTAGAGAATTAAGCCCACCCTGGGCCATGCCTTACTGAAGTAATCTAATCAAAAGGTCCTGCTTACAATACGTTTACATTCACAGGAATGGATTAGCTTTAAGAACATGACTGGCTGGGGCCTGTATTGCTTCAAATCATCACACCTACTTTGTGGTTTACACTTGAACATTATTGTCTTCCAGCCCCACAGCAATCCTCACTGGAATCCTTCCATTGCATGTATGCAAACTGAGGCTGCTGGACCTGGAAGACTAGGCAGAGAGGGGGCTGGTTATCAGCCTTGGAAAGACCCCCGTCAGACATTCAGAGAGGTTGTGGGACCCCACCCAACACCACACAGTCAATACTTTGCAGAGTGGCCCTCGAACTCAGGTCTGCAGAGGTTTCCAGGTCCTGTACTCAAACCTTGCACATCATTTCAGTCCTCCCCATGACACTGTGTGGTGGGTAATATCACACCCATTTCACTGCCAAGGAAAACTGAGGCACAGCCAGTGAATGGCAGAGGCAGGTCTCGAACCCAAGTCTGGGGACTCATCTCTGTGTTCTTCACATGTGTCCAAACATCTGCTGATGGATGATCTACATGGGTGGGAGTTCTTGCTCCCTCCTTACCTCCACTTCCCCCTCCTCCTCCCTCTCTCTCTCTATCCCACCCCCTCTGTCTCTTGGCCTTTTCCCCATTTCCAAGGGCTTTGGATGCAGATTTTGGAACAGCAGCTGTGCTGGGAAGAACAGGACATGAAGTGCCCAGTGGAAAATGCCAGGCACCAAATCAAAGGCGGGACCTGAGAATTTGTTGGCTCTGCGTACCCACGGTGCCCTCTGTATTGTGGAGTTGCTTGGAGACCTGGCGAGGTGGGAGCCCGGCCTCACCTCCATGGAGGCCCAGTGTTTACTGGGGTGTAACTCTAGGCACTGTTTACAAAGAGAACATGGCCGGAGTCCCAAGAGGGAGAAAATAACTGCCTTGGTGGTATCTTGTCATCTGTCTTTGGTGAATCCGGGCCTTGGGAATGGGTTAAGGCTGTGAGGGTCAAGGACGTGGTCTTGGGGTTTAGTTGCATCTTGGCACCAGGACGTAGGACATAGGTGTCCTGCAATATTTACCCAAGATCTACAGCCAATGTAGATACTGTCTTCCACCTGGGTATCCTACCTGGATACTTGGTGGCTGTCCCCTGCCCCCAGACAGTACCCATCAGTAGGTTTGGGCAGCCCCTAGCTGAGGGATCCGATGGCACCTGAGGCATTTATTCAGCACCTACTGTATACCAGGCCCGAGGCTAGCTATTTTCTGGGGGTTTTGCTGTGTGGCTTTGGCAAGTCCCTTAACCTCGCTGAGCCTCAGTTGCCTCAGGTGGAAAATGGAGACAAGGATGGAGGATGAATGGCGCAGGCTGCAGTGGGGTGATTATGATGGCTCTGCTCAGGAACCGAAGACCTTATTGTTTTATGCAAATTAAATCATCCATCTTCAAGATCTTCAGAAATTTTTATTGATTTCATGTTGCAATCTGGATGGCATTAGAACTGGAGTCCACATGTCTTCTGAATAAAGCACATGGAACAAAGAGAAAAAAAGAAGCAATGTTGAAGTATTTAGTAAAAACCATTGAGGTTGAAGGTCAAGATCGAGGGTATGGGTGAAATATTTCGGGGTATCTCTGCCCAGTCTGGGGCTCACTCTTTTACTTTCTTAAGGGTGTCTTTTGACAAATGGATGTTTTTAATCTTAAGTCCAGTGTGGGCCTTTTTTCTTTTCTAGGTAGGGCTTCTTGTGTCGTCTAAGAAGTCTTTGCCTCACCAAGATGGATCAAATCTGTGATCCAGCTCGAATTAACTTTTGGGGTACAGTATACAGTGGAGGGTGCAAGGCTTTCCATGTGGAGGTCCAGTCATTCCAGCTCGATTTGTTGAACATCTTTCCTTTCCCATTGAATTGCAGTGCTGCCCTTTTTATATCGTTGTCCAGTGGAATTCTATCCAGCAATAAAAACATCAAGCCCCTGCCTCACACAAGCGCATGGGTCGGGGGAGCTGGCAGACATAAGACAAAATAAGCCAGACACAGAATGATCCCCCTTACATCATTCCAGAGAGACAGATGTCAGGAGACTGCTCACCTCAGGGTGGGGGAGGGGGCATAAGGGAAATGCTGGAATGCTGGAAGCATTCTTAACTCAATCTGGGTGTTGGTTACAGGGGTGTATATGAAAGAAAGGAATCAGTGGGCTGTGCAGTTTGTATATTCTATGGCACTATACTATACACTACTATTTTATAGTTCATATGCTATACGCTGATTTAAAAGAATGGTTTTAGAGCCCAGAGAAGGAAAAGATGAATTCAAACAGAGGGTGTTTGTTGAGGAAGCTGTGCGAAGGCTTTACAGAGGTGGGGGCTGAGGAGAAAATAAAAATAAAAAAAGAGCATCCCCTGGCCTGAGGCTGGCCGGGGGCTCACAGCTGTTCTCCTGTTAGGTGCAGTCTCATGAAGCACCAATCCCAGACAACGTTACCGTGGGACCACGATAAAGTGAATCGAAGGAAGGCCGCTTCGTCATTTTGCCTAAGCACAGACAAAACAAGGTCCCTGGGCCACCCACAAAAAAACAAACACCTGCTGCCTTTCTGCCAAGTGACTGCTGCTTCTTCACCAATCACAGCTCACCCTCATGTTAGTCTCCCCTCCCTAGAGAGGAGATTTATTCAGATACACTATCGCAGAATTGCTCCTACTTTCTGACAGCATCCAATCTAGGAACCCTGGCTTCCTCAGACCTTCCCCCAGATCACTCAACATCCTAGAAGAGGTTCTTTCTAACATCCTCTCCTGAGACGCCCCATGGTCCCAAAGGATGTGCATTCTCCCTCACCGCTGTGAGAAGCCAACCCAACTTGTTTAACTACAGGGGGGTCCTGGTGGTCTCCGGCTAAGGGGCATCGCCAGGACTCGTGACCTAAGTCTTGAAGGATGATGGAGCCTCACCAAGTAGAGGAGGAAGGAGAGTTGCTCTGAGCAAAAGGCATAAGATGAGCAAACTTGAGAGGCGCGTTCAGAGACTGTGGCGGGAACAGCGTGCAGATGCTGTGTGTGTATGCAGGTGGCATATGGGAGCAGGGCGGGAGCTAGAGTGAAGCAAGAGAAGCACGACCCTCAGAGAAAGTGCCTCCTAGGTGCCTCGCTCCCCCCACCCCAACCCCAATCCAGCCCTGTCAGGGAGCCCCAGCAGAGTTTCTGGAAGGATCTCTAACTCAGGGCCCAGCACATCCCTGAGTGGATGGCCACACCAGAGTCTGGTGGGGACTTTCATCGGCGCTGGACGCTGCGGGCCGCGGCATCTACAGGACGGTGCACGCCATCTCGCCCCACCCCCACCCCGTGCCATCTCTGAGGCCAGCTCTGTCTCCTGCTCTCCTACAGCTCGTACCACACACCTCCACCTTCCACCTCCCCAGCTCCTGGCCTGGGCTGTGGTGTGGAAGCCATATGCAGGAACGCCATCAGCCTCCTACCCCCAGATCACCAAACTCACCCGCTTTGTGCCCGCCATGGCCTCATTTCAATGTCCTGCCTCCTGAAGCCACAGAGCGAGTGTGGCTGCACCCCCTTCCCCCAGGCCAGCATCCCCCTATCCCACGGGCTCTTCCTTCTCCAGCATCCCTTCCCCACTCCACCCCCAGCCTCCTCCCCAGCGTTTAAATGTGCTCCTCATATAGGTTACCAGGGCTCAGCGTGGGGGATAGGAAGAGGGAATTGCTGCTCAATGGGTACAGAGTTTCTGTTTGAGGTGATGAAGAAGTTGGGGTGGTAGATGTTGGTGATGGTAGCACCATATGATGAATGTGATTGATTACGTGCTTGAAAGTGGTTAAAATGGGAAATTCCGAGTTGTGCGTATGTTACTACAATTAAAAAGATTTTTTTTTTTTTAAATATTTTATTTATTTATTCATTTATCCCCCCCTTGCTGCTTGTGCTCACTGGGTCAGCCAACCACGCCGTGCGGGCGGGCTTGCCTTCACCAGGAGGCCCCAGGAACCGAACCCGGGGCCTCCCATATGGTAAACGGGAGCCCCACTGATTGAGCCACAGCCGCCTCCCAAAAAGATTTTTTTTAAAAATTAATTAATTAAATGCACATCCTAAATAACTCACACAGACCTCCCTGGAACCCAGGCCCCTCCCACCTCTGCCCCCACATCTCTCCCACCTTGCATTGAAAGGGCCTTCCAAATCGCCACACCCTCTTCCCCCGTGCTGGCCTGGCTTCGTCCCTCTGTGGAAACCCCTCCCATCAAAGGCCTGGCCCTGAGGACTCACCCACGCTGTGAGCTGACATGATGCTTCCTGGAACCATGCTCCCTCGGGGGCCCTGCCACCCTGCCTGCTTCTCCTCGGCTTCTCTGGCTACCCTCCTTGGGTCCTCGGCTGGCTACTCCTCCCCTGAGCGTCGAGCCTTGAATGCCAGGGTTCGGAGCTCTGTTCTCAGCCTCTCTCACACCTCACGTTCTCTTCAGGGGGACCTCACCTCCTCTGCCAGCTTCCATGGTCTCTCCAACCGGCCCAGCCGGTATTGGTTTCTTGGCTGCTAAAACAAATGCCGTTCAATGAGTGCACACCCACAGGAAGGGATTAAGATTAAAAACACATTTCTCTGGGGTACATAACTCCAAGCCACCACAGTCCGCCCTCTGGACCGCAAAAAGACATGCTCTTCCCACATGCAAAATACATTCACTCCATCACAACATGCCCAAAGCCTTAAGTCATTTCAGTAACAAGGTTAAGTACAAAGTCTCATCAAAATCCACTAATGGGTGTGGGCCTTCCCAGGGCGAAATTCCTCTGTCTGTGGACCTGTGAGATCTAGAAAATAATATATATTCCAATATATAATAGGAGGACAAGTATAGAATAAACATTCACATTCCAGAAGGGAGAAATTGGCAAGAAAACAGGGGTCATCATGCATCCCAAACAAGCCCAAAAATCCAGCAAGACAAACTCCATTAGATTTCAAGGTCTGAATGTTTTCTACAGATCAAAGTTTTGTCCTTTGGGCCTGCTGGGAGCAGCAGCCCCATCCCTTCCAAGCACTTGTGCAGTACCGTGCTCTCCCCACACATTGGGGTGAAGGCTCCAGCCTCTCCAAGCATTGGGATGGCAGCTGGGCTCTGTGAATGCTGGAGCACAGGCCTACCCTCTCTGAGCACTGATGTGGCAACACTCTCCCTGAACAATGGGGTGCAAGGCCCACCCCCACCCCCCAATTACCAGGGTAGATGGCCTGCCCCCTCCAAGCACAGGGGCGGAGCTGCCCTTCCCACACATGTGGGTGGGACCGTTCTCTTGGCCCAGGGAGAGCTCCTCTTTGGTCCAGACTTCAGCTTCCGTGGTTCTGCCCTTGATGTCATTCTTCCTTCAGTTCGTCCCTTCTCGGTCCCTTTCAGCCCAGACTGGCAGTAGTTCTGCTCATATAAATTTTTGCAAAACTCTTGCCAACTTTGCATGCAGTTCAAGTGGTCCAAACCATCAGATGATAGAATTTTCCACAGACCCTTCCTGGATAACTGCATTTTCAATCCTGACTTCCTCTGAAATGGCTGATCGGGTCCATGTGCAGCCAGCCACACTGTCTTTGACAAAGAGTTGTTCAGTTAAACCCTCACATGGAGCCCTGTTCTCTGGGGAGTCACTTCCTGAAAGCTCAAGGAGCCCCTGAAGGGGCCACTTCTGGCCCTACTCTTGGAACATGCTATCTGGATAGGCTGAGAGTTTTCCAAATCATCAATTGCTGGTTTCTTTGTGCTTAACAGTTCAATCCTCAGTTTGTCCCTCTCCTCTTTCATTTTACTATCAACTGCAAGGAGAAGCCAGGCTGCACCTTCCACACTTAACCTGGAAATCTTCTCAGCTAAATATCCAAGTTCATTGTTTTCAAGTTCTGCCCTCCAGTCAACAACAGAACTCAATTACCAAGTTCTCTGCCACTTTATAACAAGGATCACCTTTCTACCAATTTCCAATGACACATTCATCATTTCCTTGTAAGGCCTCATCAGAAGTACCTTTAGTGTCCATATTTCTACCAACAGTCTCTTCAAAGCAATCTAGGCCTTTTCCACCAAGCGCCTCACAATTCTTTAGTCTCTATCCATTACCCAATATTTCAAAGCTGCTTCCACATTTTTAGGTGGAAAATACCACCCCACTTGCTAAAGACTGTATTGGTTTCCTAGCTGCTAAAACAAATACCACTCAATGGGTTCACACCCAGAGGAATGGATTAAGATTAAGAGCATGTTTTTTTTTCTGGGGACCAGAACTCCAAGACACCACATCCTCTCTCCCAAAGTCCAGACCCCACAGACCCTACCATCTGCCAGGTGGGTCTCCTGAACTCTGAGCATCCACCTTAGGTCCTCCGTGTTGGAGAGTCTCGTGCAAGTGATGAAATAGGAATGGGCTCTCTGGAACTCCTGGTGTGGCAAGAAAGGTGAACTTGTACAGAGACCTTTATGATGTCCAGAGACCAGTAAGCAACAGAGGAAAAGGGCGGCGGCTGCCCCTTTCTGTTACTCCTTGGGGAGGAGGAGCTCAGGGCCTGGAGGAGCAGAGAGGAAGGACAGGTAACTTGGAAATGGGGCAGGGAAGTGGAGTCAAGGAAGCATTCTTGAGGAAGATGCTTAGAAATGAGGAGGCTGTGAACCAGCAAAGAGGTGGAAAGGGTGATTCAGGTGGGGGGACAGAAGTAGCAATGGCAGACAAGGTGTGTGCAGAAAACAGCAAGCACCACCTTTTCCCTAATATATCCACTCGCCACCTGGACTATTTTTTTCTTCTAAACATTTTAGTTTAATAGAAAATAAAACCTAGTTGCAAAAATAATACAAAACCCATACAGAGAACTCCAACATACCCCATTCCCAATCACCCAGACCCAGCAACTTTTAACATTTGCCACATTTGCTGTATCATTCTATCCATCCATCCGTCCATCCATCACTCCCTCCCTCCCTCCCTCCATCCACCCACCCACCCATCCATCTGGCTACCTATTTATCTATTTCTTTTCTCAACATTTTTGAGAGAAAGTCGCATACATCAAACTCCTTGAACACATAATATTTTCATATACAACTGCTAGGAACCAGGATATTCACTTATGTAAGCACCTTAAGTGAAGTTTTCAAGTTCGAGAACTTTAAGGTTGATATAAAGCTTACAGTCTATATTTCAATTTTTTTTTCATACATCTCAATAATGTCCTTTTGGACTTTTTTGCTGCCATTATTAGATCTAGTACCCCAACTTTTTTTTTTTTTAACCTAATGCTTTTCTCTAAAGAACTTATTTATTTATTTATTTTTAGTCATTTCCATTTTTAATTGCTGTATTTTATTTTATTTAAAGGTTTATTTATTTATTCCCCCCTCATTGTTTTGCGCTTGCTGTCTGCTCTCTGTGTCCATTTGCTGAAAGAACTTATTTTTTTAACTTAAATAAATTGATTTTAATAGGAAGGTTCATATTATCATCTCAACCAGAAAATAAATACCACTTGCTAGAAAAAGAGAGGTGACTGGAAGGAAGTGTGGTGGAAAAAAAGCAAAGCAGCTGAGTTCTAGCTGGAAGCTATTGCCTGCCCAGGCTCAAAGCCTGAGGGCTGCCCTGTCTTCTTTCCACTGCAAAGAGGTCGGCCTTTGTCTGAGACTTAGCCCGTCGTGCTACCAGGCAGTCTGCAAGAGTCAGGCTGTATGATCCGTTGTTGTGTTGTGTCAGTGTGTGACCCGGCATCATTTCATGCACCCCCAGGGCGAGGCACCTCAAACACTGGGGAGCCCTGAATTTTTCCAGGCAGGAGTGACAGGGGGTGAGGCTACAGAAGTGAACCAGGCTCAGGTTCAAGGGGTTCTTGTGAGCCGGGCTGAACCAGGCTGAGGAGCTTGGGCTTTCTCACAAGGGCACTAGGGAGCCATGGGGAAATTGTGAGCAGGGGCATCCATGATCAGCTGTGGTCAGGGCCTGGCCTGACAGTGTCAGGCATCTGCTCTTCACGTGGGGGTGCCTGGGGCAATCTTCCCTGGAGCCCATTGCTGTGTTCCTGGTAAATGGGGACAACAGGACAGTCAAGACATCCTCTAAACCTGGGATATCACCTAAGGCAGCACCTGCAGGTGGGGGGCAGGAGGCGGAGGTTCTTCAGACAGCTGCTGAAATTAGGGCAACCACAGGTCTCCCACTGTCCCCTAAATGCATAAGCAAATTAAAGGAACTCTCGGTTATACCAACACTCGAAATGATGTGTAGAAACACCATGGTTTAGGGGGGTCAGGAAGTTCCAACAAGTAGTTTTGGTCAAGTTTCACCTTTCCTCCTCTCTCTCTCCCCTCCTCCCTCACTCCTCCTCCTCTCTCCCCTTCCCCCCTCCTACCTCCCTTCCCTTCCTCCTTCCTTACTTTCCCTCCCTCCCTCCCTCCCTTCCTTCCTCCTCCCCTCCCCTTCTTCCTCCCTCTCTGTCTCTCTTTCTCTTTCTTTCTCAGTCTCTCTGCCTTTCTTTTTTCTTTGAATATAGGCTGGATTTATACAATGCTTAACGGTCTGAACAGTGTATTTGAGTAGAAGGTGTCCAGATAACTGGTGCTGATAAGGAAGCAGAGGTGTAGTGAGGTGCCAGGGTTCCGGAGAGCAGAACTTGCTCACAAATATTCTGAATCTTAGTTCCATATCATCTAGGACACTATTCATCCAATCTATGGCACAGGAGCAAAATAGAGGGCTCAGAGGTGACTGAGATTTTTGGCATGACCCCTGAAGCCCAGTGGTGCCTCTTCCTGGACAGGGAGGGGCAGGCCTGGGGTGGGGGTGGGGGGTTATTGTGAGGGTGGTTGGGGGTCATGTCAGGTCCAAGGTGTCCATTAGACAGCTCAGGGGGCAGCAGGACACAGGGGTCTGGAAGGCCCGGCCTGGAGACACACGTTTGGGGGTCATCAGCATGTAGACCAGGTGCGTGTAGACAGAGAAGTGGAGAGGGCCAAGGACTGAGCCCCGGGGTACCCCAATTTTCAGAAGTGCGGGAGTAAAGAGGAAACCAGCAAAGAAGGCTGAGAAGAACAAGCACAGAGATGGACAAACAGCAGAGAAAGACCGGTGGGGCTGAGCTGGTCAGAGAGGCTGAGCGGAGGGGGACATCCACAAAGCACAGGGGGTCCCGTCATAGGAGCCTTGAGCACCTGGAGAAGGCACTGCAGCCGCTGGTGGGGTCTGCAGACTGAAGTATCACTTCCTCTCTTTGGTACCCAGACCTCAGCATTTTGTTACAAAATGCTTCCCACAACCCTCAGAAACGTGAACTTTCCTTTACTTATTTATTTATTTTTTTTTACAAGAAAAACCAGTCGTGATTGATATCTTCCCAAGAGATTAAGGGACTCTTTACCAGCTTTGACCTGATTCAGCTATTGATATCCTCAGCACAGCTCTTTCCAAAAAAAAACAGCCAAACCAAACCAAACCAAACAAAGTGAACACAGGTTAGACATTAGGGTAGGAGAGTTTCCAGAAAAATCTTTAAAAAATATTTGTCCAAGGTTTTAACAACCAAATTGACACCCCTCCTGGGTTCCAGACCCAAATCAGGGCCAGGCAGCAGGGCAAGGAAAGGCCTCCTTCACGAGACCCCCTGGTTTGACCACAGGGGACCTGTCTCAGTAAAGTTTGGTCTTGGACCACTAACTCCTGGAGCTGGCATGCGAGACTCACCTGAGACCCCAATACCCAGTTCCATCAGGCTCAGACCTTCCCAGAACGTCCTTAGTGGTTTTCTACCTCTGAGCTTTTGCAGCTTCCGTTGTCTCACTCCAATCTCTGCAGATTCAAATTCTCACCATCTCTTAACACCAAGAGGCTCATATCATCGGATTTGCCTGGGGCAGTCCTGGTTTATGCCTATTGTCCTGGTGTGGTCATTAATGGACCCCATTTCACTCTCAAAAATAGCCTAGTATAGACTGTAGGTTTTAGTCACCCCACATAAGGTCCAGGAAACCACCCCTGATGGCCAGAGGAGAGCTCTCCTTCATTTGGAACTGCACAGTCCCGAGTGCCTCTCCTGAGCGTCACTCAGAGAGGGGCCACTATCTAAGTGGCCCCTCTCCCCTGCTAGGATACAGTCCCCTTATCAAAAACATTTACAAATATCCTAACTACTTTTTTAAAATAACAGCTTAACTGAGCTGTAATTCATACACTGTAAAGTTCACCTTTTTCAAAGTGCACACTTTAATGGTTTTTAGCATAGTCACAGATTTGTACAACCTCACCACTATCCAATTTTAGAATATTTGCATCACCCCCAAAAGAAACCTGTACCCACTAGCAGTCATGCCCATTTCTCCCTTCCCAAAGCCCTAAGCAACCACTAATCTACTTTTTGTCTTTATGGATTTGCCTATTCTGGACCTTATATAAATGCAACCATACAAGATTTGTCCTTCTGTGTCTGGCTTCTTTCACTCAGCATATAATTTTCAAAGTTCATCCATGTTGTAGTGTGTATCAGTACTTTGTTACTTTTTCAGACGGCATAATATTCCATTGTATGGATATACCAGGTTTTGTTTACCTGTTATCTTGTCTCTACCTTTTGGCTATTATGAATAATACTGCTGTAGACATTCTTGTATAAGTTTTTGTGTGGATGCATGTATTTTTAATCACCTTTGACTAGTAACTACTTTTTAATAAAAAACAAAACACCCAGTGGTAAAAGTCAGACTCTCTCTCTTCCCTGGCACAGCCTGCCCCTCCACAGACCACCCACTAGTTTTTTGTGTGTCTTTCCAGAATTGTTTTCTGTATATCTACACCTGGATAATTGATCATTTCTTTTCTCCAATAAGAATGCCAGCCCACAACTGTTCTTTGCTCTCTTTTTGCAAAGCTCTTTCTGCCTTGGTGTATACAGCTGCACTTCATTCTTTGGGTGACTGCCTCGCTGAATTGTTTCTTTGTGCCCTTACTTAGCGAACCATGGGAAGAACGTGCAGCTTGTTCCTGGTCTTTTGTTACTGCAAACATGCCACCCTGAATGTGCTTGAGTGGAGATCGCTGGGGGATAAAGGCCCAGAGGTGGACATGTTGGGGCATAAATGTGTGCTTTTGGGATATGAATAGTGATGACGTTGAGTTTCCTGATGTTGGAGCTGAGCCTCGCTCACCCTCGTGCCCTACGGAGGTGACGTATGCACACACGCAGTGTTTTCCTCTTTCTCACAGGGGAGTGAATGGAGCATGTCCTGGGTCTTTCTTCCTTTGGACTCATTCATTTTGAGCTTCCTTGGACTTGGGGATACTGCTCATTCACCAGCCAGTCAGTGGGCACGGATAGACCTGACAGCCCAGGCAGAGACCCTTGGCCAACCAAGTTTCTGTAAACGTCAAGAACCAAGATCAATTATTCTCTTTAAATAAAAAAAGAGTACATTCTAAGAAGCTGGAAGTCTGCAATTTTAAAACCAGCCAGATTAACAAAAATAATCTTCCTGGATTATGAACTCAGCGTCATGTTCTAGAAAAAGTTTTTAACCTTGTTCCACTCAAAGACAGGCTTTAGAAACCAATCCCACCACATTTGCACCTCTCCCCCGCCCTCAGCTCAACAAAAGTGTTTTGTTTCACTTTGACAGATTAATTTTATTGTGCAGGGAGCCTTACAAATCAATACTCAGGTGAGATAAACTCTATCCTTACCCTGACACTAAATTAGCTGGGTGACCTTGAGAATGTTCTTTCTTTACTAGGTGGCAGTTTGCTTTACAACAAAGGAAGGGATTAGATAAGACTAAGGCTCTATCTTGTGAATCTTCTAACCAAAGCTATTTTATGTACTTTGATAGCTCCTACCAGCCCACTGGTGGACAGGGCCTCTCTTTTGATGTGGAACCTTAACTGCAGACCAGGGATTGTCAGACTTAATTGTCTGATCTGTCTTTGACTCAGAGTGCAAACAAAGGATTGATATCAGATTTAACTATCTCGACTGAGTATAAAAGCTCCTTTGGGGACCCTGTGGGCCTAGATGAACTCAGAGTACTGGGCTCCCCACTCTCAATCCTTGTGCATGCACCTTTGGCAGAAGTTTCAAGGGTGGAGATGGGGCTTCCCAGTGGCCCGGGGATTACAGATGAATTAGCATTTCTTTCCCTGGCTCATTACCCGGGTATAAAGGCACCTCCCACAGCTCCCAGCAGGTTAGGAGCAGGAAGTAGGGTGGTTTGGACAGCAGGAATCTGGCTTCACAAAGGCTGCTGAAAAGCCATTGTTCCAGGGCTTAACGGGGGCCCCCTCTTTACTTGGCAGCTCCCTCATATCTCAACTGGAGCCAAGGTCTTCACCCAGACACTGATAAACAACATAGTCAGTGCCAGAGTAAGCTTCACGGTTGTCTCCTTCTAGCCGGTCACTCCCCTGCTCAAGAACCTTCTATGACTCCCACTGCCCACCCCCTCTCTACTTAATGCTTCAAGCTGACCACAATCTAGGCCTAAGTGCCTAGCAGACTTTAATGCCTGCTACTTCTCAGTGTTTTATTTTAACCAACATGGATCCAGCATCCTCTCCGGGCCAGGCACTATGCTAAGTACTTGGCCAGCATCATCTTGTTTCATCTTGATGAGCATTCTTAAAGAAGCTCTTATGTCCATTGTGTAGATGAGGAAATGGAGGTACAGAGTAGCTAAAACAGTCTGCTCAATGCTGCGTGAGCAGGAAGCAAGGTGCCAGTGCAATCCTGGATGCTGCGCTCTCCCTTGCCACCCAAGGTGAGGGGGCTGGGGAGGGGGGCAGCTGCAGTGGTTGGGGCAGGCAGGGAGGGCCTCTGAGGTGGGGATGGTGAGAAGGAGCCAATGAGGCAATGGGGGGGGGAGAACGTTCTAGGCAGAAGGAACAGCAGAGGCAAAGGGCCTCAGTTTCCTCAGTTATCACACACATGCACGTGTATGTGAGATTGGGGAGGGAGCACCTTTCAGCTCCCTGATTCTACTTACACCTTAAAGCACCCTGAATTTCTCTCTTTCTTAAAAAATATATTTTTTATTTATTTTTAAAAGATACTTAGATTACATAAAATGTTTCATAAAAAATATAAGGGATTCCCATATGTCCCACTCCCCACACCTCCCACTTTCCCTCACACTAATAACTTCTTTCATTAGTATGGTACATTCATTGCAATTGATGAACACATTTTGGAGCATTGCCACTAAGCATGGACTATAGTTTACATTGTAGTTTACACTCTCTCCCACTCAATTCTGTAGGTTATAGCAGGATATATCATGGCCTGTATTTGTCACTGCAATGTCACTCAGGTCAATTCCAAGTCCTGAAAATGCCCCCGTATAACACCTCTTTTTCCTTCTCCCTGACTACAGCACCTCCAGTGGCCACTGTCTCCACATCAATGATATAATTTCTTCCATTGCTAGAATCACAGTAAGTCTATAGTAACCCTTATTTCTCTCTTTTTTTTTTTTTTTTTAAGATTTTATTTATTTATTCATTTATCCCCCCCTTGCTGCTTGCGCTCGCTGGGCCAGCCAACCGCGCCACGTGGGTGGGCCTGCCCTCACCAGGAGGCCCCGGGAACCGAACCCGGGCCTCCCATGTGGTAAACGGGAGCCCTACTGATTGAGCCACAGCCGCTTCCCCCCTTATTTCTCTTGACTCCCCCCAAGTCTAAGAGTGGTTGGCAAGCACCTCCTGAAATTTTGGCCCTAGGTGCCTCACTTGGCGCGCCTCTGCCCCCACCAGGCTATTGGCTCTGATCACCACAGCAACCCCAACTCAGGGAAAAAAAACAAACAAATAGCTGGTTGGGATCCATGAGCTGGGCTGGGGTGCGGGGCGTGGAAACAGGCCCTTTTGGCCACAGTCAGTTGGAGCTGAGCAGGGCTCCCCACTTCTCTTGTCTTATAAATCTGGTTAGTTTCACCAATTTTTATCCTCTGCCAGACCTCTATAGCGATTTGAATTTGCAACACGTAGGCAGCATGTTTCAAAAGGTCTATGAGATGCCCAAAGAAATTGAGAACAGGGATTCAACAGGTACTTGTACACCAGTGTTCAGAACAGCACTATTCACAGCATCACAGCAGCCAAAAGGTGGAAACGGCCCAAGTGTCCATCAACAGACGGATGGATAAACAAAATGTGGTACACTATATAAGAAGGACTACAGTTCCAAGGTCTGTTGCAACATGAACGAACCTTGGAAATATTATGCTCAGTGAAATAAGCCAGATGCGTGAGCACTATTGTAAAATTTTGCATATATGAAATATCTAGAAATACTAAGTTTATAGAGGCAGCAAGTAGATTAGAGGTTATCAGGGGAGCGGGGAAGGAAAAGTTGTTTGTAAGCAACATGTTAAAAAAAAAAAAAAAAAGGCATATAAATGCCATGAAAGAACAATTGCCCTTTCAGTTCTCTCCTCTGTAGAAACACTTGCACAAGTGGCCACAAAAAGCAGATTACAAGTATGATGACTGTAGCGTTATTTGTCATAAGACGATGACACTGACTTAATTTCAAAGGCCATATGAAAAAGATCTAATAAATACGGTACAAACTTTGGAAAAAACACCCTTTTCAAAAATAATGCAGAGGTTGATGATGATGATGATCATCATCATCTACTATTATTAACAGGAGTAAATGTTATTGAATTTAAACAATGGTTATTAAATCCAGGTGCATCGTGGGGGTAAGGTTTAAAAAAATAAAAAGGCCTCTGTGGAATGTTTTCTTCTTTCTGGTCTATTTAACACATCTCTGGCCATCATGTTACATCTCAGTGACTGCTTTTTCTATTTTCTTGTTTCTTTCTTCCTTGCTTTCTTGCACCATCATCTTCCCTTCTTTCCCTCTATCCTCTCTCCTTGGTCCCCTCAGTAATCTCCCTCTCCCTTATTTCTCCATCACATTGTATCTAAATATAATTTGACATAGAAGTCCTTTGAAGATAGGTAATGTAGAGGACAGGGTGAGTCATTCTTTTGGGTGTGTTAGGGAGGGCTTCAGAGAGGTGGTGACACTTGAGCAGGGCTTTGAAGGGTGGATAGGTGTTTGTCAGGTAGAGAAGGGAGGAAGGAGCAGGAGATCAGCATGCCTAAGTACAAGGGCTGGATTCACACAGGTGGGGTTTGAATCTTGGCCTTACTATTCTCCAGCTCTGTGATCCGAGCAAATTATATCACCTCATCAAGCCTCAGTTATCCCATCTGCACCATGGGCATTTCTATAGTTTGTACTAAAAGGCTGGGTACCTGCTGAAGTGCTTGGTATAGGGCTGGAGCCTGCCTTAGGGAAGGCCCTCAATAAATATTTGCCAAATGAATGAATGCATTGATATTCCAGGCAGAGGAACAGCATAAGGGAAGGCACGGAGCTCTCTTCAGAACTGTCTCAGGGCCAGAATCAATGTCAGAGGCAGACCTCACCAGCTCAACCCCATCGCTGTGCTCAGAGATGGCATCTTGGTAGCTTGGAGTCTGCCTTTTTTTTTTTTTTTTTTCCTTTCCCAGAGAACCAGTATATGGCATGCCGCCCACAGCCAGAAAGATATATTAGTTAGATTTCAAGTGACCTTGAACAGCACGGCCTGGAGAGCCACTGTCAGCTGTGGGGCTTCACATACAGACAATTCGACCACTCCTGGCCAGAGGAGAGGATGGTTCCTTAAAAGGAAAGAAGCCCTGAATTTGGGTTCCTGAAAAAATCTCAAACACACTGTGGCCTTTGGCAATTTGATGTAATTATGAATTCCAAAAATATAATTGGATCATGCTTGTAAACTGATCTGTTAATCTGGGCATGATTAAGTTATGATTAGGGCATTGACTGGGCCACATCAGTAGGGCATTGAGCCCCACCCCGTGGTGGGTGGGGAATCAAGTATAAAAGGCAAGGCAAAGAACAGAGTTGAAGAAGTTTTTGAGAAGCAGATTTGATGATGGAGAAAAGGCCCCAGAAGAAGAGAAGTGAGCCATTCGCCTGATAGTCTACAGCTGACCTTGTGGAGGAACCGGAGGAGCTAAGCCTGGAGAGAAACGCAGTCCCGGGAAGAGAGGAACACAAGAAGTCTGAACCCTGGCAAACATTGGCAGCTGTCTTGCTCTAACACGTGGCAATGGACTTTGGTGAGAGGAGAAACTTAATGCTTTATGGCCTGGTATCTGTGGACTTCTACCCCAAATAAATACCTTTTATAAAGACCAACCCATTTTTGGTATTTCACATTAGCATCCCTTTGGCTGACTAATATACACACCACCATATTATACTCACATAATTCTTAAAAAAGATCCTCTAGACCAGTTTACTTTGAAAAAAAAAAGAGGGGGTGGGTGGAGAGAGAAAGGAGAAAGGAAGAAAGGAAAGGAAAGGAAGGGAAAGGAAGGGGAAGGGAAAGAAAAGGACCCCTTACCTCTCTTGAGTTAGCAAACCTTGAATTCGAAAATCACTTAAACTCTCAAGCTGAAAAATCAGGAAGCTCATGAGCTTAATTACGTTTGTGTTCATTGCTTTTGAACTTGGTGGAGGGGACTTAAAAATTAGACTCCTTGGCAAAGAAGAAAATGTGGACTCGTAAACGGGGAGTGGGAAGATGGGCCGTTCACTCGGGGTAGAGGGACATAAAACCAATGGAGAGGTCACTTTGAAGGTCATTCGGCAATAGCCAGGCCACTCGGCAATGTGTGCAGCATCTTACTCAGCCACCCCACTTTTAGGCTCCTCACGTGTGTGCAAATCCATGTGCATACATGGAGGTTTATCACAGCTTTAGTTTGTGCTAGTGAAAGAGGGCCTTCAGCAAGGGACTAGCTCCATGCGTTTTTGAACTAATCACACAATGGAATCCCATGACCCTGAAAAAGAAAGAGGCAGAGTCAACAAATTCCCTTGACAAATATTGGTTGAGCACCTACTGTGCATTGGGCCTTAGTTTAGGCACTGGGGATATAATGGCAAATGAAATAGACACAATTCCTAGCCTCACTGAGAAGAGGATATGTCACTGAAATCCAGAATAGGTGAGAGAGTGAGCTCTTCCTGTGGGAAGAGGGAATAGCAAGTACAAAGGCCCTGAGGCCCCGAGGCAGGAAAGAACTGGGTGTGTTCAAGGACTGAAGGAGGCCAGTATGGCTGGCATAGGGTGAGAGATGGAGAGAGGGTGGGAGAGGTCAGAGATGTCAGGACCCAGATCACATGGGTCCTTCGAAGGGGCAGTGGGAGCCATGATCCCACTTTCGTTTTATCAGGATCCCTCTGTAATGGGGCAGAAGCAGGGAGACCCGTGATGACTACGACACTTGTCCAGGTGAGAGATGACCAAGATGCAGGTATTGGGAAGTGGTTGGCTCTGGATAGATTTTGAAGGTAGAATTGACAGGATTTGCAGATGGATCACATATGGGGCAGGGGCAGGAAGGGAAGAGGTATAAGAGAAAGAGAGGATTCAAAGATGACCCCAAAATTTGCATCTTGAGCTTCTGAATGAATGGAGTAACCATAGTAATTCTGTTACACGAAAAAGGGAAAAGGGGTAAAAAAGAAAAAATAAATGAAGGCTCCCCCCACACGAGAGTTCTGCACACATATAGGCTATTTGAAATTGGATAGAAAAGAAACCCTGAACTGTGGTTACTCCAGGACTCCAGGGTAAGCTGTAGGAAGGATGGGCTTTTTTTCTAGACCTTTTCGATATAGGGTTGGATTTCTTCTTTTTCTTTTTTTCTCATATGTGTGTATTCTTTTTTTTTTTTTTCTTTCAGTTAAATTTCTACATAATAAAAATCTCATCCCTTATGCATCTTGGGGTTTTTCAAAATGCCTAGCACAGTGTGAGTCACCAAGTTTATTCTCAAATATGCACCAGTTGGATGGAGTAATTCAGCTCAGATTCATTTTATATGCCACGAATCAAGTGGTTCTCTGAATTTTAACAGTCCTAGCCTGTAAATTTTCAGGATGGTTTGTTTCTGCCAGTGTCTGTGATCATAAAGCTGTTATTACAAATAATCACACAGGTTAGTTTTATCAAGCGTGACAGCCTCCCTTACATTTTAACCCCTAATCCTCACAATATGTTCTTTCTCCTGACTTCAGGTCTTTGCACCATGCTAAATAAGGCTTAAGCCAGAGGCTGGCATCTAAAGTGGGATCTTAATGATGAGTAGCAATGAAATATAGGAAAGGAAAAAGGAACAGATTGTGCAAAAGCCCTGTGGTGGGAGGAGGTTCAGTGAGCATGAGAACCAAGAGGAGACCACATGGCTGGAGTGGACAGATGGGGCTGGGGAGCCTGGTGTTGGAGGACAGCAGCAGCCAGTCTACACATGGTTTTCTGGGAAAGGATGTTGGCCTTTATCCTGACAACTGTGAGAAATCACTTGGAGGACTAAAGTAGATGAGTGATGTAATTAGATTCTGGTCTAGGAAAAGCTCCTTCCAGCTGCCCTGGAAGGGACCTGGAGGGAGCCAAAGTGATGCAAGGAGCCCACTCAGGAGACCTGTTGAGATATGACAGGAACTTGGACAAGGATGTTTCTGGAAGGACAAGACCATGTGTTCACCTAACTTCTTTTTCTTCTGGGCACTCAGCTGGACTACATTTCCCAGCCTGCTCTACAGTTATGAGGCCAGGAGACTAAGTTATTGCCAGTAGTATGTGGGAGGAAATGATAGAAGCCACTTCCAGGCCTGGCCATAGAAACCTCCCACACCATCCTCCATGCTTCCATCAGAGGACCCAATGGAGAAACTCCAAGGTCTAGGGGATGGCAGAGCCACAAGCTGGAAGGAGCCTGGGTTGCTGATGACAGAGCCCCCACCCCTCCCCGTGCTGGACTGTGACAAGAGGAACAGCCTTCACTGTGTTATGCCAGGAGATCGGGGTTGTTTGTTACGTCAACCAACCTCACCAATATACTATAGATGGAAGCAGAGACAGGTCCAGACTTGAGAGCTCTCCAGGAGGTAAAATCATGGGATGTACCAGAGATTGGCTGTGGAGCGAGGGAGGAGGATGTATCAAAGGCCGTGATTCCTGACTGAACAGAGGTGCCTCTGACTGAGAGAGTCAACATCACTGGGGGAAAGGGGTGGGGTTGATCCTGAGTTGATCTGAGACACAGGAGTGAAGATGTCAACTGGGCAGTTGGTTATACAGGTCTACAGTGCAGAGACCTCAGGGCTGGAGGTGGTCATTTGCTAAGCTTTCCCTCCTGGGTGGTCACTGAAGTAGGTGATGTGTGTGTGATGATGGCCCCAGGAGCAGGAGAAGAGGAGAGGACCCATGTCAGAGCTTGAGGAATGCCAGCAGGGAATATCTGGGAAGAGGAAACCTCTAGTCTCTATCCCCATCCATTGCTTATACCACTCTAGAGCTCATTCTGCCTCCTGAGCTTGGGAAATTTCTCTTCTCCTGTTTACAACCACCCATGACTCATCATCTATAGGACAAAGCTCTGACTGCCCATCCTGCTATCCAAGGCTGTGCCCATTGCTTCATAATCTGAGGCTCAACAGATCATGCCCCTTCACATACCCCACACCATCTGCAGCACCCTAAATATAGGCTACCATGGCCCATCTCCTTGTGCACACTGTTACCTGAGCCGGGGGTGCCTTTTCCATCACTGCCAACATTGAGGGACATACCTGTCTTTCCAGGCTCAGAGAAAATGCCACCTGCTCACCAAATACCTCCAGTCAGAGTCAACTTCTCCTCTGAGATCCCACAGAACCTTATGATAACTGATGAAAACAGGTTTTTATTCATACAAGGACATCTGAGAATGTACCGGGATCAGAAACCACAGGTATGTCTAGCATGAATATTTTAAGATTGAGGGTCTGTGCTTGGTGTGGCTATGGGACATGATTTGGCCAAGTGTACATTTCTCTTTGGTCAGGAATCCCGGGTCAGAATGAAGTTACAGTTTGGACTGAATGGTGAGAGCTTAAAAATGCCAAAACTGATTATCTTTAGAACTTCCGGGAAGATGGCAGACTAGAAAGACATGGGACTCTCTTCTCCTCTAGAAAAATAGAGGATAGGCTGAAATAGTCTAGAAAAAGACTTTTTAGGACACCAGGTGAAGGCTGGACACCACGCAGAGGAGAGAGGGACAAAGGAGGGAAATCGTGACGACAGAACTGTGAGTTGAAACCAGCAGCTCCTGCTGCCGGCACCCTTCCCCACACTAAAGACACTTTAGAATTGTCGGGCGTCTGGGCCTGCAGCTACAGACAAAGGCGGCTCCAGGGATCTACAACCCCAGGAAAGGGGAGAGAGAGGGACACAGCCTAAGGCTGACTCAGCTTCTGACCCACAGATTTGGTCTGTTGTATCCCATGAGCCCCTCCAGGCTGGGTAGGACCACACAGTGGTTTGCCCTGGGAGCCTTCAAAGGCCTGGAGAAATCCAACCCTCACAATCTCCCTCTCTTCTATTCAGGAATGATTGTTGAGGACATACCTCCCCAGGAAAGGGGAGAGAAAGGGACACAGCCTAAGGCTGACTCAGCTTCTGTCTCAGAAATTTGGTCTGCTGTGTCCCAGGAGACTTCAGGCTGGGTGGGGCTGCGCCATTGTTTGCCTGGAGCCTGCAAAGGGCTAAAGATATACAACCCTCCCAACCTCCTTCTCTACTAACCTGGACTGATTGTTGAGGACTCAGAGGGGAGTGGAAATATTTCCTAGCCGGGAAAAGGGAAGGGGCTTGCCAGAGAAGGCTAGAGAACTGTCTCTGAGAAAGTTTGAATTACAAGGCTCCTAGCCTCCAGACAGGAGGCTCTATCATAGTGATACAGTCTGTGTTGCAGCAAATACACTCTGACCAGGCATTGAACTGAGAGCTTCCAAAGAGCACCATCTTCTGGAAGATCAAGGAAGTGCACTCAAGAAAATTAATGTCGAGCCAAGAATCAAAGAGCAGTGATAACACACAGCCTCCTGCCACTAAAACCCTACAAAAGAGAAAGAAATTGAGCATCTGAGTAAACTACATCCTAATCAGATGTCTAAACACCAGCAAAAAATTATGAGCCATGCTAAGAAAATAGAAGACATGGCCCAAGAAAAGGAATATATCAAAGCCCCAGAAGAGACTCAGGATTTGAGAGGACTAATCAGTGAGATGTGCACAAATTTCCAAAATCAAATTAATGAGTTGAAAGACAATATGACTAAAGAGATAAATGACATAAAAAAGACATTGAACGAGTGCAAAGAAGAATTTGAAATCCTGAACAGAAAAGTAACAGAGCTCATGGGAATGAAAGACACAATAGGTGAGACCAAAACCACATTAGAGGCATATAACAGCAGGCTCAAAATGATAGAAGAAAGAATAAGTGATACCAAAGACAGAGCAGCTAAAATTGAAGACAGAAAAGAACAGAAAGAGAAAAGAATGGAAAAAATTGAGCAGGGGCTCAGAGAGTTGAATGACAACACAAAACTCAACAACATATGTGTCATGGGAGTTCCAGGAGAAGAGAAGGGAAAAGGGGCAGAAAGAGTATTTGAGGAAATAATAGCTGAAAATTTCCCAACTCTTATGAAAGAAATGAACTTACATGTCCAAGGAGCTCATAGTACCCCAATCAGAATAAATCCAAATAGACCTACGCCAAGACGCATACAACTCAGAATGTCAAATGTCAAAGATAAAGAGAAAATACTCAGAGCAGCAAGAGAGAAGCAAATTATCATGTACGAGGGATGTCCACTAAGACTTAGCACAGATTTCTCTTCAGAAACCATGGAGGTGAGAAGACAGTGGTATGATACAATTAGGATACTGGAAGAGAAAAACTATCAGGCAAGAATTTTTTATCCAGCAAAATTGTCCTTCAAATACAAAGGTGAGTGTAAAATATTCACAAACAAAAAGAAACTAAGAGGGTTTGCAAAAAAGAATCCACCTTTTGAAATATTAAAGGAAGCCTTAGAATCTGAAAGAAAAAGACAGGAGAGAGGCTTGGAGGAGATTATAGAAGAAAGAATAGCAGAAAGGATAACCAAAAGAGTAAAAAGACAGACAAAAATATGATATGACATATGAAAACCAAAGAATAAAATGATGGAAGTAAACAGTGCATTTACAGTAATATCATTGAATGTGAATGGATTAAACTCCCCAATCAAAAGATACAGGCTGACAGAATGGATTAAAAAAACATGAGCCGGGAAGCGGATATAGCTCAATCGATAGGGCTCCTGTTTACCATATGGGAGGCCCCGGGTTCGATTCCTGGGGCCTCCTGGTGAAGGCAAGCCAGCCCACGCGGCACGGTGAGCTGACGCAGCAGGACAACCCAGCAAGGGGAGACAAACAGACACAGAAAAATGCACAGCAAATGGACACAGCGAGCACAAGCAGCAAGGGGGGAGGGATAAATGAATAAATAAATGAAATCTTAAAAAAAAAAAAAAAAAAAAACATGAGCCATCCATATGCTGCTTACAAGAAACTCACCTTAGACCCAGGGATACAAACCGGCTGAAAGTAAAAGGTTGGAAAAAGATACTCCATGCAAGTAACCAAAAAAGAACAGGGGTAGCTATACTAATATCAGACAAAAAAGACTTTAAGTGCAAAAACGTATAAGAGATCCAGAAGGCCATTACATATTAATAAAAGGGAAATCAACCAGGAAGACATAACAGTCATAAATATCTATACACTTAACCAAGGTGCCCCAAAATACATGAGACAAACACTGGGAAAACTGAAGGGAGAAATATTTATCTCTACAATAATTCTTGGAGACTTCAACACCCCACTCACATCATTAGATAGAAGAACTAAACAGAAGATCAACAAGGAAACAAAGAACTTGAACAATATGATAAACAAAGTTAGACCGAACAGACATATACAGAACACTGCATCCAAACTCAGCGGGTTATACATTCTTCTCAAGTGCCCATGGATCTTTCTCTAGGATAGACCATACGTTAGGGCACAATGCAGATTTCAATAAATATGAAAAGACTGAAATTATATAAAGCACCTTCTCAGATCATAATGGAATGAAACTGGAAATCAATAATAGGAAGGAAAAAAAAATCGCAAATGTGTGGAGGCTGAACAACAGGCATAAGTAATCAGTGGGCCAAAGAAGAAATTGCAAGTGAAATCATTAAATATATTGAGACAAATGAAAACAAGAACACAATGTATCAAAATTTATGGTATACAGTGAAGGCAGTCTTGAGAGGGAAATTTATAACCGTGAACGCCTATAGTAAAAAAGAAGAAAGAGCTAAACTCAAAGATTTCACTGAACAACTAGAGAAACTAGAAAAATAACAGCAAACCAGTCCCAAAGCAAGCAGAAGGAAAGAAATAATAAATATCAGAGCAGAAATAAATGAAATTGAGAACAAACAGTAGAGAACAATCAACAAAACCAAAAGCTGGTTCTTTGAGAAGATCAATAAAATTGACAACCCCCTAGCTAGACTAACAAAGAAAAAGAGAGAAGATGCAAATAAATACAATCAGAAATGAAAGGGGGGAATTACAACTGATCCCACAGAAATAAAAAGAATCATAAGAGGATAATATGAGAAACTGTATGCCAACAAATGAAATGGACAAATTCCTAGAAATGCACAAACAACCTACACTGACTCTAAAAGAAATACAAGAACTTAACAAACAAATCACATTTAAAGAGATTGAATCTGTTATCAAAAATCTCCCAGCAAAGAAAAGTCCAGGACCAGATGGCTTCACGGGTGAAATCTACTAAGCACTTCAAAAAGAATTAACTCTTGTTTAAACTCTTCCAAAAATTGAAGAGGAGGGAAAATTACCCCACACATTTTCTGAAGCCAACATCACCCTAATACCAAAGCCAGATAAAGATATTACAAGAAAAGAAAATTACAGACCAATCTCTCTAATGAACATAGATGCAAAAATTCTTAACAAAATACTTGCAAGTCAAATCCAACAACATATCAAAAGACTTCTACATCACGACCAAGTGGGATTTATTCCTGGTATGTAAGGCTGGCTCAACATAAGAAAATCAATCAATGTAATAGACCACCTTAACAAATTGAAGGAAAAAAACCACTGATATGATCTCAATTGACACACAAAATCCAGCATCCTTTTTGGATAAAAAACACTTCAAAAGGTAGGAATAGAAGGAAAATTTTCTCAATATGATAAAAGGCATATATGAAAAACCCACAGCCAACATCGTACTTAATGGGGAAAGGTTGAAAGCTTTCCCTCTAAGATTGGGAACAAGGCAAGGGATGCCCACTGTCACCATGGTTATTCAATATTGAACTAGAAGTTCTAGCTAGGGCAATTAGACAAGAAAAAAAAAAATTTAAAGGTATCCAAATGGGAAAAGAAGAAGTAAAACTCTCACTGTTTGTGGATGACATGATCCTGTACTTAGAAAATTCTGAAGTATCCATGACAAAGCTACTTGAGCTAATAAATGAGTTCAGTAAATTTGCAGGATACAAGATCAATATGCAAAAATCAGTAATGTTTTTGTACACTAGTACTGAACAATCTGAGGAGGAAATCAGGTGGAAAATTCCATTTATAATAGCAACAAAAATACTCAAAAATCTAGAAATTAACCAAAGAAGTACAGGACCTATATGCAGAAAACTACAAACAGCGCTAAGGGAAATTTTAAAAGACCTAAACAAATGAAAAGACATTCCGTGTTCATGGATTGGAAGATATCTGAAGATGTCAATCTTACCCAAACTAATTTATAGATTCAATGCAATACCAATCAAAATCCCAACAGCTTACTTTACAGAATTAGAGAAGGCAATTACCAAATTCATTTGGAAGGGAAAGTCCACCCGAATAGCCAAAAGCATTTTAAAAAAGAAGAGCGATGTGGGAGGAATTTCACTGCCTGACCTTGAAACATATTACAAAGTTACAATAGTCAAAACGGCATGGTACTGGCATAAAGATAGACACACTGATCAGTAGAGTAGAATTGAGAATCCAGAAATAAACCCTCACCTATACAGTCAACTGGTTTTTGACAAACCTACCAAGTTAATGTTAAGGGACAAAATAGTCTCTTTAACAAATGGTGCTGGAAGAACTAGATCTCTATAACCAAAAGAATGAAAGAGGACTTCTATCTTACCCCCATACAAGAATCAACTCAAAATGTTTCAAAACCAGGACCATAAAACTACTAGAAGAAAATATAGGGAAACATCTTCAAGACCTTGTAGTAGGTAGTGGTTTCTTGGACCCAAAAACAGGTACAACAAATGGAAAAATAGATAAATGGGACCTCCTTGAAATTAAACACTTTTGCACCTCCCAGAACTTTGTCAAAAGGATGAAAAGGCAGCCAGCTCAATGGGAGAAAATATTTGGAAGTCACATATCTGATAAGGGTTCAATATCCAGGATATATAAAGAGATGTTACAACTCAACAATAAAAAGACAAATGACTCAATTTTAAAATGGGCAAAAGACTTGAATAGACATTTGTCCAAAGAAGAAATACAAATGGCGAAAAACACATGAAGAAATGCTCAACATCACTAATGACAAGGGAAATGCAAATCAAAACTACAATGAGATATCATTTCACACCTATCAGAATGGCCACTATTAAAAAGACAGAGAACTACAAGTGTTGGAGAGGATGTGGAGAGATAGGAACACTCCTTCACTGTTGGTGGGACTGCAGAATGGTGCAGCCACTGTGGAGGATTGTTTGGCAGTTCCTAAAGAAGCTGAATATAGACTTGCCACGTGACCCTACAATACCACTACTGGGTATATACTGAGAAGAACTGAGAGCAGTGACACGAACAGACATCTGCATACCGATGTTCATAGCAACATTATTCACCATCGCCAAAAGTTGGAAACAACCCAGGTGTCCATCAACAGATGAGTGGATAAACAAACTGTGGTCTATTCACACGATGGAATATTATGCAACTGTAAGAAGAAATGAAGTCATGAATCATATGACAACATGGATGAACCTGGAGGACATTATGTTGAGCAAATCAAGCCAGACACAAAAGGATTGTGTTACTAGAAACCAAATATATTGTGTAACATATTGCATGATTTTTTTAAAAAATTTATAATTATCCAGTACATTTAATTGAAAAATGGATGTTTTTATTCAACTGTTTTCTTTTTAGCTTTTGTTTATATTTTCAATTATTAAATGTACAAAATAAAGTTTTTAAAAATGCCAAAACTAATAATATTCACCTTTGATGATGATGGTTCAATGTGGCAGTTTGAGATTATTTTATGAATTCCAAAAAGAGAAAGATTATGTTTGTAAACTAATCTCATCCTCTGGGTGTGATAACCTTTGATTTATTAAATTCCATTGAGGGAAGCAGATGTGGCTCAAGTGATTGGGCTCCTGCCTACCATTTAGGAGGTCTAGGGTTCGATTCCCGGGGCCTCCTGGTGAAAAGCAAGCTGGCCCGCACAGTGAGCTGGCCAGTGCAGTGAGCTGGTCCATGTGGAGAGCTGGAGCAGCAAGATGACCAACAAAAAGAGACACAGAAGGGAGACAATAAGAGATGCAGCAGATCAGGGAGCCAAGGAAGGTGGCCCAAGATATTGAGCAGCCTCTCTCCACTCTGGAATATCCCAGGATCGGTTCCCAGTGCCACCTAAAGAGAAGACAAGCAGACACAGAAGAACACAGAGAGAGCAGACAGTGAGCACCAAACTACAGGGGGGTGGGGGACACGTAATAAATAAATAAATCTTTAAAAAAATAATAATAAATTCAGTTGAGGGGCCTTTGATTAGATTACCTGTTAAGAATGTTTGAGGGGGATGGATGTGGCTCAAATGGTTGGGTGTCCGTTTCCCATATGAAGGGACGGGACCTGGGTTCGATCCCCAGGACCTCCTGGTAAAATTTAAAAAAGAAAAATAGAGAAGGTGTACGGGCACACCACCTGGCCCCGCGAGCAGGTGAGCCCCCAGGCCCCACCGAACCACACAGCAAGATAATGATGTAACAGGAGAGAGACGCAGGAGAGAGCCAAGACGAGACACACTGGAAAAAAAAAAAAAAAAAGGAACTGCGGTGGCGCAGGTGGCAGAATGCCTCTCTCCCACATCGGAGGTTCCCAGGATCAAATCCCGGTGAAGACAGGAGGAGAAGGATGAGAGGAGAGAGCAGGAAACAGACACAGCGAATTGCCCAACGAATGGACACAAAAACAGCGGGGGCGGGTGGGGGCGTTTAAAATGGATGAAATGTAAATAAATAAATATATCTTAAAAAAATAAAAAAAGAATGATTTAGGGCTTTTGATTCTACCATACTAGGGGGCATGACTCAGGTTGAGTCCCCACCCCCTTGCTGGGCCTGATATAAATGGACACTCACTCAGACACAAGAAGAGAGCTCTGCCATGTTTGACCCTGCCATGTGACAGAAAGGAGAAGGCACAAAAAGCTGAGGCCCCAGGGAGAGATGAGCCATTTGCCTGATAGCTTACAGCTGAGCTTGGGAAGCAAAAGGAACAGACGAGACTGATATAGAAGGCCCAGAAAGAAACAAGCCAGGAGAGAGAGGACTACAAGATCACTTAAGCATGAAGCCTAAAGAGGTTGGGCCCACGTTGCTTAAGAGAAAAGGGTGAGCCCAGAGAGGGAGGAGAAACCCTGGGCAGAGATCGGCGGCCATCTTGCTTCACCGCGTGGCAACATGCCAGGTTCAACAGTAGCTGACTTTGGTGAGAAGGCATGTCTGATGATGCCCCTCTTTGGACTTTCATGGCTTTAGAACTGTAAGCTTTTACCTCAAATAAATCCCCTTTATAAAAGCCAACAGATTTCTGGCAGGGCATTTGGCAGTTCTTTGGCAGACTGACAATGCTCGGGAACATCCACCTTAAAAGGGGCTACCACTTGCTACAAGGACATTTCAGGGGCAGCACTGTGCTAAGCGCTGGCTTGTTAGTTCCTACCACACCCATCACAAAGAAGCAAAGCCAAGGCCACAGGCTCTGGAGTCAGATGGATATGGTTTCTACCTTTCTCATGTGGCCCCGGGCAAGTGAGTTCCTTCTTTGGGCCTTAGTTTCCCCATCTGTACAATGGGATAAAGATAGACGCTGCCCTGCAGGGTCATAAAAACAGAATGGGGCGCTTGGCACAAGGCCTTGCCCTGAGGGTTCTTATCTTAATAAAGAGGCTTTTCTCTGGCCTGTGTGGCTGGGAGCAGTCCAGCAGCTGTGCTAGGAGCACATGGGGTGGGTGCACCTGTTGTTCATGGGGGAGAGAAGATGGAGAACTCCTGTCTGATGGAGTTATCTGCTGCTCTTGGCCAGAGCCTATTCTGGGGAAATACCGAAGGCTTCCTTCACAGCCCAGTGCACACCCCACCATGTCCAGACTTTTTACAGCTCCCAAGCTGTAAGCAAGGCTAATGTTGGGACACAATGTATTCATTTTATTTTCTTTCAACAAGTATCTCCCGAGTGCCTATGATAATAGTAATGTTAAACGCTACAATTTATTGAGCACTTACCATGCTCTAGGCACTAGACCAAGCACTTTACTACATGATCTCATTTAATCTTCAATTTACTATTGGTCCAATTTTATAGAAGAGGAGACTGAGGATCTGAGAGGTCACATAAGCCAGACCTTGAACCCAGGTCATTAAATTCCAGAGTCCATCATCCCAGACAGGGGTAAAGCTCTCCCTGAGCACTGAGGCTGACATGATCCTGCAGAGCTAAGTGTGGCCCAGTCTCCTGAATTCTTCCAGCAAGGGCCCTTTGGTTTCTCACAGTTCTTGTTCCACCCTGGGTAGTGGTGGTTGCCCACTGCCCTCCAACATGCTAGCAATCCTGGAGCCCACTTTCTTTGTCTTCAGGAAGCCTGGGTCATGGTTACCAGGTTCCATTTCTCTCCTTCACAGGGGATAGTCACTGTGATTAGGTCCTGGGTTTAAATTATTAACTGATCACATGACCCAAATCATGACACCTGATGGGCACGGATCCCCTGGCAGCCACCCTCCTTAGACTTGGGCCAGGGACCTGGCATCCAGGGCAGTTTCTTGGCTAGTTAGAAAACCCATTTGAACCAGATTAGCCCAAAAGCAGGGTTTAAAGCATCCTAGAATCCAAGGGAGGACTGCACAAAAACCTAGAATCAGGCACCAGTGCCAGCATGACCCTCTCTCCATCTTTCATCTCTGCTTTTTGAGGACTGTCCTGGGGCAGAGGCAGCTGGTTAGCTACCCAGCAGCCCTTCTTAGTTAAAAGAGCCCTGGTTTTGCTCAGCAAGGTGCTCAGAAACTCTTTCCCAGCCTCCTTTGCTGCAGCTAAGTGATATAATCTTGGTCAGTAAGATGTAAGTGGACATCTGCTAGGGGGTCCTGGGAGGAGTATTGCTTTCTTGAGAAAAGGGATCTAACACAGCTGACCAGGCCCTTCTCCCCTTCATCTTGCCTTGGATGCAATTGTGATGGCTGGAGCTGGAGCAGTCATCTTATAGCCACGAAGGCAAGGCAAGAAAATCACAACATTTTGGCTCTGACCTCATTGAGTAACTGAACCAATGCCCATGTTCACCTCCTTTTATGGGTTATACTGTGTCCCTTTAAAAAAGACATTTGCAAGTCCTAACTCCCAGTCCTGTAAATGGGATCTCATTTGGAATCAGGATCTTTGAAGATGTGATTTGTTAAGATGAGGCCAAACTGGATGAGGGAAATTTGGACACATAGCTAATAAAACACTGGGGAGAAAGTCCATGAAAAGATGAAGGAGGCAGAAAATAAAGTGTATCATCTACAAGTCAAGGAATTTCAGATTGCCAGGAACTACCAGAAGCAAGAAGCAACAAGGAAGGATTTCCCCCCCACACAGGTTTCAGAGGGAGCATGGCCCGGTTGACACGTTGATTTCAGACTTCCAGGCTCCAGAACTGTGAGCCAATAAATTTCTATTGTTTAAAGCCACTTCAGTTGTGGCCCTAGGAAACAGACTTCTTGTCACATGAGAAAAATAAAGCTATTTATTTAAGCTATTGGCAGTCAGGTTTGTTGTTACTTGCAGGTGAACGCATTCCTAGTGGAGACAATTGCTGTCACTCTTCCTGCAGCCACATAGATGGAGTTACAGTGTCTGAACTCAACTTTCTGAGTTCCAAGTTCAAGGAGAACATTCCTGAGAGAGGGACTCATTAGCCCTGTCTGGATTGGAGGGCAGGTGCTATGATTGGCCCAGCTCGTGCCAACTGCTAGAGACCAATCAACTTTAGCCAGCCATGGTGTGGGCGGCAGGACCTTGGTGGTGCTTATTATGGCCTTGGTGGGAAGAAGGGGGCTCCCTGTGGGACAAAGAGAGGCTCTGGGCAGCCTGGCCAATCAGTGTCCCTTATGGTCACCCAGGTCAAGGGCACTGACCAGGTAATCACCATTCATCACCTCACCCCCACCCCCTGGGCTTTCATTCATTCCTCTATGTTTATTGCACCTTCCAACACTGGGCTGGGGTTGGGGGGAACTGGATTTGAACTGGGTTTTCCAGAGTCCAAGATCTAGGCCATTTCCACCTCTAGACCCTGAGAGCAGGCAGCCAGGATCTACCCGTTTTAGCCCCTGGGACTGGGGTTCAGATCTGGGCTGGGTGAACCTTTCTCACCACCTCCTCTGAAATAGGTCAGGACCTGCCCTGCTACTGATCTCAAAGTCCTTCCTGGCTTCGGTGAGCTCCGGAGTCAGCACTCTGGATGTCGTTCCCAGCTCTTCCCCTTCCTGGCTGTGTGACCTTCAGGCAGCTGCTTCCCTTTCTGTGCCATGATTCCCCATTTGTAAACCCTGGAATAATCCGGACCTCCCAGGATGTTGGAGTGAAAGGATTCATGAGATAACACTGGGACACACCGGAGGTGCTCAATAAATCCTAAAAATAAAATTTTAGCAGCTCCCAGGGAATGTATGACAAATCAGAGGCAGGGTTTCCTGAGTCCAGCAGCCCCGGAGGAGGCCGGGTATTGGGTGGGGTCCAGGACACCCCTCCCTTAGTCCCTCCATCCCCCCAGCCTGGAGGTTCTCCTGGAGCAGACCCCTGCCTCATGCTTGCACAAGCTCATGGCACTGGTTGGCAGATGTGGGTCAGTGGTGCATGCCAGTCCTGGGGGCAGTGGAGAGGGGGACAGCAGAAAGCTGTCCCTGTCCATCTGAGGGCTGGCAACCACCAAGGCCAAATCCATGTTGGAGAGAGAACCCAAGGGCAGCACTTAGGTCTGGCCGCTAACAGCTGCTGGCCACAGAAGAGAAGCTGACCTTCTCTTTGTCCCTCAGAAAGCCAGGGGGTGGGGTGGGCGGGGAGGGGACAGCAGGCTCCAATCCAGTTGCTTGATCAACCCTTCCCATGCACTTAGCGACGCCTCCTTAGCTACAGGTGGGGGCTGTGTGGAAAACAAAGCCTCATTGCACCCGGCAGGCACGTACCGCCACCTTCCCAGGCCAGGGCTTTGGAGAAGGGCTCGCACTGCCTGATGGGAGATAAAAACCACTGCTGAATCATTAGAGCCCCCTCTTATCAAGGACCTCCTAGGCATTAGGAACTGCAACAGGCACACTGGCTTATGTGTCATTAGCATTTGCCGTGGACTTAGGGAAGAGGACCTGTTATTATCCCCATTTTACAGAAGAGGAAACTGAGGCTCAGGGAGGTCAACAGGCTTACCCAGGGTCACACAGCCAAGAAATGGGAGCCAGAATTCCATGCCATGTCTGCCCAACCCCAAAGACTGGCTTCTTTTCTTTATGTAACATTGGCTCTAGGGAAGCAGGCAAGAAATCAAAATAGCAAAAAGATTTAACTTGCAAAATGGTGCCATGGGAAGCAGCTGGGCTGAGTGTCAGAGAATTGCCTTTAGTTCCCAGAAGTTCCACACGGCCTGGCCTGGCTGAATGTTTGAGCCACCCTTCCTCCCTCTCCCCAGCCAGATTCCCCTACGCATCCAGGTTTCCATTTGTGTGCTACCTCTTCTGGGAAGCCCTCCTTGATTTTACCAGGTCTGGGGCGCCTCCTCTGGGCTTCCATGCCTCTTTGCCTGAACTTATCTATCTTCTTCAGCAGGCTCTAAACACCAGAGGACAAGGACTATTTCTGTCAAGTTCCCCACAATATCGTCTAGGAGTATCAGAGTACCTGGCACATGGTGGAACCTCAATACATATTTGTGGAAACATAATTTTGAACAGACGCCCCCCCCCCGCCCCCAGTAGAGAATAGCCCTGTTCTGGGGTAAGGGCTGCATCTCTGGGACAAGGGGAACAGGACAGGACAGACACTCAGGAGTCCAGGGACATACTAGGGGCTTCCTCTCAGGGCCCTTCCCACCACCCAGGGCAAGACGGTGTCCCCAGAGCCCAGCCCACCGCATTTTTTCCTGCCGACTCACTCTGTGATTCTCAGCCCCTGGCATGCTTGGGCCTACCCAGAGGCCACAGGCCCCAGTGCTAAGTTTAGTGACTGCAAAATGTCCTGTGAAATTCCAGGCAGAGCCAGGGGGCTGGCGGCACATTCCAGAGAGCTTCCTCCGGCCCTCCCACTCAGTGCTGGGGCCTGAAGAAGAACCAAGAGTCCTTCCAACAAATAGCCTGGAAGGGCTAGGTCCCCCATCACAAGGCCTTGACCGGTGACCCCAGAACTCAAGGACAAAGGCGTCGTTTAGTGTCCGAGGAGCTTGGTGTCCAGGGATGGGAGCCTGGGAGCCTTTGAACAACACATCACAGTGGACAATGGCCTTGGTGAAGATCAGGGCAAATTCCTCTCTGTGAATCTTGACGTGTCGGACAGCCATGCCCAGGAGAAAACTGCCCTTCTTGGAGCTGGGACCTGCACCCCTGCGTCTGTCTCCAGATTTCTGCTCTGTCCTCCCAGAATAGGATTGGGTAGAGGAGAGGGTCTGAGATACTCAAAGAAAGGACCCCTTCCTCACCTCTGAACACAGTATCAATGGTGTATCAACTGTGGAGGCAGAAGAGGGGATCTTAAGGTACCTTACATTGTTGAGTTGTGTTGAGCTTGTGGCCAAATAAGACCTCCAGATCTTGTTCACATGAGTATATTATCTAAAAAGGCCTCCCTCAGCCTTCATTCGAGCAAATGGTTTTAATCAATTCCTCCTCACTTGGGTCTTTCTGAGTAGGAAAAGCCACCTTCACCTCCTCACACAAGATAGAAACCTTAGTCTCATCACCAGACTGTCAGCTTGAAGCAGGCAGAGAGGGCCTGTCACCTCACCACAGTATCCCTGGCACTGAACACAACGCCTTCACAAAGGGGACACTGAGACGGAAACACCCTCCCACTTGTTAAATGTACCATATCTATACAAACGAGAGTTATAACAGTTTAAAGAACAGTGATTTAAAAATAATAGCAGGCTCCAAGTCAAATCAAGGGGAAAGGAATATCCTTTTTAAATTTAATTTAATTTTTTTTGACGCTGTTGTAGGTTACAGAAAAATCATGCAGAAAGCACCGAGAGGAAAGTATTTTTAACGACTGGTGCTGGAACAACAGGGTATTGGTATGGGACGAAAATGAAGCCTGACTTACCTCATTCCAAACACAAAAACTAATTTGAAATGGATCATGGAACTAAATGTAAAAAGCAGAAGGGTAAAGATTCCAGAGAAAACACAGAAGAAAATCTTTGTGACATTAAGGAGGCAAAGGTTTCTTGAACAGGATACAAAAAGCACTAACCCTAAAAGAAAAAAGTGATAAATTGAACTTTATCGAAATCCAAATCTTCTGCTCATTGAAAGACATCATTAAGAAAATTAATAGGCAAGTCACAGACTGGGAAAAAACATTCACAGTCTATAGATCTGACAAAGGGCTTATTGCCAGAACATATAAAGAACTCCTACCAATCAGCAATAAGAATATGAACAATCCAATTGTAAGAAAAAAAAAAAATGGCAGAAGATTTCCAACAGATGCTTCCAAGAGAAGCTATACTAATGGCCAATAAGCATGAAAAACGCTGCTCAACACCAAGAAAATGCAAATTAAAACTGCAACCAGATACCATTTTGCACCCCTGGAATGGCTAGAATTTTAAAAATTTACAATGCCAAGTGCTGGCAAAGATGTGACTTCTCAGACACTGCTGGAGGGAATGTAAAATAGTACGGTACTTTGGAAAACAGTGGGATAGTTTCCTATAAAGTCAAACATACACCTACGATATGACTCAGCCATTCTAGATGTTTACCAAGAGAAATGAAAACATATGCCTATACAAAGATTTGTACACGTACGTTCAGAGCAGCTCTCTTCACGTTAGCTACAAATTGGAAACAACCCAAATTTCCAACACCAGGAAAATGGATAAACAAACTGTGGAACATTAATACAATGGAATTCTACTCAACAACAATAATTTTTTTAAAAAATTACTAATACACACAATATGGATGGATCTCCAAAACAGTAGGCTGAGGGAAAGGAGCCAGACCCCAAAGAGTACATTCTGTACTAATCCATTTATACAAAACTCTAGGGCAGGCAGAGCTAACCTATGGTGAAAGCAATCAGAGCAGCAGTTGCCTCTGGGAGGGTGGGAAGTGACTGTAAAGGGGCACTTTCCAGGGTGCTGGAATGTTCTATATCTTGTTCAGGTGGTAATTACAGGGTGAACAAAAATTCCAAACTCATTGAAATGAACTTTAGACGTGTGCCATTTATTGTAGCCTTATTATTTTGTCCTCAGTAAAAAAACTTCTTAGAAAATAAATTTTAAAATAATTACTGTTAATGATAATTTAAAATAATGATATCACTAACTGTGCATTCTACCACCCAGCTTAAGAAACAGAACATTACTAGTAGCTTAGAACATTTGCTTCCCCTCCCTCCCACAGGGGTAAATGCTGGAATTTTGTGTTCATTATTCCCTACCACCTATGACTGATTCCCTAAATAATTCATTGCTTAGTGCGTCTGTTTTGGCATGCTAGATAAATGGAATCGTATACTTCCGAGGCTTGCTTTCCTCCACTCACGTTATATCATTCAACCAGGCTGTTTTATGTAGCTTTAACTCATTTATTTTCATTGCTATATAGTATTCCAATGTGGAGATACAAGGCAATTTATCATTCTCTTGTTAATGTGTATTTAGATTTTTTTCTAGTTTAGGATCAATAGTGCTTGTACTTGTCTTCTGGTACTCATGGGTATGAGTTCTTCTAGGATATAAACCTAGGACAGGAATTGCTGGGTCATGAGAAATGCATGTCTTCAATTTACTAAGTAAAACCAACTTTACTAGAAACCACTGGATAATTTCCAAAATGGCCATCCCACAGCAGAGGACAGAAATTTCACCTCCTCAGCAAACCTTGGATTACCAGCCTTTTCAATAAAGATAGGAATCGCAAACTCAAATGTCCTGGGGACCATTAAAGTAAACAGTGACTGGACTGGGAGGAGGGGCGGTAAGGAGTGGTGGAGATTGTGGCAAAATGGAACACATATGTCCTGTCTGAATGAGGTGGCTTCAGCTCTAGTTCCTGACTGAAGTTGGGAGGGAATGCAGGCCCAGGGCTGCCAGAGTTCTGGAATTTTCCACAGAAGCCAGAAATCCAGGTTTTTATGTAAAATCTGGTGTTGAAATGTCAGTGACAATTTCAGTTTTGTTTAAAACACCGTACGGACCAAGTATGTTTGTAGACCAACCCTAGACCATCCTAATGGCTTAATTTCATTAGAAATTCAATTCAATTTATAGCTATTGAAACTTATCAGAACTTTGGCAGGTGAACTCAACCCTCCCTGGCTAATGCAGAAAAGGGACACACAGCACTATAGATTGTCATTCCTTATTGGCAGAGTCTTCTGTATTTCTACCTGCCTAATTATTCAGAAAACTCAGTCATCCAGAAGATCTGTTGTCTCACAGGAACAAGGGTAACGAGTTGCTGCTCAGTTCCACAGGGAAGTTAAACCTTTCTTGTTTCAAGCGATGAGAAGAAATATTTTCCTCACTGGTGTCTGCCTCCCCTTGTGTTTCCCACACCTCGTTTTCTACTCTGCAGCCTGTCGGATTCCTTCATGCATAAATCAAATGAAGCCACTCCCTTGCTTGAACCCATCATTTGGTCTCCCTACTGGCCCCATAGAAAGTCCAAACTCTTGACAAGTCCCATGATTGCATCTGTGCCACATGGCCCCCGTCTCTTGTTTCCCTTATATCCCATTCAACATCCCAAGCTCAGTCTCAACCCAAGGTGAGTTCCCTCTGCCTGGCTGCCCTTTCCTCCAATATTTCCATGGCTGATTCCTTCTTGACTGCCATGTCCTCAGCACTGCATCCTCCACCATCTACCCTACCTACATAGCCAGGACACCTCCCCCAGTCACTCTCCCTCACAGCCCCCTGTGGTTCACACTCACCATCTGCAATGATCTTATATGTGTGCGTTACTTGTTGCTGGTGACCTCCCTTACCATGGCACCAGCTCCCCAAGGGGCAGGGGCCTGGGTGGGTGTGAAGTCAGGGTGCCCTGACAGGGCAGGGTTGGCTGCTGACTGTTGGCATCTGTTCCAGTGGATTGTTGTGGGCCGTGTTAGTTGTGAAATATTTTAATTCTCTTCCCTGCATAGAGAGATCAAAGTCTAACAGAGCAGAAACCATCTAGGGGCAGGGCATTGGATCCAGGATCAGAAGTCCAGCTCTGCCGCTTGTCAGCCACATGGCCTTGGGAGGCCCCACCACCTCCCTGCGTCTCACTGTGGAGGAGGGACAGACACCCCTGCAGGAAGGCAGCACCATCCTGTGTGTGAAACAGCATGCTACATGCCAGGAAGCGTTTTTAACCACGCCCGACTGGCTTGTTTTATTGGAGAAGGGGACGTGACCTTAACAATGTCAAGACAGTTGGGACCCTCCTTTCCCCCATACATGCCCACTGCCCCAAATTAAAAATGACCAACTACAGGGAGAGGCCAAGACAGCGACTGAGGGGGACGGGGAAGTAGACACGGGACTTGAGGGCAGCCGTGAAGAGGCCACGTGTATGCGGGGAGGGCCTGGAGGCAGCGGCTGCAGTCAAGAAGTCAGTGTGGGGATGTGGATGTGGCTCAAGTGGTTGGGCTCCCGTTTACCACGTGGGAGGCCCTGGGTTCGATTCTCTGGGCGTCCTGGTGAAGGCAAGCCAGCGTGGTGAGCCAGCGCAGCAAATTGACGTAACAAAGGGAGACAAGCAGACACAGAAAAACGCAGAGCAAATGGACACAGTGAGCACAAGCACCAAGGGGGAGATAAATAAATAAATAAAAAGTAAATCTTTAAAAAAAAAAGAAGTCAGAGTGGCTCCTAAGCATCTACTCAAATCAGGTTCAGAACAAGAGGTGGGAACAGCCCAAACTGAACGGCTGAACGAATAAACAAAATGTGGTATGTCCTTCTGTAAAAGGAAGGAGGTCCTGAAGCATGCGACGACGTGGACGTGCCTTGAAGTCCTCATGTTGAGTGAAAAAAGCCGGATCCAAATGGACCAATATTGTCTGATTCCACTTACGTGAAATAACTAGAATGTGCACATTCATAGAGACAGAAAGTAGAGGAGAAGTTCCCAGGGGCTGCAGGCAGAGGAGGCGTGGGAAGTTATTGAATAATGGGTACACGTTTCTGTTTGGGGTGATGAAAAAGTTCTGGAAATACTGGCGATAGTTAGGCATCCTTGCGGATGTACTTAATGCCACTGAGTAATATATTTAGAATGATTGAAATGGTAAATTTCAAGTTATGTATATTTTACCACATTCAAGAAAGGGGAAAAAATGCATTTGGAATAGTGTTTGAAGACACCACGTTGGAGACAAAGGCCTTCCTGGCAGGTGGGAAGAAGGGAGGGAGAACCAGGTAAGCAGGTGATGTGGGGGGGTTGAGAGGCAGATGGAGTCAGGTTTCCCCAGGCCCCACACAGGCCTCATTGTGTCCCACCTGCCCTCTAACCTCCCTAGGATTTAATTAAAAAACCCTGCCTTCTGGGTACTAGAGGGGCTTCGGCTCTGATCCTGAGATGCTGCCACATCTGAGGGAAACCAGGGTTGCCCGTCCCTCCCCCCACCCCAGAAGGCCCAGCAGATCAGGTGATGCCCCTGCAGCAAGGGATGGGGGAGGTTGGGAAGGACACACAGCCCCTGTCTTTCCCAGGCCTCAGTCTCCCCAGCTGTAAAATGACAGATGAACATGTCTGCTGCAGTAAATAACATTCACAATCTTCTACTGAATCCAGCAGCATGCCAGGGGGTCCTCACATGCTGTCTCATTGAATCCTCACAAAATCCCTCCAAGCTGGATGTCAAAATGTCCCTTTCATAGCTGAGGACACTTGAGATGCAAAGAGACGGAGACATGTGGGCCAAGCAGAGAGCTAACAACAAAGCCAGGATTCGAACTCATGCCACGCATTGAGGTCTCTGATTCACAAGAGTGTGTCTACTTCATCATTTCTTCCCCTGGGAAGAGAGCATCTCACTATCCCCATTTCAAAGATGAGAAAACTGAGGCTAGAGGAAAGGATGCACCTGACCGATGTCACCCAGCCAGTGAGTAGAGGTACTGAAGTTCAAACCTACATCCATCTCTCGGAACCCCACATCCTTAACCACCAAGCCACGAAGGTGGGTGGAAGCTGGGGTGGCTGGAGCCTCGGGTTGAAGTCTTGAGTTAGACATGGGTTAGATGTCCTGTGAGCCACAGGAAACCGCTCTCCCTCTCTGGACCTCAGTTTCCCTTTCTGCAAAATGGGACTAGCAACACCCAACTTACCTAGCTAGTGGTCCAAGGAATATTCCCAAAGCACCAAGCACCTCCCAGTGTCCAGGACACCATGTGACTGTGTGACCTTGGCAAAGCCATCTGCTCTCTGCGTTTTTGTCACAGATGGAGAAATGTGATCTCTAAGTCACTCTCCTCTTGGGCTTCCTGAAAATGTGTGCTTGGACTTGAACTGTAGGTGCTCTTAAGACAGTTTTGGGGTTTCTGCCCAGAGATGAAGATCATGGCATAGGTGGGAGTAAGGTTACCAGATTTAGCAAACAAAAATAAAGGAGACCCATTTAAATTTGAATTTCAGATAAACAGCAATTACTTTTAGTATAGGTACATCCCATGCCATATTTGGGACATATCATAAAAATGTGTTAGTTGTTTATCTGAAATTCAAATTTAACTGGGTCTCGTGTATTTTATCTGGCAGCCCTACGGGGGTAGATTAAATGTCCGCCAGTATGACGCTGATCCTTGGTTTCTCTTTACCAGAAAAACATGGTCCCTGGGAGCCAGGGGCTTCATGAGTGGGGATAGGAAAGTCAGAGGGAAAACATACCATCCTCCCCCTTTCTGATTTAGTTGTTTTGAAACTCACCCCTTCAGTTGGCCAAGAGCTGGCACCATCAGCACTGGGAGTAGAGAGAGATGTGATGTAAGAATATGCTTATCTAATCGGCAAGCTCAGAATGGCTGATTGGGTATATGGGGCCAGGGGCTGGTGGGTGCGGCAGGAAGCCCGGGGCCTTGGCAGGTTCCAGGCTCCAAATGATCTGTGCCACCCTCTCCCGCTTGCCATTGCCCCACCATGACCTGAAAGCAAAGGGCACCCATAGGTTTAAACACCTCCTGGGAAACGGCATCCTCTGCTCTTCTCTGGGAGACTGGGCAAGGAAGAGGCGCTTCTCATTCTGAGCCTCATTTCTCCCACCTGTGAAATGGGGATATAATTATCCTCAACCCTCCAGCACTGGGCCTGGTGCACAGTGGTCTATTCCACCCATTTCTCTTGGCTCCAGCCACAATGGCCAACCTCGAGTTCCTTAAAAGTGTCCTGCTCCAGGGCCAGCTCTGCAATTTGTGGAGCCCAGTGCAAAATGAAACTGCAGGACCCCTTGTTCCAAGGACAGGAATAAAATGTTCTTTAAGGTACTAACATGTAAAACTTCCCCTTTCTCCTGCCTCTTTGCTCTCCCTTGACCTGTCATGGTGTTTCTTTACTTGCCACTTAGTTTTGCACCTGTGAGTGCAGCCCCTACAGGCCCTGGGGGCCCCACACCAGACTCAGCATGTATGCCCCAAAGCATGCACCGACAAGCTGCTGGATTCCCCCTTTCGCCAGCTGCTGGACCACCACACCACGTCCTGGATGGGGCCAGTAAGGCAAGCCAAGCATCTATCTTCCTGTCCCACAGGCCTGCAACCCACCCCCTGGAGTGGACAGGCAACCACAAGGGTATGCTAACCTCAGTGCCAGGATGGGGACCCCCATGCTTGCTACCTTGATCCCCCTACCGAGTTGCCTGCCAAATGCCAGCTTGGAGTGAGGACAGCCGCTGTCTTGCCCTGCCCCAAGACACAGCGGGGTGCTCACACTAGACCCTGACCCTCCCCACCCGTGTCCAGGCCCCCAGTGGAGGCAGCCACGGTCCCTGGATGTGGAGGCAGGAGGCGGAACCATGTGCAAGCTGAGGCTCCATGTCCCCAGGGCATGCTCCATCACCACTTACAGAACATGAATGCAAAGACAAAATGATTATGAATTTCAAGATGGCAATCCCCAGCGTGGGCCTCCTGGAAGCCAGACCCTGTGCACCTGTGCCCGTGCACACTCATGAGGGTGGCCTTGTCCTGTGCTCTCCTGCCACAGGGCCTTTGCATGTACTGTCTGCTCTGCTTGGAATGCTCTTTCACGCTTCTGCGCCCTGATTTGCTTGCGCTCACCCTCTGCTCCCACTCAGGCATCCCTTCCTCTGGGAAGCCTGAGGGGATCTCCCAGCCTGCATCAATCCCTCGACCTCACAGCCAAGCCCTTGTCCCAGCTTGCACATCCTCCCTCCAGATGGCAGGCACCATGAGAGCAGGGACCAGGTTTATTGTTATTCAAACTCAGAATACCCAGGGCCTATCATAGAGTAGACGCTTAATCAGTGCCAACTGAGTTATTTGAATACTGAAAGAATGACCGGCCGGAGGGAAGGGAAGTGGAAACAGCATGGGCAGAGGCCCGGAGAAGCCTGAAGGGACAGGATATGTTCAGAGAACATCCCGGCTATATCGGAGGCTGCATGTAAGGTTCTGGTGGGAGACGAGGTCAGAATATTGAGTTGGGGTCAGATGGTTGGGAGCCTCGAATGCCAAGCTAAGGGACCAGACTGTGCCCTGGACAGGGCAGGGCTCCATGGAGGGATTATTCTCAGTGGTGTGAAATGGTCACAGCTGTGCTGAGGATAGATTGGAGAGGGGTAAAACTGGAGACAGAGAGGCTAAGGTTGAAGGTCGGGGGAGGCTGGTACGATGGTCTGGGCAAGAGGTGGTGAGAGGGAAAGGAGAGTAGAGTGGTTGAGAGGCTGCCCCATAAACCAGGCCCTTGGCAGCATAATCCTTTTCCTTGGCATAGGCTAGAATGAGGAGCTTAAATATCACGTGGCAGCGGAGCCCCATCATATGGGATTATTGTATGTTTATGGACTTCTTGGGCCCAGGAAGGGAGACATACATGCTGAGCTGCAGCCATTTCTGCATCCCGTCACTTCTTATATTCCCACTGAGTCTTTTTTGTTTTGTTTGTTTGTTTGTTTGTTTGTTTACTTAAATCTATTTATTGAAAATGTCGCCACAGTAAATAGCATGCCAGTATCACCTGTCATAAATAAAAGATAGCCAACAAAAAATACAATTAAAGCAAAGCAGTGCTACAAAAATCTGGAAACTTTTCCCACCTGCCCTAAGCCCAAGGCCTGCTCCCTAGTAAAAGGGGAACTCAGCACATGTCCCAGAGGCATTAGAACATACTGGCACCAAACTGAAACTTTCTTCTTGGCATAAAAGGATTGAAAGAGAATTGGAAAAGGAATGTATATCTCAGTCTGATTTCATGTTACTTACTGCAGGCTCTACACCTCCTAAAACATCTCAAGGGCCCCAGGTATTCGCCCAATACTTTGGGAACACTGGCCTAGAATGTCCCTCTGCCTAGTGCTTAACACAGCATGGAAACACACCTGTGGTCCTCCTCTGACCACACCTTCCAGGAATCACCAGATCCCCTGCCCATGTACCTGCAACTCCCTCTGCAAAACACCTTACTCCCATGAGCCCCCAGAGGTCACCCCTGACTCAGGTGGGACACCAGGTAGATGAGGACCACCAGCAGGAGTCCACGCACGCCGAGCATCATGAGCAGGAAGAGGAGCAGGATGGAGGTCATGGGCTCTACGGCGTAGTTGCCCAGATGCCACTGGGGGAAGCCAATGTTCACCAGTTGCCGGTTGAAGTCATTGAAGGGGGACTGAGCAACACCCAGCCTGGTCCCCACCTGCTGCTGGAGGGGACCAGGACCCCCTGGGGGGATACCATGGCCCCTGTGGAGAAAGCTCTGGCGAAGGATGCTAGGGTGCAGCGCCGTGGTGGTCCTCACTCGGGGATCGTCGTCCTGTACAATCTCCCCATTGGCCAAGATCCGCACCATCCTCCGAGGAGCTGGGGGTCCCTGTGGGGCTGCACCTGCTAGGGCGGCGCGTGGGCCTTGGCGGCGTCTGCTCGTCGCTGCTGGGAGACGGCCACCTGCTGCCTGACCTCGCAGGAAGCAGGACGCGGGCCGCCCCACTGAGTTTTCTTACCTGAGCCAGGGGTCCAGATTTGGCTCTGAGTTTGATGCCCTTGTCCTAGAATGAGAGGGAGGACGAACAGATTAGAGATCTTGCTGGCAGTTGGAAAAAGAACAAACACAGACGGGCAGATGTCGACTGAGGAGCGGAGGGAGACAATGCCAGTAGCGTGTGAGATTCAGAGGCTTGACTCGGTTTGAAGGGTGGTCTTTATCGGATAGAGACGGCCTGGGAAAGGGCGAAAGATTGGGCTGAGCTGGCCTGCATGGTCCTGGTGGCAGCCCACGAGCCTAGCTGACCATCCAGCTGCTTCTCTGACCAGACCACACCCCAGAGGAATGGAGGGGTTGGGGGGGGCAGTCATTTGCCAGATCCAGGAGGAAGAGGGGAGTCATCAGTATAGAAATTGCATCAAAAAGAGCTCTTTAAATGAACTAAGCAATTTGATAAGTGCACATTTTATAACTGCCACTTCTGTTCTCCATAAGCTTCCATTCTTTTGGGGGAAAAACAGGTCATTGAGTAACTTTTCAGGACAATACTGTCGGGGGAACAGAAGAGGAGCGAAATCACAGCTGGAAGACAGACACCCGGGTTGGACTCTGGGCTCCGCCAGCGAGTGTGATGAGATCTCCCTGGGCCTCAGTTTCCTCCCTGGGGTTGCATATCTGTGTGTGCCTCAGAATCCCTTGAAGGGCTTGTGAAACACAGATTGCTGGGCCCCACCCCTGAGGGTCTGATTTAATGGGTCTGAGAGGGGGCCAAGAATCTGCATTTCTCACCAGTTCCAGGCCACACTGCTGCTGCCACCAACCTGGGGACCGCACTTTGAGAAGCCCTGGACTACATTGCTTTGGCCACATAACCTGGCTTCATAAGATCTCAGGAGGAGCCCTGCTCAGACATGTAAACTGCCACAGGTTGCCTAGCAACCACGTGACCTGGGGCAAGCCGTGTGGCCACTGGGCCTCCGTTTCCTTGTCTGTAAAATGGGTTGTCGTGGGGGAGTTATCGAGGCGCACAGCAGCTACCGTGGGACCTGGGATGCGGTCACCATTCCTGGGTTTAGGACGTCCCCTATGTCCTTTAAGGCAGCTAGGTTGACTTCTGTTGCTCACAGCCAAGAACCTAGCTGGAAAAGGCCCCCAAAGTCTTCAGACCGCAGCAGAGGAGGGGTCCAGGGTTAACCCCCAGCCGCTGGCATTGGGAACAGACCTCAGTATATTTCCCTTTACAGAAACTCCCAGTAGAGCCCTGGCTGTTTGGGGTTTGCTTATCTCTCTCCCCACTCCTAGCAAAGCCCCGCAGGCAGGAGCTGAGTCACGGGGAGTTATTGGGTATTTTGTTACTGGATTCTTCTCTAAGAAAGAATACACTCCGTTGGATCAGGCCCCGGGGGTTGGCAGGGCAAGAGAGTCAGTTCCCCTAGTGCGAGCTTGGGCGGGTGGCTGAAGGCAGAGGGGCCACCGTTAGGCCCAGGCGCTGAGTTTCTTTCTCCTGATGAATGCCTCCTTCCTCCCAGGAGCAGCTACTAACAAGCTCCAGTGGCTCCTGATGCCCAAGTCTTGTGCTTGGCATTTGGGCGGCTGGGATTTTGTTCCATCCTCTCTTCCCCTCTCTCTCATCCCTGGGCTTCCACAAGCCAAGGCAGCCACGTGTGCCACTCATTCCCTTCCGTTCCTGCCCCTCCCACCTGCCTTGCCCTCTCTTCGCTCAGAGTGACTGACACCCAGCCCGGGCTGAGAGGTCACCCAGGATGTGGGATTTGCAGCGCTAAGGCTGGGAAAGCCCCGCACAAACCAGAACAGAGTCGGTCACGCGGTGTCACTCCATATCAAGGTGCTCCCCTCCCCCAGTTCATGGATGTGGGAAAACCCAGAGGCAGAATGGAATGGGAATGCAGTGTCCAGCAAATCTAAATGGACCTTGGTCCAAATCCCAAGAGCCCCCCTCCTCAGCATGTGCGCTCTCTCCTCCCCCATCCATCACCTTGCTTCGTGGAGGCTGGAGTCATTTTGATGGAGAAAGGGGCAAATCGTAGGGAAGCTGGAAGGGCTGGGACTGAGCTGGGAGAGAGCCCAGGATTTGCAGTCCCCACTGCTTGCTTCTCTGTGCCTTGGATGAGCAGCTCCCCTCTCTGAGCCCCAGATTCCACAACTGTAAAATGAGACTTAGGTGTCCATCCTTTTAGGGGCCTCAATAAATGGAACATTGTATTATCTGAGACTTAGCCAGCATCTGGCAGCGGGTAGAGGGTTGAGAATTCTACAGCCTGATGCCCTGGGTCACCCACACATTTAGGATTTGCAGCTCTGGGCCCAGCAGTGAGGAGATGACCCCTGCCAGGCACCCAGACCACACCACGGAATGAAGGTGCTACAGGGCTGGGTGGACCCCATACCTCCTGGGGCAGCCAGGAAAGGCCTCTCTTAGGAGATGAGCTTTGAGCTGAGACCCCAAGAAGGGAAGGAGCCAAGATTGGGAAAGGAAGAGCATTCCAGGCAGAAAGGGACAGCTGGTGCAAAGGCCCTGAGGTGGTGATGAGCTGGGTGTGTTCTAGGCTGGTGGGGTGAGCGGCAGGAGGTGAGGTCAGAGAGGCCCGTGTGAGCCAGGTCATGCAAAGCCTTGAGCAAAACAGATGTCCAGTAAACGTTTGTGGGTCTAGAGAGGTTACACAACTCACCAGGGTCCCACAGTGGGCTCGGCAATGTGAGGCTGGTGCGGGGCTACCAGGCCAACAGGATACCAGGGTCTGAGGTGTGGCCCCCAACATCCCAATCAGGGGATGACCAAGGGAAGATGCAGCCTCTGGTTGATGGACATGCAGCCCCAGACACGCCAGAGAGAGTGTCCGGCCACCGTGGGCAGGGAGGAGAAAGCCAGAACCCTTGGAACTGTCAGGACAAAGGCCAGCAGAGGGACCAGTTTCACTCCAGTCTGGGGGGAGGGTTCCAGGCCTTTCTGGGTAACACAACCCGTGTGAGCAACAGTCACTGCCTCTGGGGCTGAGAAATCTCCACCAATCCTGGGAGAATGGATGAGGCTGAACCCCCGTTCAATCATTCATTCATTCCCTCGCTCAAACAAGTTTCATTTCATTGAGTTGGATCTTATTTGTAGCCAAGCCTCAGATCCCTTATAAAAATGAAAGGAACCCAAACAAAAAAATCCCCAGGGGCAGAAAGGGGTCTCCAGAGGTGATGGCATTTGAACCGAGGCTGCAGAAGTTCTGCCAGAGACAAAGGAAAGGGCTTTCAAAGCACTGGGTACTGGCGGCAAAGGCTGTTTAGGTGACTTTTAGTGGCAGGGGAAGGGCCAAGAGGTGGACATGACTGCATCACGGGGTGCGGCAGGGCTGGAGGGCAGGTAGGGATACAGGAGCTGGGGGTGGACTTGCTCCCTGGGCCCTGGGGACCACCGTGGGAGCTATAGCACTGTCTCCCTGCCCGCAGGCCCCGTCCACGCAGAGTCTGGCCTCCAGGGACTGGCAGTGGCTCCCTCTCTGCTTTGCCCTCTGCCCCTCCCATGGCCAACAAGGTCCTTCCCCCTTCCAGGGCCGGTCCTGTAAATCAGTGCTGCTCATCCAAGTCATGGCCATCCAAGGAAAAGCTTTGCATTTTTCCATTGTGGGGAGGCCACCCTGCACACGCTTGACCTGGAGCCACCCGCTTGCAGGCAGGGGTCGTCGAGGCCCATGCTGCTCTGGGCCCTGCTCCTTCACCTCTGGCCAGGGCAGCCGGGGCTGGCAAAAGGCCCACACTTTGGTCATTAAATAGGTACTGAAGCCAGGGAGGGGCCCAGAGATACTTAGTGCCCAACATTGATGGCGCCAGAAGAACGAGATGGGGCTCGGCCCCTACCCCAACTTACAGCTCTCTCAGGGGCATTCCCCCTTTTTTCAGCACAGAGGTTTTTAACCTTTAATGACTTCACATTTCCTTATCAAGCCCCCCACTTTCTTTTCCCAATTCAGCTGGTGCTTATTCCGGAGAAAGGAACATCTATTAGCAAGAATATTGACGTCCATTAAAGCAGTAGCCGAAAAGGATGATGTTAGCCAAAGTATTAAACAAAAAGTAAGGGGTTTAGCTGAAAACAATGATGCTAGTTACTAATTAAAACCTCTATTCAAAAATAAGGGGACGATAGAGCACCAAGGAGCGAGTCTACTTGAGACCATGGCTGAAAGTTAATGACTGAAGTGTAGGTTGAAAAACAAAGCAGGAAACAGTTAACTAAAGTGATAGGTGATTGCCTAAAATGTTGATTCAAAAGTAAGAATTGTACAACTCAATAATAAAATGGTAAACCAATTTAAAAATGGACAAAAGACACTTTCTTAGGAAGATATGTGAATGGTTGACAAGCTCACCCTGAGTGGTCATCAAGGAAATGCAAATTAAACCTGAGTGATACCAGTATCCACCCCTTGGAACGGCTAAAATAAAAAAGGCCAACTGTATCAAGTGTTGACGAGGAAGCAGAGCATGGAACTCTCATCCCTGGCTGTGAAATGGCACAATCATTCTGGAGAGCTGTTATAACATTACAGCTTATCATATGACCTGGCCATCCCACTCCTGGCAATTTACTCAAAAATTATACGGCCACACAAAGACCTATACCTAAATGTTTACAGATGCTATCTTCAGGATAACCCCAATCTGGAAACCCCCCAAATGTCATTTCATCCTCTGATGTGTGGTTCAACAAATGTGCTACTTCCCTACAAAGTGATCAGCTATAAAAAGGGACAGCAACGTGGATGAATGTCAGCATCATTCCGCTTGTCCTTGGCCTTGCTGCTCCGTCGTGGTGGAGCCTTGCTGCTTGTCGGCCTGGACATGGCTTCAAATGGCTATGCCTGATGGGCAACCCGAAGCTACAGGGACCAGCAGAGTCACGATGGTCACAGCCGGTTGGTGGACATTTCAGGCTTTTCTTATGGGCAGGCCCAGAACCCAGGGTAAGGCACCCAGGCAGCTCCCCAGGGAGGCGGCTCAGCTGGTGGCTATGGTTGTAGCCAGAGTTCCCAATTGTCTAATGGGCAGCCACCCTCCCACCCTGGCTGTGGCTAGCAGCCCGCTCCCTGTAGCACCTTGGAAAGCTACAGTAGCAGTTCTTAGAGCAGCAGGTATGGACAGCCCCAGAGCGGGGGGCTCTGAGCAATGGTCTGCTATAGTAGGCAGCGGTAAAGCTCTTCCAATCCGCCTCAGGGCTGTGGACAGCAGAACCAGTACAATGGTAGCAATGGGTGGGGGTGGGGGGGAGCTGGAGGTCACTTCGGCCAAAAACAGTCATCCACGAGTGGTGGCGGCTGTTGGGTCTGTGAACCCAGAGGTCGTGGAGGTGACCGTGGTGGCGTCTATAAATCTGGTGGCCCTCAGGACCTTGGATCATGTTGTGATCTGGAGGCTCTCATTTGGGGAGGAAACCCCAGAGATGACCGTCGTGGTGGCAGAGCAGGCTAGGATTGGGGTGGCTGCCGAGGCCATGGCAGGGACCATGGAAGATTCTGAGGGGCCCGGGGTGATGGAGGCAGAGGTGGCTTTGGCCCTGGCCAGACTGACTCCCAGGGTGAACTCCAACAGGGCTGCAGGGAGAGGCTGTGGTCACCTGGCCCCGGAGGCTCTGGAACAGCTTTACTTCCGGTAATCGGCATTGCCCTGGTTATTTTGTAACTGTTCAACTCTATGGGCTTTTTGGGTGGGACTATGTAATTGTAACCAGAACCCTGATTCCCATTAAAAACTATCATTTGAGTTATTTTAAAAATGCATTTTGTTGAGGGGAAGAAAACAGGCACAACACAGCACACCCTGTGTGATTCCATTTATATTAAACTCTAGAAAAGTCCAGCCTCATGGAGAGTGACATGAAGGCAGCATGAGTGGAAGGTAGAAATTGTCTGTAAAGGGTCATGAGGGAACACTTTGGGGCTGATGGAGATGTTCTGTATCCTAATTGTGGTGTTTACTACACAGATGCACACATTTGTCCAAAATCATCAAACTGGGGAGCGGATGTAGCTCAGTGGTTGAGCACCTGCTTCCCACGTATGAGGTCTCAGGTTTAACCTGAAAAAAAAATCATCATACTGTAAACTTAAAAAGGGTATATTTCACTGTATGTAAATTTTATCTCTGTAGAATAAAACTAAAAGAAAACGAAAAGGAAGCCTAGAGGATTGCGGGATGGTGTGTAACCTCAGGATTCCTGAGCCCCCCGTGCTCTGCTTTGATCTCAGGGAGCCCTCAATCCATGCAACAGATGTCTACAAAAGGTGTGGCTGCTTCCTAATCTTTTCACCAATAACCAAGGTGCTCCACTCCGTTTTCCAGGAGATTCTGGAAGGTCTAAAGTCTTCTCAAGTCCAAAGCCATGAACGCAAATGACCCTCCTCCCTGTCCTTTGGAACCTTTTTTGACTAAGCGTGCGATCACGGTGGAATTGTTGGTAGGGGGCACTGGTTTCAGACTCCACGAGGTGGCTGCTTTCATCCTCATTTTACGGGGGCCAGGGCGGTGGTTTCCGGTGCTCAGAGAGGAGGTGTGACTCGCACAAAGACTCTCAGTGAGTTGTGGCCTCTTCGATGTCCCAATGGAAGGCTCTGTAAACACAGGAGGGACATGTTTCCACAGACTCACTCACTCTCCGGGCGAGTGCCCACGGCCTTCCAGGGGAGGTAAATCCCTGCACACTCTATCTTTGTCTGGCTTTGACAGGCTTAAGGTGGGTATTATGTTTCAGAACTTTGAGGTTTCTTTGTTCAGTGCCGAGAGACTCCCAGCAGACACTGATCTGGAGGAGGCCAGGAAAATGTGAGTCTCCAGATTCATCTGCTAGGGCTGAAGGGGCCTGGGACGAGGGCTGCCCTGCCATGCCCTGGAGAGGTGGGGGTTTCACACCCCCAAGGCCCAGGCAGGGTGGTGGTAAAGGCTGTGGGCAGCATGGTCCCAGGGACCTGTGACCTTGGGCATGTGGCTCCACCTCTTTGGACTTCCCTTTTCTTATTTCCTTTCATGTCTTCAGGGCCCCAGTGGGCTTCTCGAGCCTCCTACTCTCGGCTGTGTCTGAACCTACCACCTCCACCAAACTGTGAGGTCTGCTAGGGCAGGGTCTGCATCGGCCTTCCCTCTGAGCCCCCAGTACCTGGCCTGGGGGGATACTCGGCAGCAGCTGGACAGTGAGATGGTGCTAGAGTCAGACATAGGGCCAATTCCCAGTTCACCCACCCACCAGCCGCGTGGCCCTGGGTGAGTCTCCACGTCTCCTTGAGCCTCAGTATCTGCCTCTGTCGAGTGGAGCTGCCGAAGATGGTCTTGCCTCTTTAAGTGCGGATGAAGTGAGATGGTTTGCACAGGTCCTGCTCTGGGCCCTGGGAACCCAAAGATTAATATTCCTTCCCTCAAGACTCCCACTGTAGAGACCAGGAAGAGATAAGACAGTCCTGGGGGTGGGAGGTGGAGGGGCAAGGACTTGGCTGGAGAGAACCAGGGAGGACTTCCTGGAGGAGGAGACTCCTCAAGCAGGGCTTTGCAGAAAGGAGGAAGTAGTCATAATAAGAGTCACCATCATCATGGGAATAGTTAACATTTCTCAAGGACTTACTCTGGGCCAGGCACTAAGTGCTTTTCATATGTTCACTCATTTAATCATCAAAATAATTCTCGAGTGTAGCAACTCTCTTATAAGCCACATTTGAAGAGAAGTGACACGGCTTACCCAAGTAAGACTTTACCAAACAGGGAATAACAAGCAAACAGAAGAGCCTGGGGCAGAGATGCAGGAGCAGGAAACAGCAAGGTGCCTGGGGGAGTTGGCAGGAGATTGCAACAAGAATGGCTCCCCATGCTTAAGACCTCCCTCCCAGATGCACCCTGGCCTTGGTCAATGGGACATCAGCAAATGGGATGTAAGCAGAGGTGTGAAAAATGCTCACCTGCTGGGGTGTATGTCTGGGAGGCGGCATCCAGCAAGGAAGCCCGAGCTAGCCTGCTGGAGACATGTAGCTATGTGGCTCAGCCAACAGCCACGGCTACAGACCTGTGAGTGGTGCAGGCCTTTGTACACCTGCAGCTGCTTGAGTGAGCCCAGACGAAACTAGCAGAGGAACTGCCCAGCTGACCCCAGACCAAACAGCAGAGCTGATAAAATACTTACTGTTTTAAGGCACTACGTTTTGGGACTTACTGGACTCCGTTGTTTTTGTTTTTAATTGCGATAACATATATTTATATAACATCCAATTTGCCATTTTAACTGTTTTGAAGTGTAGAATTCAGTGGTTTTAATTATATTCACTATGTTGTACTACCATCACCACCATCCACTACTAAAATCTTTTCAACACCCCAAACAGAAACTCTATACCCATTAAGCAACACCTCCTCATTCCTCCCTCCCTCCATCCCCTGACAACCACTAATCTACTTTCTAGCTATGAATTTGCCTTGTCTAGATATTTCATTTAAGGGGAATCATACAATTTTTGTCCTTTTGTGTCTGGCTTACTTCTCTCAGCATCATGTTTTCAAAGTTCATCCATGTTGTCACATGAATCAGAACTTCATTCCTTTTCATGGTTGAATAACATTCCATTGCGTGTACGTGACACATTTTGCTCATCTATTTGTCTGTTGATGGACATTTGGGTAGTTTCTGCCTTTTGGCTATTATGAATAATGCTGCTATGAACCTTGGTGTACAAATATTTGATTGAGCCCTGCTTTCAATTCTTTTGGGGGCATATACCTAAGAGCGGAATTGTTGGGTGATATGCTGATTGTATGTTTAACTTTTTGAGGAACTGCCAAATTCTTTTCCATAGCAGCTGCACCATTTTGTATTTCCACCAGCAATGTGCAAGTGTTCCAATTTGTCTACATCCTTGTCAACTTGTTATTTTCTGCTTTTTTTTTTTAATAGTAGCCATTGATTTGCACTTTCCTGGTGACTAGTGATATTGAGCATCTTTTCATATGCTTATTTGTATGTCTTCTTTGGAGATGGGGTGGTTTTGATGCATCTGTTGAGACAAACTTTCAAGTGTCTTGTACCTAAAGAGAAAGAATCTGAGGATATAGGGTGTGGTCAGACTGTGTCCAGGGTTGGGACTCAGTCTGGGGCAGGAGAAAGGCAATCTGTGATCAGGGCTCAGTCTGGAGCCAGCATCAAGTTATCAGTTACACCAGGATCAGGGCTCAGTCTTTGACCAGGGCTAGAGCTCATTTAGCAGCCAGGGTCAGAAGTCATTTGGGAATCAGGGTCAGGGCTCAGTCTATACCTTGGGCATGGTTTCAGGCTGGGTTAATGTTTCAGCTCAGAGGCGAAATAATATCAGTTTGAATATACAATTGGGTGCAGGGCTTAGTTCAGACATGAAGCAGGATTACAGATTAGTCTATGCTGAGGGTCAGGATTCCATAACCAGAATCGGGCTTATGTCTCCAGGCGGAACTAGGGCTCAGTCTGAAACCAGGGTCATGGTTCAATCTCTCATCAAGGTCCAGGCCCACACCATGACCAGGATCAGGACTCAGCCTGCAACAGTGTCCGGGCTCCATCCATGACTAGGGTCAGGGCTAGGTCTATGACCAGGACTAGGGCTCAGTTTGGGACAAACTCAGGCCTTAGGCTATAACTAGGATCAGGGCTCAGAGTTCAGTCTGTGACCAGGGTCAGGGCCCAGGCTGTGGCCAGGAGGAGGATTCAGTCTGAACCCAGGCTCAGAGCTCAGCCAGCATCTCTGTTCAGAAGCTCCTCCCTGGTTTCCAAATGGCACAAAAGTGTGAACATGGCTTCCAGAACCTCTTAACTCCTTCCCAAAATTTGGATCCCCAGAGCCAACCGAATTTTCCTTTTGTTCCTTAAAACCTAGCTGCTTTCTAGCAAGCGCTATCCTCGTACTCCCCTCCAGGGGAACTGTTCCAGCACCTCCGCCCAGACCCCTGCCTCCCAGCCTCCCTGCCAAGGAGCCTCCTGACTCCAGGGTTATTAAGGCAGGAATCTGCGGGAAGAAGAGGGTAAACAAAATCCATCACACGGGGCCAGGGCAGGCGCCCGTTTCTCCTGTGGCTCCACGGGATGCCTGGGAGGGAAACCAAAGGCACGGAGCAGGCAATATTGACGGGAGAATAATGAAACCCAGAGGGAGGTGCCCTGGCAGGGGCTCACCTGGAAGGAGGCCCGAGATGGGTAATTAAATTAATTCTGGTGTGTGTCCCAACAAGCGCAGAAGCCAGGGCCCCGGGCCTGTATCCATTCACCCAGGGCTCCAGGAGTTTGTCATCATCACAGGGAAAAAAATTAAGTTTCAGAACTTATATAGCCCGAGGGTTAGGCCCGAATTGCTTTTCTTTTCTGGGAAATGTCCATATGCACCTGCACACTGGGGTCACTTCTGTGGGTCACAGGATATTAAAAAGCACAGAGCAAGGACTTGGTTCTTGTCTCCATTTCTCAGATGAGGCAAACTGAGGCTCTGGGAACAAAAGCATCTTGTTCAGGGCCATATGATCTAGACACGGGACCAGCAGGCAGCTGGCTATCCTGCCTTGAAACTTCTCTCTAGTGTAGAGGCTGTCAGAGCCCTGGAGAGGGGGGAGGTTAGCTCTGCCTGAGAGAGAGGAAAGGAAGGCTTCCCAGAGGTGGTAGCAACCTGAAAGGATGGGTAGAGGTCGTCCAGGCAGCGAAGGGGACAGAGCAGACCAAGCAAACAGCCCATGTGAGGGCACAGAGGCTGGAAAGAGCCCAGCATGCCAGGAGGCGGGTGGCAGGAGGCATCCCATTGGGCTGAGGAGTGGTCAAGGCAGGGTTTTAGGCAAGGCTGGGAAAAGCCCATCTGCAGGGAGAGCCACACAAGGGTTTCCCACAGTGTATCCTGTTTAATCCTCGCCATGGCCCTAGGCTCTAAATGCTTTGATTGTTCCCATCTCACAGATGAGTAAACTAAGGCACAGGGAGTTTGAGTCATCTGCCCCAAGTAACACAGCCAGAAAGAGGTGGCGCTGGGGTTAGAACCCATGTCTGTCAGGTTTGAAACCACTAGCATTAAATGTGCTTCTTTCCTGTGTCACCTCTTTCTTGCTACAGACACAGCAGCACAGAGGGGGAGCGACTAGCCAGGTGTCACACAACATGGTCCAGGTGGGCCTGCTGGAGAAGGACTGTGGCCCAGGCTGAGGCCCTGTTGTTTGGGTCAGAGGGTCCTTGACATCTCCCTTAATCAGGAATGAGAGTGTTTGTTTTCAGTTGAATATTTCCCCAACCACAGACGAGACAGGACAGGACTGCACATTCCGGATTCCTGACAGCTTGGGAAACTGAGCTGTGCATCCTGCCCGACCCCTTCTCCTCCTCTGGTGGCCTGGTGCCCACCCCTCGAGGCTCTGGGGTCTGGCTGCCAGCTGGGACCAGGAGCCTGCTTGTGGCAATACATGTGGGCAACATGACAGCATCTCCCCTTCCCTTCCCCTCCTTCCCTCTCCTGTTCACTCCCTGGGATCTCAGCTCCACAGCTGGCAACCAGGGTCATGGGGGTGTCACAAGGCTCAGCAAGGGCAGGCTTCGTGGGCAGAGGGAACAGCATGTGCTAAGCCCAGAAGTGGGACCACTGGCCTCCTTGGAGAGGGGCCTGTGCATTCCATGGCTGAAGCATGAGGTTCCAGCCTAGTAAGTGGTGGGCTAGGGGACAGAGTGGGTGGACGCAGGTCTGGATGCCACTCTAAAGGTCTGTGATTTATCCTGGGGCAATAGAGAGCCATGGAAGTTGAGCAGAGGAGTGTTTTTGGCAGATGGGTTTCAGAAAGTTCCCTTGGGCAGACAGCAGTGGCCGATGGATGGGGCTTAGCTGGAGAGTACTGGAGCTGGCACTGTGGACTCCAAGTCCAGTGCTCTTTCTCTGACTGCAGAGACCCAACCAGGTTTACTTCTGCTGCCTGGGACCCATATTTCCCAGGCAAGTCACTGTCCCCAGCCAGGTGCTGGTCAGAGGGTCACACGTTTCCACTCCCCCACCCCCAAACAACCTCTCTAGGCCCTGGCCCCCCACTCCCCCTGCAGAGTCTATTTCTCCCAACTCCACTCTTTGGTGGGGCCCATTTGGGGAAGTTCGGGGGCCACTCTCTTCCAGGCTTCATCCAACCTAAATCCACCCCTCCCTCTCCAATCCCCTGCCACTGTCCTAAATCAGTCCCCCATCATTGCTTATCTGGAGGACTGAGCAGCTTCCTCATCAAGCAATGTATCACACTGACCCCAAGCCCTCTACCATCTTAGTGGCACCAAATTGTTTGACATCCCCAAACAGAGCACAGACTTTCACGTGTCCAAGACTTCACGCTTGCCATTCCTTCTGTCTAGTATACTCTCTTTCTGGAGAACTCCTACTCATCCCTTGATATCCACTGAAAATCATCTCCTCAGGGTTGCCTTCCCAGACTGCTGCAGATAGAATCAGTTTTTCTCTTTTCTAAACCTGGGGAAGTTGTGTGTTTTTCTCTCCCACCAAAGGGGTGAGCCTCAGGGGCAGAGGTCCTGTGTTACCTCTGCTTCCCCAGCACCCAGCACAGGGCCAGGGACTCAATAACTGTTGATCAAAGTGAGCTATGAACAAACAGATGAATGAATGAGTGAATGAATGAATGAGTGTCTCAAAGCTCATACCCTGGAAGCACAGAAGGTCAGACTTGCTGGGTGGGTGGCCATGGGGCTCCACCTCTCTGACCCTCAGTTTCCTCCTCTGTAGACCATGCAGTTATCCTTGGTGTGAGGCCTGAAGAACAAACTTGGTGACACATTGATAAACAGATGCATCGCAGCCGAACGGTTGACAGCATGGTCCCTGGAGACAGCTGGCTCTGCCAGTCACCAGCTGGGTGGCTTAGGACAAGTTACTTGACTGCTCTGTGCCTTGGTTTCCCCATCTGTAAAATAGGGAATAATAGTAGAATGATTAAGAGAATAGTTAGAGAACATGGCAAGGAGTAAGTGCCAAATCTTTGCTTGTTTCATAAAGTTGCACCTGCAGTGTCTGACACACAGTCTACATTTGAGCAGGGCAAAGGGCCTGCTTCCCCATCACCTCTTACCTTCCAGCCTGCAGCCCAGGCAGGATACTGGCATCTAGGGACAGGGAGGATTCTGATTAGCTGACATCGCCAAGGCCTTTCTCTGTTGGCAACAACCAGTGGGTCAAACACTGTAGGATCCGCTGTTTTTCCTAACAGAAACCCCACAAGGATATGGAATTAATGCCTACACTTGCAATAATGACATTCATTTCAGAATCTTCTGTGGAGGAGAAAAATATAAAGCAAGTCATACTGGGGAAGACTTAAATAAACTTAATGGATGCCAGGCTCTGTGGCTCTACTCCAGGCATGCCTTTTTAATGTGCTCAGTTTAAGTCCTGAATCAGAGTGTTCATCCAACACATGATTATTTGAGCGGCTCTTCTTTTGAACTCTGAGTACTAGGTGATTTGCCCAAATTAGGTGATTTAATCTCCTTAGTCCTGTTACAGGAGAATATCATGCCCGATTTACAGAGGAGGAGACTGAGGTTCAGAGAGGTTGCCAAACAAGCCCAAGGTTATCTGGCTTGGAAGCAGCAGTGTCAGATTTTGAAACTTTATTTGTCCGACTCTAAAGCCAGGGCTCTTAAATACTGGTTCTCAAAGCTGGCTACACACTGGAATCACCTGGGGAGCTTTGAAATATCCTGATGCCTGAGTCCAACCTCAGAGATCCTGATTTAATTGGTCTGGAGTACAGCCTGGATATTGGGTTTTATAAAGCTCCCCGGGAGAGTGTGCACTGGGCAGCCAGGTCAGCAGGGCAGGTGGCAGGGGAAGACGTGTCCAATGAGAGAGATGCAAGCCCCGCAGCTCCAAACCTCACCCTTCCTCCAAGGCTGGCATGACCTTTCACGTATTGGTGAGCCAGCCCCTAACCATAGCCTGGATATCAATTTAGTCGGTAAAGACTCAGACCACAGCCAAAGCCAAGGTCAAGTCCCACTGCTCTAAAACACCCTCTGCCTTGCATCATGACCCTCCCACTCTGCAGACAAGGAAGGCAAGAGATGGAGATGTGTGTCAAAAGTCACACAGCTACACTGGACTCTGAGCCTCTCCTTCCACCCCAGCCTCCCAGGAGGAGAGGGGTAAACGGCATTATGGAGACTTGGCTGGAGAAGCTGGTGATGTTAATCTGAGACTAGGGACCTGGGGGGGTTGTTTACAGGTCTCTGAGGCAGATGGCAGATTTGGGGTCCCTAGAAATGACATGAGGTCCCTCAGCAGAGCAGGTCACAGGGAACGAGGGAGCTGAGTCTGGAGACCATGTGTCCAAAAAGAGATGGGATCCATGCAGCTGTAAGCTTTGCCTGCCCCAAGGATAGAGTGACTGTGTCTGAGTAAGCCAACCCCCTGCTTACCCCACAATGTCAACGTCATCACTAAAAACCCAGACCCCAGCTCGACCTAGGTCTTGAAATTCCAAAAAGCTCCAAATTTATAAAGAGCCAGCAAGGAGGCTGCAGGCTTTGGGCAGCCTCTAGGCTTCCAGGATCTCCTCCCTATCCCTGATTATCACTGGGGCCGCAGTCGCAGCCCCATCCTCCCACATCTGCCCTGAGCTCCTGTCCTCCACCCAAGGCTCGGCAGCCGGGGCTTTCCAATCTTTCATTCCTTTATTAGCAGTGGGATCATTCCTTCAAATGAAATCTTTGGAATTTGGTTTGTCTAGACTTTGATTCAGGCCCATTCATTGTGGCATTCAAATGAAATACTCCTGAGTCCCCATCTTGCCTGGAAGGCCAATGCTTTCCTCTCTCCAGACACTTCTCTCAAATCCACAAATGCTAGTCCTGGTTGCATGAGGCTGGTGAACTCCATGGCCCCTAAAGAATGCTGAGGTCTAATACTGGTTTTGCCACTTCTGAGCTGCTGTGGCCTTAGGCTGGTTAGCTGGCTTTCCTGAGTCTCAGTTTCCTCATCTGTAAAATGGGCATCTACCTCTTACTCATAAGAAGGCCACCAGGGTGAAATGCGATGATGGTGCAATGCCCTTAGCCAGTGCCTGGTATGCAGTAGGTGCTCAATAATGGCAGCTGTTGTTATGCCATTGTCAGTTCCCATTTTACTGATGAGGAAACCAAGGCTCAGAGTGCTCCAGGTAGCCCACAGTTCTGACCCCATGTCATTCTCCAGCTGCCAGAGACTGATTCCAGGTAGCTGTCCTGTGGGTCAGAGGCTGGAACTCCTACCTATGCACTCCCCACTTCCCCACCACCCAGGCCAAAGCCCACATTGGCTTTAATAATTAATATAACAAATCTGAGCCCTGGTCCAGAGACTGTGAAGTGACAGCACCCGTACCCTCACACCTAGCGCAACGGCCCTCATGTTCCATCCCCTCTGCCACCACTAGTCCAGGCCCCTTTAATGCTCCCTTTCTCACTCCCACCCTGCTTCCAGGATCACCCCCTCCAATGAAGCCTCACCCAGCTGAAGCCATGTAGGTTGTTTTCAAACACTATGATCACCTGGCTACAATCTTCCATGGCTCCCCATTGCCCTCAAGAGATGCCTCCCCATTGCAGCCTGCCTCTCAAGGCTTTCTGTGACCCAGCCGCAGCTCTCCTCTCCACTGCTCCCCTCCCCCACCCCCAGCCTCCACTTTAGGTCCCACCCACCCTGAACCTCTTATAGCCGTCCACATGTGTCAACATCTCTTATACTTCTCGGCCTTTGCACATTGCTGTTCCCTTTTTTTGGCTGGAATATCCTTTCCACCATTTCCTCTGCTGTTCATCCTTCAGCTCAAGCATCTTGGAGCCTTCCCATGTGGGCCTCTTTACAAATTACTTGGGCTTCCTTACATCATGGTGGCTGAGTGAGCATCCCAAAGAACCAGATGGAAGGTGTATGGCTTTTATGACCTGCCTTGGAAGCCCTTTAGCATCACTTCTGCCAGCCTAAGGTGAAAGAACACGTGGACCTCATCTCTCAAAGAAAGAAGTGTCAAAGCCACATTACATAAGAAGAACACGTGGGAGGGGAGAGAAGGTTGCAGCTATCTTTGGAAAGCTTAATATGCCATGGGGCTATGGAGGGGGCAATAAATGTAAGAACTACACAGGCATAGGAGCTAGGGACATTCGGTGAAGGGACAAATGTCCATGACCCTCGCTGGCTGACAACTGGTGCTTTGGTTGACAGTATCTTGATGGCTCCGAATCCATCAGGAAAGTTTAGTACGTTATCCCGTCTGTGAAGTACATGGAGCATCAGGAAGATTTCCGTCCACCGTGGGAACACTTACAACCTCACATGTTTTGAATTGTAAAGCTCTGGGGTTAGTGAGCTTGAAAACTCCCCCAGTGGTGCTGAAGAAACCGAGACAGGCCACGAATACTTGCTAAGCGGTTTGGAGCAGGAAAGCCAGGGAATTTTCCAAGACGCCTGGCCCGCTAAGGATCGCAGCCTCCCGAGGTCATTGGGAGAAAAGGATCTGCCTGGCATCCATCCTTCCAACCACACAAAAAGCCTGGAATTTTCTGGGGAGATGTTCTGACGGGATCTGGTGTGTGCACATTCCACTGAGGTGCAGAAGGTTGCAGAACGGAATTGAAGGACGGGGACAGAACTCAACTCTTATTTCTCCTCTTGGTTTTGTTTTAACTTAGGCTCTGCTTCCTTCTCCCTTCTGCAAGTTGGAGCCAAATAATTCCAGTTTCCAGATTGTGAGAATCTTTCAGGTCCCATGGATCAGCCACTGGCACCTTATTTTAGCCATCACAACTTTGGGGCCCCCCCACCCTTACCTTTGAGCCTTCAATTACATCACGTGGATATCCCTGGGGGCCCCACAGCCAATGCCTGCTCTGTGTCTTTGGCCAGGAAAGGAGAAGCTGAGTGACCTGGAGAATATCACCTCACTGCTAATCACAGCCTCTGAGCTGCCAGTCTCGTGGGGTAGTTAAGAGATGACAACATGAAAGTGCTTTGCAAAAGAACTATAAAGGGCTGTACAAATACCACTTATTCTTAATAATACTGGTGCCTCCTCCGAAGACAAGAGCCAGGTGGTGCAAAGAGAAAGGGGTTTAGGGTCAGAAGGCATAAGCGCATTAGCTTCCAAGCATGAGCAAACATTTCACTAGGCATTTATTGAGCACCTACTAAATTCCAGGCCCTGGGCAGCACCATGGACATGACGGTACACAAGATGTATGTAGCTCCTGAACTCGAGGACTCACAACTTGGACTGTTTCAGAAAAGGGGAACTCACAGGGGGCCTTAGAGGTGACGTTTAAGCAGAGAGCTGAAAGATGAAAAGGAATTAGCCAGATTTAAGAGTGAGGCAGAGTGGGGGTGTTGCTTTCTTGAAAGAAGGCCCAGCATATACAAAGGCCCAGGGGTCAGAGAGCACATGGGCTTCTGGATAAGAACAAGTCATCCAGGCAACTGGAACATAGAGTGTGAGCCCAGAGGGGAGCCAGAGAAAAGGCAGGGGACAGGCCATGCACATGGTTTTATGCCAAGGACAAGGAGAGCCCTGGCAAGGTTTTCAGCTGAAGAGTGAATGGCAGGATCTGGATGAAATGAGAATGGACCAGGGGGAGTGAGACTGTGGTCTCAGACAGGTCCCTTCACCTCTGAGCTCCGGGTCCTCATTTGGGCATCATTGTTGTTAGTCTGTCCCCTGCCCTTTGCAGCAGGGCAGACACCCCACTTTTGGGCCAGCTCCCCTACATCTCTCTAGCAGCTGCTCTTGCTCTCTCCGCCAGGGGCAGGGCCAGAGAGCTGACCGCAAGGACGTCAAGATGGAATTTCCAACTCTGGGCCAGCCCCGGCCCCAGGTGGGACAAGGTCAGCTATGAAGTTGACTCCAGCGCCTGCAAGTCCAGAAGCCCCACGGCAGGGGGCCGAGGCTCAGCCAGGACTCTGTGGGAGGCCCTGGGCAATGGGTGTCCACCTTGATACCTCCCTCTCCTTCACTCCCTGATCCCATCAGCCTCTGCAGTCTGCCCTCTCATCTCCTGCACAACCCTTCTCTCCATCCCTCATCATCCAGGCCACCATCATTGCTCAAATCCTGGACCAGTAAAATTCCCTCTTCTCACCTCCCTCCGCTCCAAGCCGAGGCACCTCGATGCACAAACAACTCAGTCATTCCTTTATATATATTCACTCGACAAATGTTCACTGAGCACCTATGAGGTGCCAGGGCCCAGGTGCTGGGGCTACAGCTGGAGTAGGATGAAGATCCCTGTCCTCCTGGAGCTCTAGCTCAAGGCAGGAGTAAATAAGGAGAGAAATAAGTAAATGAAATCTCTCATGTATTAGACAGCTGGGGAGAAAAATTAAGCAGAGGAAGTGGACTAGAGTGTGTTGAGGGGGGTAGCTTGCCACTTCAAATAGGGTGGTCAGAGAGGGCTGCACTATGAGGGCCTTGGTAAAGGCCAAAGGAGGGGAGGGAGTGAGCCCTTTCAGGCAGGGGGAGCAACAGATACAAAGGTCCTGCGGCAGGTACAAAGGTCCTGTGGCAGTTGCATCCCTGCACTTGGGAGGAGCAGCCAGAGGGCCCATGTGGCTGGGGCAGGGTGAGCAAGAGGAAAGGCATAGAGGACAAAGTCAGAGGGGTGACAGGGTCAGAGCTTACAAGGCCCTTGGGCCATTGTAAGGACTTGGGCTGTTACCCTGAGTAAGGTGAGAGCTATGGGAGGGTGCCGAACAGAGAAGGGACATGGACTGCCTTAGGGTATGACAGGATCCCTCAGGGCTCTGTGAAGAGAAGATGCTGAACAGACAAGGGAGAAAGCAACCAAACAGTGAAAAGAGATGATGATGGCTGGTCCAGAGTGTAGCAGTGGATGTGGGAAGAAGTGGTTGGATTCTGGATGTGTTTTGAAGGTGGAGCTAACAGAAATTGGAGAGAAATAGACAGAGACAGAGGCAATCAGAGAAGAGAAAGAGAGAGAGAGATTGAGAGAGCAAGAAGAAATGATGAATTCATAGCATATGGTCCCATCTCTTCTTTATTAGGTTCATGGCAGACATCATTAAATGAGGCCTTTTTCTTGTTGATCCCAGATTGATCCTCAGAATCCTCCTTAACCCAGACTTAAAAGCTGCTTCTTCCACCAATCATGGGATGCCCCATGAGGCTGGAAAACAGTCTGGGCTCACACCAAGGATAGAAACTCATCTTTGTGGACATCTCCCATGTGCTTGGTATTCCTTAGTTGCTTGCTAGTTGCTTTACAAGCCCTCTCATTTCAATACTTACCACAAAAACTGTGGGGTTGGCATTGGCATCCCCATTTCACAGGTGAAGAAACTGAGGTTCAAAGAGGCCCCGAGACTCACCCAGAGTTCCCCAGCTACAAGTGACAGAGCTAGAATTCAAACACAACGGTCATGTCTTCTGGTGCTACCCCCAGCTCCCCACGGGAGTCCCCCCCCCAACTCCACTTTGCTCAGACCTCACCCACCACACCTGGACTTCCTGGCCCTGCCAGGGCTCTACATTCCAACAGGCTGGTAGAGGCAGGTGTGGGCAGAGAACACCTGGAGGCTGAGCACACTGCCCTCCTACCCAGGCTGCATCACCAGGCTAGGTGACATGGAGGGCACATGTACCCAGGAGGAGAGCTGGGAGCTGGCAGAGGGTGGCCCTACCTGGTCCAGGGGCTGCCAGCTGAGTTGCTCTCTTCTTCTCTGACACATGTGGCAGTTCAGGGCCAAGAATGATGAAGGGAAAAGTTACAACCTAGGACACATACATCTGTCCAAGCCTGGCGGTGACCTGAATCAGCAGGTGGGACCAGCCTTTGCCACTCAGGTCACACTTTCTCCCACTTGAGCATCTTACACGTGATTAGAGGGTTGACGGTTGATGTGTCTGTTGGCCCTGATGGACGGTGGGATCTCTAAGACTCATGGACCCCAGAGTCAAATGGCCTGAGCTCTAGTCCTGGCTCTGTCCTTCACTTGCTGTCAGACCTTGGACCAGTTACTTTACCTCCCTGGGCCTCTCTCCATGTAAAAAGGGCAGAGTGGTAGTACTCATCTTATAGGGTTTCTGCAAGCATTGTGGAGGGTAATACGTATGAAACACTTAACCGGGAAGCGGCTGTGGCTCAATCAGTAGGGCTCCCGTTTACCATATGGGAGGCCCCGGGTTCGGTTCCCGGGGCCTCCTGGTGAAGGCAAGCTTGCCCACACGGCGTGGTTAGCTGACCCAGCGAGCACAAGCAGCAAGGAGGGGATAAATGAATAAAAAAAAAAAAGAAACACTTAACATCTCTGGCTCGAAAGTCTCCCAGATAACAACATCTGAAGGAAAATCTAAAACGCTGTTCTGTCTGTACTATATTGGTTTTTACACTATGGCAGCCATTTCCCAGATCCGACATTGAATTTTCTTTTTAAATATGCTGGCTTTAGCAATAACATCAGGTAACAGGCGTGATGAGCAGGGACCTGCAGCCAGGAGGCCCGAGTTCAAATCCCAGCTCCACCTCTTCCTTGCCATATCCTCTCAGGTGGTTCTCCTTGCCTCGGTTTCCTCACTTGTACAGTGTCAAGACTTTCTGTTGTGAAGGTTGACATGTGCCAAGTGCTCAGAGCTGGGCCTAGTGAGTTGACACAGAGTGTGGAGCGTTGAATAAACATGCTAACTGGCAGACGTCATAACGTGTGAAGGGCTGGAACCTGGGGACCACTGGCTCTGTCCACCAGTCCCTCCCTGCCCAACCCCATGAGGCCTGCTGCTACCTGCCCACCTCCCAGGCAAGGCTCTGGCAGAATTGCCTTAATCTCCAGGCAAGGTAAATACGCGATTAAGTTTCCCAGCCTGCGTCCTGTAACATTGAACAGTTCTCCAGCCCTTATTCGCCCCCACCACCTCCCCAGCACCTTCCCATGGCCTGACCCTCAAAGCCCCAGACTCTGTTCCTGAATCTGCCCCTGACCTATGTCTCGGTTTCCTCATCTGTGAAATGGGCAATGATACCTATCTCTCACCCATGAACTGGGCAGAACACACTCCTTACCTCATTGACATGAAACAAAGCCTGCTGTTAAGACAGGTTTTAGTATTGTCCACTCTGTCTGGCCCAAGCCTTTGACTTGGCCTCCATTGAGAGCTCCAGAATATTCCTCTGCGCCCTGCACCCATACCACTCATTACTGCTTCTCAGCCCGTTCCTTGGCTGGGACCCTCACCAGAAATGCCCTTCCCATTCTTTGCTGTCTAAGTCTTCCCCAGTTCCCCTCTGGACATCCCAAGGTAGGGACACCCAGGGGCACCTGGAGGCTTGGCTGGGGCAAGGAAGGGCAGCAGAAGACAGTCAGAACCAGGCTACCAACCGTGCGGCCTTGGGAAGGACTTTCCATGCCTCCATTCCTCACCTACCAAAAGAAGTTATTGTGGTGATTTTCAAGCCATGTGCTGGGCCGACTGATATCATCACCTGTGTGAGACTGAAAAGGGAAGGAAAGCCTGCCTCCTGTGGGGAGATTCCTGGCACTGTATTTTGCCTTAGCATCCTACGGAAAAAAAACTCAGCGTGCCTCTGCATGGGATCCCTGTTACCTACTCTCCAAATAGAACTCCTTTGGCAGGGGCTCCCAATGCCTCTCGGGTCCATTCCCACGGCCCACAGGCTCTCCCCATCCAGTTCCCAGCTCCCTCTGCACGCGAGATCCTCGATGCTCCTGGCTGCCCTCACCCACGCCCAGCTGCTGCCAGGCTCTCGCGTCCCCTCCTGCTGCCCCGGCACAGCCAGGCCCTGTGACGCATGATTCCGCAAATGTGCCTTGTGCTTTCCCGGCTCAGCCCTATCCTGTCACCTGCTGAAATCTTACTCATGCACCAAGGCCTCGGGCTGCCACCTTCCTGGACAGAGCTGGGGGCCCAGAATCGGCCAGGCCTGGGTTTGACTTGCAGCCGCCACCACCTCTTGGGAGCCTGATCTGGGGCGAGTCACTGTTCTTCTCAGAACCTCAGTTTCCCTGTGGAAAAGGGGATAATGTTGGGAATTAAGGATAAGGTGATTTATTGAGCCGTTCCAAAGCTCCAGGCACCCAGCCGAGCATTTTACAAGCATGATTTCATTTTCTCTTCCCAACTGTGCTGACATGGGCAGTGGCTAACATCTATTGAGCAGTGAGTATGGGCCAAGAACCGTTCCAAATACTTTCCGCGTATTAACTCATTTAATCCTCGAAGCATCCCCACAGAAGAGGGACTGTTACTACCCCCATTTTACATAAGGGGAAACTAAGGTACAGATGGTGAATTGACTGGCTGGAGGTCATACCCTAAGAAGTGTCAGGGCTGGATTCACCTGGCCCCAGAGCACATACACTTAACCCCACTGTATGATATAGTCTCTAAATACATCCATTTTGGATGGGGAAACTGAGACCCAGAGCAGAGAAGAGACTTGTCCAAGTCTACACAGAGAGGAAATAGCAGAACTGAGTCCAAGGTTGGTCTCTAAACCCCATATCCACTACCCTATGCTGCGCCTCGGACAGGACACAGAGCAAGGCTTCAATCGGAGTGAAGAGCATGGGGCCCCACTGACTGAGAGGAAACCACTCTCCCTGCAGACCTACAGGCCCTTCTTTGGGGCTTCAGACCTTTTCTACCTGGGGTGGAAGTGAGTTGTAGGGAGTAACTCTCCTGTCCACCTGGGAGCTCCTCGAAGATAGAGACTTGACCTCATTCATTCATCCACTTACCCACCCACTCATTCTTCCATCCACCCACCACCCACACATTCACCTGTGCACTCAACCATCTGTCCATCCATCCCTCCATCTCCCCATCCATCCACTCATCTATCCTTCCATCCACCTACCCACCCATATATAATAAACCTCTCCATCCACTCATCCATACATCTACTTACCCATTCATTTATCCATCCATCCTTCCTTCCTTCCTTCCATCCATCCATCCATCCATCCATCCATCCATCCATCGATCCATCCATCCTTCTACCCATCCACACACACACATCCAGCCAGCTAGCCACTTACCCATCCTTCCATTCAGCCATCCAGCCAGCACCCCTTCTGTGCCAGGCCCTGTGTTGGACTGTGCTGAGGACTTGAGTGAATTGTCTCCGGTCCCAAATATCCAGCACTCAACTTTCCAGTAAGGGAGATGGACTTGTAATTCAGTGAAATATGATGTCACAAATGTTATGGAACTGGGGCAGCATGAGGGGCTATGAGAGGCCAGAGAAAGTGGTCAACTCTGCTTAGGGCTCAAGGAAGGCTTCCTGGAGAAGGTACCTGTATTAGTCAACCAAAGGTATGCTGATACAAATTACCAGAAATCTGCTGGCATTTATAAAAGGGTATTTATTTGTGTTAGAAGCTTACAGTTACCAGGCCTAAAAGCATAAGTTACTTCGCTCACCAAAGTTTGTTGCCACATGTTGGAGCAAGATGGCTGGTGACACAGGCTTGCTTTTCTCCACAAGGCCAGCTGTAGACTATCAGGTGAACGGCTTGTCTCCTCCTGGGGCCTTCTTTCCTTCCTCATGACCAAGCTCCTCTGTATTCTTATTTACCCCGGCTCCAGCATTAAAACTCAGCATCAGAATTCCAACTCTGTCCTTTGCCATGTCTTTTATCTCTGACTCCCCACCCACCAAGGGGTGGGGACTCAAAGCCCTACTGACGTGACCCAATCAAAAATTTAATCACGCCCAGAGGAACAGACCAGTTCACAAACATAATCCAATATTTCTTTTTGGAATTCATCGATAATATCAAACTGCTACACTCCACCCTCTGAATTCCAAAAAGACATTACAATATTCAAAAAAACCTTATTTCAGAAAGAATACTAAGTACAAAATCATATCGCAATCAATTTAAAGAAATACGGTTTGTCTTGAGGCAAAGTCCCTTCTGGCTGTAGACCTCTGAAACTTACAAAATCATTTATCTGCTTTCAATACACAAATGGACAGACAAAGAATAAACATTTACATTATCATAAGGAGAAACTTGGGGGGAAACACGAGTCATGGGTCCTCTACAGTTCAGTAAACCTGCAGGGCATCCTCCATTCGATTTCAAAGTCTGAGAGTCATTCTTAAGACGATGGTTTCTTCTTGCTGGGGCCACATAGGGACTCACCTTTTCCGCAGGCTTGCCCAATAGCCGTTTTCTTGGTTTCACCCCCATCAAGCATCTGGGTGTCGACAAAACTCCAGACCTCACCCTCCAAGAATGTTGGGGTGAATGCCACACCTTACCCAATCTTTGAGTTCAAATCTTAGCCCTCCTTGTACAGTGAGGTGAAGACAACATTCCCCCTAACCTTTGGCATACAGGCTCAACCCTCTCAGAGCAATGAGTTGACCACCTGGCTTCCCTAACCTTTGGGGGACAGGTCCACCCCTCTCAGAACTATAGGGTGCTGACCTTAACTGCCCTAATCCTTGAGGAATGTGCTCCACCCTCTCTGTACCCTGGGGTAGCAAAACTTTCCCAGAACATTGGGTAGGAACATCCACCCTCTTCATCTGCCAAGGCAAACTCACCCTCTATGTACACATGGGTGGGGCTCCTCTCTTGGCCCAAGGTGATGCCTTAATTCCAGATCTCAGCTTCCATGGTTTTCCTCTTAAAGTCATTTCCCCTTCACTCTCTTCCTTCCACATCCCTTTTAGTCCAAGCTGACAGTGGTTTTGTTCATACAGCTCTTTCAAAAAGCTTGTTGGTTTAGCACGCAGGAAGCAGGGGTCCAAGCCATCAGACAGTAAGACTTTCCACAAGTCTTTCTGAGATAACTGCATCTTCAATCCTGATTTACAAGTTACAAGTTTAGGTAAGTCCTCAAATGGAGCACTATGGCCTGGGAGCTTGATTTCCAGAGGCTTGGAATTTCTAGAATCAGTTTCTGTTTTCTTTGTGCCCAATAAGTCAGTCCTCAGCTTATCCTGCTTATCTAGCATTTTGCTATAAGCTGCAAGGAGAAGCCAAGTCTGCATTCACTGAGTTTACCTTGGAAAATTCTTCAGCTAAATGCCCAGGCTCACCATTTTCAAATTCTGCCATCCATAAAACATTAGGAGTTAATCTTGCTAAATTTTCTGCAACTTTAAAACACAGATCACCTTTCTTCCAGTTTCCAATAATAGTTTCATCATTTACATCTAAGGCATCATAAAAAGTCTCTTCAGATTCCATATTACTATGAACAGTCTCTTCAAAACAATGTAGGTCTTTTCTACCAAGCATCTCAAAATTCCTGCAAAAGATATCCCTTACCCATTTATAAAACTGTTCCAGCATTTTGATAATTGCAAAAGCACTACCTCACTCCTGGTATCAAATTCTGTATTAGTCAGCCAAAAGGGTATTGATACAAATTACCAGAAATCTGTTGGCATTTATAAAAGGGAATTTGTTTGGGTTAGAAGCTTACAGTCACCAGACCATAAAGCATGAGTTACTTCTCTCACCAAAGTTTGTTGCCACATGTTGGAGCAAGATGGCTGCCGATATAGGCTTGCTTCTCTCTCAAGGCCAGCTGTAGACTAATAGGTAAACGGCTTGTCTTTTCCCAGGGCCTTCTCTCCTTCTTCATGACCAAACTTCTCAGTGTGCTTACTTCCCCCCTGCTCCAACATTAAAACTCAGCATCAGAACTACCATTCTGTCCTTTGCCATGTCTTTTATCTCTGAGTCCCACCCACCAAGGGGCAGGGACTCAATGCCCTACTGACATGACCCAATCAAAGCCCTAATCATAATTTAATCATGCCCAGAGGAACAGACCAAATTACAATCATAATCCAATATTTCTTTTTGTAATTCATCAATAATATCAAACTGCTACAGTACTCTTTGAGGAGCATCTTGAACGAGAAGGAGAAGCAGGGATTTAGAGTATTCCAGGCCATAGAAGCAACCCATGCAATATTCCGGAGGTGGGGTAGAGCTTCGGAACAGTGGGCTGTCCACTAAGAACAGAGTACAGGGGTAAGGGCTGTGAGGGCAACAAGTAGGCAGCCCTGGTCTGACATGCAGTAGGTTCTCAGGAAACTTTTGCTGAATTCTGACTTCTCAGGCAGAATTGGAGGAGAAGGGGGTGCTTTGCAGGTGGTCTTGCTCTTCCATTCCTCTTACCCGACTCCAGGGGCCCTGCCAGGCCCAAGCCGGACACAGTGGGCAGGGAAGAGGGCCTGGAAGGCTGGGGCTGTTTCAGCTGCTGCCTCCAGCTGCCCCATGCTTGCTGTGTCCTGTGTCCCCACACTGACTCACCTCCCCACAACCCATGTCTCCGTGTCACTAACATTTGCCTCTGTTTTCGCCACGTTAGTCCCTGGTGTTATGTGCCACTTGCTTTCTCTCTCTCTCTCCTCTACTTCACTCTCTGCCTCTGACTCCCTCTCTTGTCCCTGTTCTCTCTCTGTGTGTGTGTGTTTATCTCTCTACATCTCTGAGCTAAATGAGGCACACATCAATGTCTCTTTGCCACCCAGACATTTGGGCATCCCAAACCAGAGAAGTAGACAGAAACACAGCTGGAAATGCCTCAGAGACCACCTGGTCCCACAGAGGGGGAGACTGAGGCCTCACACATGTCAGTCTTTCCCTAAGTTAATTAGCAGGTGAGAGGAGTAGGAAGTGCCCTTCCACCCCACTGACTCAACAAGGAGCTTCCAGGGTATGGAGACCCTCCCCTTCTCTCCTGCTAATGTGATGAACTCCTGGCCTACATAAAATGAGACAAATGTTTATTGTTTTGAGTGACTCCATTTGGGGTAACTTGTTACACTGCGACGGATAGCTGATACAGACAACCTGGGCTCTCACCATGCTCCTCGGGGCCAACAGGCTTTCAGACAGGAACTGCCTCGAGGTTGCCGGGACCAGCCAGCCAGGTGCAGCTGACAAAGCAGGGTCTGATGCTCACCCTCTGGACAAAGGTGAGGAGGTGTGAGCATGAGCCCTGGTGGGGGAGCGGGAGAAATCTCTGTCCCAGACCCCAAGCCTGAAACTGGCAAAGCTGGCCTTTCTTGATGTTATTAATAATTCTGGGGTGACATGAATGGTGTTTCCTTGAAGGCAGAGGAGAGACACTGGGCCCCCTGTTGACTCTTGGCATTCAGAGGGAGAAGGGTTGAGGCTGCTGCAAGGCCTGCTGGGTAACCAGGTCGGCCTCTCATTCTGTTTCTTTATTGCAGCACCATTAAAGTCAGTTTCTCCGAATTCAGGCACACCCAGGTATGACTGGCACGTCATCTCTGGGTGATGGGCATGTAGAGATGACGCAGCCGTGGTCTCTGCCCTCTGGCAGCTCAGCTCAAGCCAGCTGGATTTAGCACATCTGCAGGCTTGCCTTCAAAGTCTGTTCTGAATCCAGCCACTTATCACCTCCACTGCTGCCATCATCAGCGCTTGCCTGGACCGTTTCAGTGGACTCCTCACGGATCTCCCTGCTCTATGCTGTAGTCTGCTCTCCACATGGAACCCAAAATGATAAAGCAGACCATGTCACTCCCCTGCTCAAAGCCCCCCACTGACCCTGACCTAAAAACCAAAACTTACCTTCATGCTGGAGAGATCTGGGGGTCACCCGGGGACCGCCTGGTCAACGCTAGCTCTCTAGCATTTCATACCTCCTGGTGGATGTGATATGAGGGACCCAGCCCCACCTGTGAGGTCTTGACTCCACGTACTCAAGCTATCTCATCCAACCTCAGTTCCTGCAAAACCAGGGGAGAGAGGGGCTCGTTCAGGAGGAAACAAACAGACATGACAACGGTCCTGCACGCTTTCCAAAAGTCAACGTCTTAGTCATTGTCACCAAAACCTGGAAATGACCCAAGTGTCAATCAAGAGGAGAATGGAAAAACGGTGGTATCCAGAGAGTGGAATGCTTCGCAGCAATAAGAGGATCAAAGCGCGGGCATGCACCATGGAGATGAGTCTCTCAGAGGTACTCTGAGTAAAAGGAGCTGTAGGCAAAAGAAAACTCACTGGACGATTCCATTTATGTGAAGTTCTAGGACAGGATAAACCAGTTTGTGGTTGAGAGACATTAGCACGGTAGCTGCACAAGGAAGGGGTCGGGATTGCCTGGGAGGATGGGAATGCCTTGTATCTTGTTCTGGGTGGTGGTTATATGGGCACAGATTCAACAAGTGGCGCACAAAAGACTCATGCACTTCACTCACTTTACGGCATGTGTGCCATGCCCCAATTTAAAAAAGCAACAACAATCAAATAAACGTTTGCATTAGTTTCCCAGTGCTGCCATAACAAAGTACCACAACCCAGGTGGCTTAAAGCAAGAGGAATGTATTGTCTCCCAGTTCTGGAGGCTGGAAGTCCAAAATCAAGGGTCTCTCAGAAACCCAGAGGCAGAATCCTTCCTTGCATCTCTCAGCTCCTAGTATTTGCTGGCCACCCTTGGCGTGACTTGGCTTGGGGACACGGCACGCCATCTCTGCCTCGATGGTCACGTAGGCGTCTTCTCTTTGTGCTTGTGTCTCCTGTCTTCTTTAAGGTCACCAGCCGCCTTGGATCAGGGCACAGCCTAATCCAAGCACAACTGCATCTTAATTTAATTCTATTTGCAAAGACTCTATTTCCAGTGAGGCCACAGTCACAGGTACTGAGGGATAGCACTTCAATGTATCTTTTGGGGGCCACAATTCAACACATTTTAAAAAGTCAATGTTGGGGGGAGGCATAAGTAAAGAGAGTATTTTTGTTTAAAAGAATTTAAAGTGACATAGCAGTCGAATGCAATGTGAAAATCATCATTATCCTGGTTCAACGAAAGAAAAAAAAAATGAAGGAGGGAGGGAGGGAAAGAGGGAGGGAGACCCAGGTATGTAAAACCTTTGGGGGGCAATTTGACTATGGATTGAGTAGTCAGGAATTATTTTCATTTTCTCTGGTGTTAATGGGAATGTGCTTATGTAGAGAAACATCTTTGCTCTTAGGAGACACACAATAAGTATTTAGGAGTGAAGAGTTAAGAAGCCTGCAAGTTATCTTCAAACAGTAAGCAAAACAAACAAACAAAAAGTATATGTGCCAGTAGATAAGGAAAGATGGTAAAATATTCCCTGGTTGAATCTAGGTGGACTATATATATAGGGGTTTATTCCATACCCACGTCCCTATCTTTTTTTTTTTTTTTTTATTGATTATTATTATTTTTTTTTATTATGGGTAAAAATCAAAATTCTCACAATACATACAAACATTTGCAAAATGATATATAAATATATATGCATTTTTGTGTATTTGCTTACAAAAATGTTATTTATATATATATATATACACA
>JAKSZT010054338.1:2841844-2875570 GCA_026826555.1 Tolypeutes matacus | reverse complement strand
GAATGTTTGGTAGAATTCAGCTGTGAAGCCATCTGGTCCTGGACTCTTCTTAGTTGGGAGGTTTTTAATGACTGAGTCTATCTCTTTACTTGTAATTGGGCTGTTGAGTTCATCTATTTCTTCTTTCATCAATGTCGGCTGTTTGTGGGTTTCTAGAAACTTGTCCATTTCCTCTAAATTGTCATTCTTGTTGGCATATAATTTTTCAAAGTATCCTCTTATGATACTCTTTATTTCTGTGGGGTCAGTAGTGATATCACCTTGTTCATTCCTTATTTTATGTATTTGCATCTGTTCTCTCTTTTTCTTTGTTAGTCTGGCTAAGGGTTTGTCAATTTTGTTGATATTCTCGAAGAACCAGCTTTTGGTTTTGTTTATTGTTTCCAGTGCTTTCTTATTCTCTATTTCATTTAGTTCTGCTCTAATCTTGGTTATTTCCTGTTTTCTACTTCCTTTAGGTTTAGTTTGTTGTTGTTTTTCCAATTCCTCCAAGTGTGCAGTTAGGTCTTCAATTTTAGCTCTTTCTTCTTTTTTAATATATGAATTTATGGCTATGAACTTCCCTCTCAGGACTGCTTTCGCTGCATCCCATAGGTTTTGATATGTTGCGTTGTTGTTTTCATTAGTTTCAAGGTAGTTACTGATTTCTTTTGAAATTTCCTCTTTGACCCACTGTTTGTCTAAGAGTGTGTTGTTTAACTTCCATATCCTTGTGCCTAACCTGTTTCTCTGGCCCTTATTGATTTCCAACTTCATTCCGTTGTGGTCAGAGAAATTACTTTGTATAATCTCAATCTTTCTGAATTCATTGAGTGTTGTTTTGTGGCCTAGCATGTGGTCTATTTTGGAGTATGTTCCATGTGCACTGGAGAAGAATGTAAATCCCGCTGTATTTGGGTGTAGTGTTCTGTATATGTCTATTAAGTCCAAATCTTCTAATGTATTGTTGAGTGCCTTCGTTTCTTTATTGATTCTCTGCCTAGATGTTCTGTCTAATGATGATAGTGGTGTGTTGAAGTCCCCTGCTATAATTGTAGAGGAATTTATTTCTCCTCTTAGTTTTTCCAGAGTTTGCCGCACGTATTTTGAGGCACCTCGATTAGGTGCGTAAATGTTGATGATTGTTCTCTCTTCTTGAGAGATTACTCCTTTTACTAATATGTAGTGTCCATCTTTGTCTCTTACAATAGTTTTGCATTTAAAGTCTATTTTGTCTGATATTAGAATAGCTACTCCTGCCCTTTTTTGGTTATTGTTAGCTTGTAAAATGGTTTTCCAGCCATTCACTTTCAGCCTCCTTGAATCCCTGGGCCGAAGGTGGGTTTCTTGTAGACAGCATATAGATGGATCATATTTTCTTATCCATTCTGCCAATCTGTGTCTTTTGATTGGTGAATTTAATCCATTAACATTCAGTGTTATTACTCGTAACGAATTTCTTACTTCAGTCATTTTTTCTTTGGGTTAATGTATGTCATATGTTGTTTTGTTTCTCTTTTTGAGTTTTCAGTTGTTTTTAAACTCTCCTCCAACTCTCTCTCCTTTGTTTTTTCCTTTCAACTTGTAGAGATTCCTTTACTATTTCTTGAAGTGCTGGTTTCTTCTTGACATACTCTCTTAATTGCTGTTTATCTGTGAATATTTTGAACTCTCCATCATTTTTGAATGCCAGTTTTGCTGGATAGAGAATTCGTGGCTGGAAGTTTTTTTCTTTTAGTGTTTTGACTATGTCATACCACTTTCTTCTTGCCTCCATGGTTTCAGCTGAGAAATCAGCACTTAATCTTATTGTGCTTCCCTTGTATGTGATGGTTCTCTTTTCTCTTGCTGCCTTGAGTATTTTCTCTTTGTCTTGAGCATTGGACAGTTTGACAAGTATATGTCTTGGAGTTGGCCTGTTGGGATTTATACTATTTGGGGTGCGCTGTGCTTCCTGGATCTGCACATCCATCTCTCTCAATAGAGTTGGGAAGTTTTCAGCCATAACTTCCTTCAACACTCCTTCTGTTCCCTTTCCCTTCTCTTCTCCTTCTGGGATGCCCATAATGCGTATGTTTGTGCGTCTTGCATTATCGGTTAATTCCCTGAGACCATACTGGATTTTTTCTATCTTTTTGTCTATCTTTTCTACAATCTCTTTGATTTCAACTGTATTGTCTTCCATATCACTAATTCTTTCCTCTGCCTGTTCAATTCTGCTGCCATGTGAGTCCAGCGTCTTTTTCATTTCTTGACTTGTGTCTTTGTTCGCCATCATATCCATTACCTTTTTAGGTGTGTTAGCTATTTCTTCAGTATGTTCTCCCAGTGTCTTCTTTATATCCTTAATCTCTTCCTTCAGTTCTTTAAGTTGGTCCATGATATTTGTTTGGATAGCTTTGATTAGTTGTTCGATGTACTGCATTGCTTCCTGGTTTTTATTTTGTGCACTGGACTGGTCCATGTTTTCCAGTTTTTCAGAGTCATTTGTATTTTTCTGTTGCCCTCTGGTCATCATATTATCTTGATGGGTTTGTTCAGTTGATTAGCTTTTCTCTATGCTCTAGAATTTTATTTAGCTGTTGGTTCTGCGTGTGAGTTAAGTTTTCTCTTTGGCAGTTTTTCTTCTTATTTTATTTCCTTGCTTCTTTCTATGTTCCTTTGAAGGCAAAAGGTTAGGGCCAGAGGAATCAAAAGATGTAAGGAAGGCAGAAGGATAATAGAAATATTGATAAAAGTTAGAAGAGGGGCAAAATGAGACTTAACGAGATGAATATTTAACTTGTGTAGGCAGTGTAGAGTACTAGGAAAATTATGGAGTTCCTACAATGGACTGGGAAAACAATATATATATAGTGATTTAGAAGGCTAGAATTATGAGGAGGGAGAGAAATAGTAGAGAAAGTATAATAAAATAAAGTATAATAAAATAGTAGAGAAAGGTCTGAAAGGAAAAAGTTAATACTAATAAAAAAAAAAAAAGAAAAAAGAAGAAGAAGAAAACAAAATAGATGGGATAGAAATTGACACCCTTAAGTTGTGGGCCTATGAAAAAATGTTGTCTCTAAGAGCCACAACAGAAAACAGAAGGCAGAAAGATGCAGGAAGGATAAGCGATAGTTTGTAATACAGAATCAATATATACAGCAAGTGGGAAATTACTGAATAAGAAGCCCAGCAAAGAAGTGATCAGCTGGCAGCACCTATTTTAAAAAAAAAAATAGAAGAAAAAAGGAAGGGGGGAGGAAAATGGGAATAATAGCAATAGACCAGAAAGTAACAGAGAGAAACCAAAGATCCACACAGGCAAGCAGTCAAACAGAGCTAAGGGGGGGTCAATGATTCCCCTAGGGTCCACGTGGATCCTTCCTGCCTATTTGTGTTTATCAGTGAATTTCCCCACAGGGTTCTATATGCAGGTCCTGAAGCAGCTTTTAGCTATTAAACTAAATTAAAAAGAATTTATTTTTCATTTGTTGAGGTGATCTCACTTTTTTTTTTTTTTTTTTAGCCAAATGCAGGACCCAAAATAATTCCTCTTCTAGACCAACCCCCTTACGGAAGGGACCCTAGCTGGGCCCGTGGAAATTAATCAAGCACGTCCCACTTTCCGGACTCCCCAGGTTAGCTGAAGCTCTGATGTTAGTCAGTGAAGAGTGCTAAAGACGGCGGATTCCGCCCCTTCTGGCGCCGAGCTCCAGCGTCACCGGGCTGCTCAGTAAATCAGTTTGAGTGAAGATTCGCGTCTGCTCTCAGCCTGGTGCTGCTTCAGTTTGGCTTATCTGCTCCCCAAAGCCACGGGGCGGTGCAGGCAGCCAGATCGATGTCTAAAAATATAAAATACCCTTCCCTGTCTTCCAACCGAACCCTCCCTTCTTTGGGAAGTGTCCCTTCCTCCTGGCTCCGCAGCAGCCCGGGTCTTATCCCTGGGTGGCTAGGGAAATCAGCTCAGTCCCCTGACCAAAATCCCCCCTCCGGTTCACCGGGTGCTGACTAGCTCGTTTGCTCTATTCACACAAGGTCCAAGGGGCGCCAGGCAGCCAGATCCCCAGAAAATAAAACTTTTTCGCCCCGCCCGCGGCTCCAAATGGCCGTTTTATTTTTTTTCCCTAACCGCGGGGCCCAGCCGCCTGTGCCAACCTCCACCCGCAGCCTCAAAACTCACGAATCTCCACCGTTCAGTCCACGCCGCCGATCCGCGCAGATAGATGTCCCAAGCTTCTCACTCCACGCGTGCACAGCACAGACCCCCGGGCAGGACCCCGTCCCCAATCCGCCTCGCTCTGGAAGCTTGCAATGTGCGCCCTCCTACACCAATGCCATCTTGCCGCTCCTCTCCCACGTCCCTATCTTTAGGACATTTTTATAATAAAGACGTTGGAGGACAATGAATAACATCGGAAGTCCTGACTGGCCCGTGAGGTCCTGTGTACCCCAGCCCCTGCCACCCCTGGGCTCATCCTGACACCGTCCTCCTAGCTCTCCCTGCTCCAGCCACACGCACACAGCTTCCTCACTGTTCCAGAATACACCAAGTTCCTTCCTGCCAGGAGGCCTTTGCACTGGCTGTTCCCTCAGCCTGGAACACTCTTCCCCTAGATGTCCACCTGGCTGGCTCTTGTCACTCAGGCCTCAGCCCTGAACCTGGGGGGCTCAGGAGCTCAGTGCTGCCTCCGCAGACCTGTCTTTCCACAGTGCCCTCCTCCACATGTCACCTTCTCGCAGGGATGCAAGATGGCAGCTGCAGTCCCAAGCAGGGAGGAATGGGTGTCTCTTGTTTCTCCAGAGCGAGAATCCCCAGAAGACTTCCTTTTAAGACCCCAGTCATATACCCACCCCAGGCCAGTCACTGCCACAAGGAATGGTTTGTTGGGGGCTACCTAGACCAATCCAAGATTTGTCCTCTGGAGTGGGACACGATGGTTGCCTCCACCTAAATCAGAGCTCTCCTGGCCAGGAGGAAGGGAAGTGGCTGTTAGGGAAGCATTGCTGGGGGTGGCCCACACCCATTTCTGGAACTTGGAGACGATGATAAAGCTCATTTGCCTCTGTGCCTTCTTTTAATCCTTCCAGCAGGCCTGGGGAACAGCTGGTGGTCTCAAATCCCATTTTACAGATGGGGAGATGGAGGCTCATAGAGGTGAAATGATGTACCCAGAGTCACACAGTCTAGGCCCGTCCAATCCCAAACTCTCTATAAGTGGAGAGATGACAAAGGGCACAACAGGCAAAATGTGGATGCTCCGTTGGGTTGGGAGATGCAGCAAGGCTTCATGGAGGAGGTGGCTCTTGGTGCTTGGAGAGTGAATGGGATTTCCACAGAGGATGGAGGGCATGCCAGATGGAGGGGTAGAGTGAGCAAGGGCAAGGAGAGGGGAGAGTTCTAGCACATTCAGGCAACGAGAATGGAGGAGGAAAGCTGGAAAGGAGCATGCAGCCAGATTACAAGGTGGCCGGATTGCAAGGCCACCTGGAGAGCTGGAGGAGGGGCCTGTTCTTTGTTCTGTGGGCAATGGGGAGCCACTGAAGGTTCTAGGGGGACAGGCGCATTGCAGAATGAGAAGGCAGCTGGGAGACCATGGAGGAAGCTAGTGCAGAGCGGCAGACATAAGGAGGAGACTCGGAAACAGCTCAGGGCACCAGGGGCCTGTGGGGCCATTTCTTTTGGGAGGAAGCCATGGAGAGAGGAAGTCCCTTTTCCTTTCTTGCAACCCACTTCAGCACTTCATAATACCAGTAAGTTCTACCTACCCCGAATCAAACATGCACTTTCTCCTTCCAATGTTCACTCATCAATTCCTCCAGCATACACTGAATGGCAGTAAGAAAATTAAAGTCCAGTTGGGGAGAGGTTAAGAGCCTGGGCTTGGGAACCAGAGCTCCTAGTCTCTAACCCTGACCAGCTGTGTCCCTGGCCTTGGAGCCCGTGCCCTGCCTGTGAAACAGGGACATTCATAGTGATAATAATGATAACTCAGCTTTTAGGGGGCTCCTGCTGTTCCAGACTCTCTAGCTACACTGACCCATCTCGGCCTCGGAAGCATCATCGGGATCCCCTTTTACAGAGGAGGGAGAAGGTCATGATAAATGCTGCCCCTGGCATGCATGCTGTCTAGGCTTCTGGGGTTACAGCAAAGTCCCCCTGGGGGGTGGGAGGTGCAGATGGGAGACCAGAGCCTAAAGAAACAGCCATGTGGGTTGAAAGAAGAGTTTTGCCTGGAAAGGACCACGCAGAAGCACAAAGCCTCTGCCCAGTCTCCTTTCCCCTCCGCTAACCTGTATATGGTTTAGGGGCAAGTCCCTCCCTTCTGTGAGTCTCAGTTTCCCTGAGAGAGGGGTTCAGCCTAGTCCGTCTCTGAGGCCTGCTCGCTCTCAACCCAACTCATACAGAAGCAGAGATACCCCACGCCCAGCGGGGCATCCTGCCGGAACCTTCCTTGGTGCCTCCTGCGCTCAGCCAGGTGCTCTTCCCACGGGACTGCAGGAAGCCACCTGGAACCCCGGCGCGGAGCAGTAAGCTGTTGCTAGCAGCATGCGCTGATGCCTGACACTTCCATTTGACACCCCCTTAAATTGCAGCAATACTGCCTGCAGGGGCTTGAGGGAACGCTTTCCGAGTGCCAGGCACTGCACTGGGAGATGCAGTCCTCAAAAGAGCACTGCGAGGTAGGTGCTGCGATGCCACCTCACAGATGAGGGCAGAGAGGAAGGGGGCAGGCAGGTGGCCCAGCCGCCCAGTAAGTGGGCTTCAGACCCCGGCCTCATCACCGCCACCCCATCCTGCCCCCAGCAGGGGTCCCAGGCCTGAAACATGGGGCAGGTCAGTTTAGGTGGCAGTCAGAGAAGAGAGGGGCATGCCCAGGAGAGGGGCAGGGGTGGGGGGTTCTTAGTCTTGAACCGGAGGAGCAGCAGCCTGGAAGCTGAGGCGGCCATGTGCTGAGAATTGCACATACTTCGCTCACCGAATCCCCCAGCCGGCTGTGGGAGTCACACAATTTGAAGTGCCTTGTCCAAGGCCACTCAGCTAGGAAAGCAGCAGAGCTAGGATTTGAATCCAGGATCGTCTGACCCATTCCCACCATGTCCCCCAAATCGCTGGCCTTTATGCCAGCCATCATGTGACCTCCTGACCTGCAGCCCCTCGGAGTCTCAGCTTGAGCGGATGATCCCATCTCACCCCCCTCCAGACCCTGGGCCCCTCTCAGTTGCCCAGCCCTGACTCTGCTCCAGTACTGCCTCATCTCCTGGATATCCACCTCCCTCCTGACAGCAGTGCCCCACCCTCAACTTGGGGCTGAGCAGGGGAATCAGAGCCTCCTGGACGCCAAGTAAATAGGACACTATGCCCGGTGCCCCCTCCACTACCCACCCAGGGGCCCAGCCACGGTGTGGGCTTTGTGGTCTCAACAAAGCGATGCACTTGGAGGAGCACTTCTGAGTCCTCCCAAGGGACCCAGGGGAAGCTGTTACTTAATTCAGGAGGAGTTGCTGGCTTTTTCTGGGGGAATAGGAGGGTGGCCCTAGCAGAGGGAGCCACACCTGCCAAGATGCAACCATGAGAAAATCCAAAGTAAGGTTGATAAAAACGAATTATTTTGTGTGGCCAGTGGGAAGAGTCTGGGGCGGGGGTGGGGTGGTGGTGGCAGGAAGTCCTGTTGGAGATTTAGGTTATGGGAGGGTCGGGCTGAGGAACTGAGATGTGATTGTTTGGAGGGTAATAGGGAGCCACAGATTATTCTTTAGCAAGGGGGTGACATGGTGAGTTGGCTTTTCCCCAGGGGCTCAAGTGGTGGCTCAGAAGCCAGTGAGGAGGATATGGGTAGAGGCTGGGCAGATGAGCAGGGCCTAAGCTGGGGACAGAGCCTTGGGCTCACCCTGATAAGCTGAGAGTCCCGCACTGGGCCTAGGGGGAGGAGCTGATGTGAGGCTGACCAGGTGGGGCATGAACTCCCCGTGAAGAGCAGGAAGAGGCCAAAAGAGGGGAAGTTCTTGAGTAATTGAAGAAGGCAGGGTTCAGCCTTTTATGGCAGAGATGGGGAAACTGAGGCCTAAAGAATGCCAGGGACTGTCCCAGAGTCCCCAATCCTTCCCTTCCTGCTCTGGAGTCAGGCCGCCAGGATTCAAATCCTACTTTGTGGCCTTTCAGGTTCTGTCTGGTGGGATAAGCTTACTTCATTTCCCTGTTGAGAAAGAGGGGATGATAATAGTACCTGCCTTGGGCTATTGTGAGGATTAACTCAATTATCCTACACAGAGCAAAAGAGGCTGGTATGCAGCCAGCTCAGGAGGGTTCCTGCTACTGTCAACTGGCTTCCTTTTTCCCTCCCTCCCCTTATCTTCCCTCCTGCTTTCACATACACACACACACACACACTTTTCCCCCATTTTCTTTTTACAATTAAAAAAAAAAGTATCCACCTGGCCAAGTGTGTTTTATAAAAACAAAAAAGGTGAAACTCACAACTCCCTGGAGGATAGTACAGCCCAGGAGAGTCCCTCAAACCCTCACCACTGTCCATTCAGCACTCCTTCCCTGGGTCCTCACTGCTACTCCTCTCCCAAAGAGACTGATGATTTGGGGGCCCCACTTGACAGGTGAAGATGCTAAGGTCCAGATTTGCCCAAGGTCCAATGGCTCGCAAGCCACAAGCACCAGAGCCAGGGCTTGTCCTCCTCCAGTGTCTGCATGCTGGACCTCTGTGCTGTGCTGGGGAGAGGGCTGCCCAGCTTTTGGGGGCACTGCACCCCAGGAGATTTCACTTGCTCATTTATTCACGTATTCATTCATCAATCATCTTCGCATTTCCTGATGGGCCTCAAGTTTCTTAAAGACAGAGATTGTCCTATTTACTTCTGTATCCCCCAGTCCCTAGCATAGGAGGCACTCCTAGGTAGAAACTGAATAAATACGTGCATAAAAGAATATTGGGAATATTTGCATGCATTTGTTCTTCTAGGACACTCCTGGAGCCACTGTGTTCAGGCTTCTATCCCTCCACACCATGGCATCTCATCTTGGCAGGGCCACTGACAGATGATCTCCAGGTGAATACATCCAATTTTCACCAGTCAATCATCTCCTCCACTGAGCTTTCTTTCTACTTCATTAATCCCTCTTCCTACATACATCTCAGGATCTTCTCTTGGATTCCATGGCATGCCCTCTTCTGGTTCCCACCAACCTCTTCAGGCTCCTTTGTGAGCTCTTTTTCTGAGGCCCAGTCCTTCAAGAATGGGTTCTCTCTCTCTTTCCCCCACCCTTTATTACAGAAGTTGTGGGTTTACAGAACAATTATGTATAAAATACAGTCTTCCCATACACCACCCCACTACCAACACCTTGCATTGAATGGGACATTTGTTACAATTGATGATAGCACATTTTAATAATTGTACTATTAATTAAAGTCCAAAGTTTAACTTAGAATTCACTGTTTATATAGTTTTTTGTAGTTCCATGACTTTTTAAAAAATGTTTATTCTGTTATAATATATATAATCTAACATTTCCCCTTTTAATCATACTCAGATATATGTTTCAGTGTTGTTAATTGCATTCACAGTGTTGTGTTACCATCACTACCATCCATTACCAAAACATTTCTATCATTCCAAATAGGAACCCAGTACATTTTAAGCCTTAACTTCCCCTTCCCTATCCTCACCCACATCCCCTGGTAACCTGTATTGTAGATTCTGACTCTATGAATTTGCGTATTCTAATTGTTTCAAATCAGTGAGATCATACAGTATTTGTCCTTTTGTGTCTGGCTTGCTTCACTCAACATCATGTCCTCCAGGTTCAACCATGTTGTCATAAGCTTTATGACTTCATTTCTTCTTACTGCTGCATAATATTCCATTGTGTATATACACCACAATTTATTTATCCATTCATCAGTTGATGGACACCTGGGTTGTTTCCAATTTTTAGCAATTGTGAATAATGCTGCTATGAACATCAGTGTGCAGATGTCTGTTCATGTCACTGCTCTCAGTTCTTCTGGGTATATACCTAGTAATGGTATTGCCAGGTTCCATGGCAAGTCTATATTCAACTTCCTCAGGAACTGCCAAACAGTCCTCCACAGTGGCGTACCATTCTACATTCCCACCAACAGCGAATAAGTGTTCCTATCTCTCCACATCCTCTCTAGATTTATAGCTTTCTCACTTTTTAATACCAGCCAGTCTAATAGGTGTGAAATGATATCTCATTGTAGTTTTGATTTGCTTCTCCCTAATTGCTAGTGATGTTGAACATTTTTTCCATGTGATTTCTTTGCCATTTATATTTCTTCTTTGGACAATTGTCTTTTCAAGTCTTTTGCCCATTTTTTAATTGGGTAGTTTTTCTTTTTATTGTTGAGTTGTATGATCTCTTTATATATCATGGATATCAAATCCTTACTGGATATGTGATCGCCAAATATTTTCTCTCAATGAGTCAACTGCCTTTTCACCCTTTTGACAAAGACCTTTGAGGTGCAAAAGTGATTTTGAGGAGGTCCCATTTATCTATTTTTTCTTTTGTTGCTCATGCTTTGGGTATAAGATTTAAAAAACTACTGCCTACCACAAGATCTTGAAGATGCTTTCCTACATTTTCTTCTAGGAGTTTTATGGTTGTCACTTTTATATTTAGGTCCTTGATCCATTTTGAGTTAATTTTTTAATAAGGTGTGTGATAAGGGTCCTCTTTCTTTCTTTTGGATATGGCTATCCAGTTCTCCCAGCACCATTTGTTGAACAGACTGTTCTGCCCCAGCTGGATAGGCTTCACAGCCTTGTCAAAAACCACTTGACTACAGATGTGAGAGTCCATTTCTGAGTTCTCAATTCGGTTCCATTGGTCAATCTGTCTGTCCTTTTATTAGTCAGCCACAGGGGTGCTGATGCAAAATAACAGAAATCTGTTGGCTTTTATAAAGGGTATTTATTTGGGGTAGAAACTTACAGTCACAAAGCCCTAAAAAGTCCAATTCAAGGTACCATTAGAGATATTTGCTCATCCAAAGTCATTTGCCACGTGTTGACACAAGATGGCGGGCAAAGCCTTCTTCCTTCCTCTCAAGGCTCCATGGTCCCAGCTTCTTCCAATCTCAGCTGTAGGCTCTCAGAGAGGCTCATCTCTCTCCCTGGGGCTCATTTCATTCCTGGCCCAGCTGGTCTGGTCTCTCCACAAGGTAGACTATCAGGCTTATCTCTCTTCCCTGGGCCATGTCTATGGAGCACTCTCTCTTCCTGTGTATCTGCTTCTGTGTGTCTTCTTCCATGTGTGAGACTGTTTTATCCCCACCAAGGGAGTGGGGACTCAACCCTGAATGCCCAAATGACATTGTCAAATAAAAGTCCTAATCTTGATTTAATAAAGTAAAAGCAAAAACTCTGAATCTAATACAATCTAATATGCCCAGAGGAACAGACCAGTTTACAAACACAATCCAATATCTATTTTTGGAATTCATAAACAATACCAAACTGTCACAGTCCTTATGCCAGTACCATGCTGTTTTTAACCACTGTAGCTAAGTAGTACACTTTAAAGTCAGGAAGTGAGTGTCCTCCAACTCCCTTCTTCTTTTTTAAGATATTTTTGGCTATTTGGGTCCCCTTACCCTTCCAAACAAATTTTGATCATTGGCTTTTCCATTTCTGCAAAAAACACTGTTGGGATTTTTATTTGGATTGCATTGAATCTGTAAATCAGTTGGGGAGAATTGACATCTTAACAATATTTAGTCTTCTAATCCATGAAAACAGAACATCCTTCCATTTATTTAAATCTTCTTTGGTTTCTTTCAGCAATGGTTTGTAGTTTTCTGAAAACATCCTTTATGTTTTCTGAATACATCTTTTATGTCCTTGGTTAAGTTTATTCCTCAAATCGCACATCAGTAGTGTATAGAAACGCTATTGATTTTTGCATATTAATCTTGTATCCCTCCACTTTGCCAAACTTGTCTATTAACTCTAGTAGCTTTGTTGTGGATTGGAATTTTTTTATTGATTTCTTGTTCCAATTGTTCAGTGCTTGAGTACAGAAACATTACTGATTTTTGGGTATTGATCTTGTACCCTGACACTTTCCTAAATACAGTTATTAGCTCTAAGAGCTTTGTGGTAGATTTTTCCAGGTTTTCTGTATATAGGATCACATCAGCTGCAAATATGGAAAGTTTTACTTCTTCCTTTTCAATTTGGATCAAGAAACGATGCTGAATTTTGTTAAATTACTTTTCTGTGTTGATTGAGATGATCGTGTGTTGTTGTTTTTTCTTCATTCTGTTAATGTGCTGTATTACATTAATTTTCTTATGTTGAACCAAACTTGCATACCAGGGTTCTTTTCTCTCTTAACACAAACTGTCTCTGGCTGGTCTCGTGCATTCCCTGGGATCTAACATTCTGGCCAGGAAAACAAGGCTTTCATGAAAAGGACACCTAACCCCAAACCACCAACAGAAGCCCTTCTCTAAGATGTAGAGAAGGGTGCCTGTCTCAGGTGAAATAAAATTAGTAGTGAAAATCACCAAACCAACAGGAAGCCTCATCTTCCTTCTTTTACCTTAGATCAATAAAAAGCATTTTGAGACAAGAGCACCGACATTTTTGGGGCATCCTCTCTGGGCTAGGCACTGACCCAAGTAATCTTATTTACGCCTCAGCAGCCCAGAGAGGATTGGACTGGGAGGTATTAGTTAGCTTCAGCTGCATTAACAAATTAGTTTGATGCCAAGTGACTTATAGCCACGTTGATTTATCTGACTAACCATGATTGATGGTTTGGGCATGGCTCAGCAGTGTGGTTCTTCTACTGGTCTGGCTGGGTTCACTCATGAATCTGTGGTCAGCTGATGGGCCTCTCTCCACACAGTCTTATCTCCAGGGGGCTAGCCCAGGTTTTTTCCCCTGGGAGGGCAATGTTTGAAGACAGCAAGAGCAAAAGCTACAGGATTTCTTGAGGCCCAGGCTTAAAACTGGCACAGTATCACTCCCACCACATTCTCTGAAGCCAAAGCAAAGCACACGATCAGCCCAAATTCAAGGGGGGGCGGGGGTGGAACTAGATCCCACCTCTTGATGGAGAGAGCTATAAAGTACTATTATGGCCATTTTCCCATATCAACCCCGTGGACAATCTTCATTTTACCAAGGAGACTGTGATTCTCCCAGGACCACATGGCTAGGAAATGACAAAGAATGACAGTTGGCCAGACTCCCAGTCCAGTCTACTTTCTGCAGGCCCAGATCTACAAGCTTTGCCTCAGTTTTGAGGCCAAGGCCTTTGAGCTTGGAAAGAGCAGGCCTCGTGGAAGAGGCTGCTCCAAGGGGTCCTGGGCAGCTGTGGACAAGCAAGGGCTTGACTGAAGATGGGGATTAAGAGTACTAAATCCGACCTTTGGGCTTGAAGGATGGCCAAGGCAGGAGGGCATCATGCCAAATGCAGGCCTCCAAGGTGGGAAGGAGTACACAGGCTGCCTCCCCCCTGCAGCTGTCTGTCTCCAGCTTTACAGACTGTCCCACTGGAATTTCCAGCACCTATCATGTGCCAGGCACTGTGCCAGGTCCCAGAGATTCAGGGTGAGCCTCCCAGGCATGTGGTCAAATAATGTTTTCATGGAATTATCCTAAGGGCCAAGGCTGAGAAATAAAGGGGTATCTGAGGGCATGGTCTCAGCCTGCCTGGAGAGACCCCTAACCTTTCTACTTCCTAGGTGTCAGACCTTGGGCAAGTTACTTTCCTCTCTGAGCTTTGGTCTCCTCTGTTTAAAAATGTCACAGGGTATTTGTGAGGATGAAATTAGATAATGCATATTAAGTACTGATCTTGAGAAAGCCAGCATATGGGACATTCTCTAGAAATGTTAGCCATCATCAACTATAGTCTAGGGTCTGCAGTCCCTTCACCAAACCCTTGAGTCCAAACGTGCTTGGGGATCAGAAAGGCAATGGGGTGCAGGTACTATGTATGGAGTAGTGCCCCATGTCAATGAAATTGATGTTTCTGCAGCAAAACCTATGACTCTGTTATGGTAGTCTGGCAAAATTAAGTTTCTAGGTGGTTTCACTGCAGCTTGAGTTTTACTGCCAAGTTTCTTCCAGAATTTTGCTTTTCAAATAGTTTTGGATATGGGAATTATGGATGTGAGAGAATTTGGATCATTGTTACATCAGTTGGTGATTTACAATCCTGGGTGCATGTTAGAATGAGCTGGGGAGCTTATTGAAATTCAGATTCTTGGGGCTCACACCAGACCAAGTGAATCAGCATCTCTGGAGGTGGGCTTCCAAGATGAGTCTCGTGCAGAGCCAGGGATATACCATTGTTATATAGATTCTCAAATGGGGTGGGGGTGGAGCTCAGCTGCCTTGGAAGGATCAGGAAAGGATTCCCCAAGGGCCCAGCCCAAGGATGAGCAGCAGCCAGCCTGGTGAAGAAGGGGTCGAAGAGTATTCTCAGTAGAGGGAACAGCAAGTGCAAACTCCTCTTGGCTGGAAGAAACTCAGCATCAAATCAGGGGAACTGAAAGTCCCCGGTGTGGCTTGAACAGCTGCGGGTAAAGGTGACAAGGCTGAGCTACCTCCTCCAGCTTCCTCTCTGGCTGGGGTTAAGGGGAGAAACTTTGAGACTGGGGACCCTTCCTGAGAGGGAAATCCATGCAAAGAGGCACTTTCTTACTCTCCCCAGAGAAAAGTGAGTGGCAGCAGGTTCTTTCTTCTTAGCCAGGGAAGGGAAATAAATTAGAATCAGAGTGGCAGGAACCAGCAGACCAGCAGACTCTCTAACCTAAGGTTTGTTTGCTTGTTTTTAACTTTTTTTAAAATATAATTTTTTGGGGGGTTAGACAAGTTGTAGGGTTATAGAAATAACAGATGGTTAAGTGTTTTTATTTTTAAGTGATTTTGAGCCTTTTTGTCCAACAAAATATTCTCCCACTGGCTATATTATGGCTAGAGCAAAGTGAGGTGATGTTGGGGGGTCTGGAGTCCTGCCCCTTTTGGTCTTCTCCCCCATGTCCCCCAAGATCCCCTGGAGACTCTGTGGAACCAAGTTTGAAAATCCCAGGGAACGAAGGCTCAGGGACGGGTGATGGGATCGTCCAAGGTGCCCCTAGTTGCAAAGGGCAAGGCTGCTCCCCAAACTCCCTCTCCACTCCTCCTCTGACCTGGGCAGAACTGCCCACACCATCATCTGTCAAGTACCCGGCACCTTTTGCTGCAAACTGCCATCATTACTCATTTACCCCCCTTCAAATGGACTCATTTTGAAACAACTCGCATGCATTTTGTTAAAAAGAAAGGTTTCCATCACGGCTATAAATGGAAGACCACAATCCTTTCCATAAACAGAAGGTGCCTTAAAAATAAAGACAATGAAAGCCAGCCAATACAATTACATGCTAGCTGGATGTCGCTGCTTGGAGGTTCTGATTTGAGGATTCCTTTGTTGAAAAAGAGGTGCAAGTGACAGACGGTGCTGAAGACACACCAGCACCTGAGACCTCCTTTTGATTTGTTAGAGGAATAAGAAGAGAATTGGAAAGAGAAAAACTCCCTTATTACCCGAAAATGCCTCTATCTGGGCTGCCTCCAGGCACTGGGGGTCAGGGGTGAGTGTTCCCCACTCCTCCAACCCTTCTTTTATGTTTGAGGAAATTGAGGCCCAGAAAGGTTCAGTGATTTGCCCAAGATCACACAGCAAGTTGGTGGCCAAGTTTGGATTCAAGCCCAAACTCCTACATGCTTTCCAGGAAATCATGCATCAGAGCTTCACGGGCCAGTTCAGATCGTGCAGAGCTGGCCATGGGCTGAGCGATGACTGCAGAGCAGGGGCAGTAAACTCTGAAGGCTGGGCAAACAGGCTCAGCAGCATGTTGTAATTACAGAACAGGTTATAACCAGGTGAGGGCTATGTGGAAACGCGATTGCTTCGAGGCAATTGGACCTGCACAGAACGTGATAACGAAAGGTTATCATCCAAGCGATGATCATAGGTTTTTTCTTCTTGTTCTACTGGACCATCTGTTGCAAAAAATCAGAGTCCGTGCAGGCAGCTGTCCCTGCTGCCACATCCTGTCACATATGGTCACACGCTAAATGACAGAGGTCACGAGGCTGACCTCCATGAGGCAGTCTTCTCTCTCTCACCTCTCTGCTTCCCTCTTCTCTTTGCTTTCGCTGCCCCTCTGGCCTGGGGGCTCATATCTTAGAATCTGATACACTTGGGTTCAAATCCCAGCTCTGCTGTGTGACCTTGGGTAGGTGGCTCACCATTTCTGAGCCTCAGTTTTCTCCTCCATGAGATGGGTCCTTTCCTTCCAGGCTATTAGGAGGGGTCCATGAGATGACGTGTGTGAGTGAGTGGCTTAGGGCCTGGCACAAAGGAAGAGCTCAGTAAACATGGACTCCCCCTCCCTGCCAGCTGCAAGTTCCTGTTTTTCCCTGCCGCACACAGGGCTTACCCTGGGAGGGTTCCATATTGCCATCAGTGATAATGCAAATGCTGTCTTTCTATGTGCCTGCATGTTCTAAATCCTTTCCTGCATTAACTCATGAAATCGTCCCATCTGCTGAGTTCAGGAAACACTATGGCTGCCCTGAGACCGTGGCCAGAGGGGCCTGTCCCTTAGAGGCTCCTCTGTGACCCTCCTTTGGATGCACATCTCCCCATGCAACAAAGATTCTGCAGGGACAAAGGGATGTACTGGTCCAGACCAGTTTGTGCCCTCTGGCTTCCAGACCACAGTTGGGGTACCGCAGACCCCAGAGTCCCTGCCTGTAGGTCTTGTCCCCCATCCATCTACCTGAGGGTGGAGAGGTCCGCCGCTGCGTACCCCACGCCCAGGGTGGAAAAGCTGCTTGACATGGGGAGGTGGCAGGAGAAGAGCGGGCCATGGGTCCCAGCCTCAGACTGGGCTGGCTTCTCTCCCCCACTGCCCCCACCCTCTGTCGCTTGCTGTACAGAACCCTGAGGACTAGAATTTTAAATTCAAACCTGGCCTTCCAAGTTACCATGGAAAGGACAATTTTTAATTTAATAGTTTATTAGCTTGATGCATAACTTTTTTTTTAAGATTTATTTTATTTTATTTACCCCCCTCCCCCCGCCTTGCCCCTTGCACTCGCTGTCTGCTTCCTGTGCCCACTCGCTGCATGTTCTTCTGTGTCTGCTTGTCTTCTCTTCTCGTCTTCTCTTTAGGAGGCACAGGGAACCGATCCTGGGAACTTCCAATGTGGGAAAGAGGCACTCAATTTCTTGAGCCACCTCAGTTCCCTGGTTTGTTGTGTCTCTCATTGGTTTTTTTGCCTCTGTATCCCTTTTTTGTTGCAGCATCTTGTTGCATCAGCTCTCTGCACGGGCTGCCAGCTCTCCACGCGGGCCTGCTTTTGCCTTCACCAGGAGGCCCCGGGAATCGAAACCGGGACCTCCCATATAGCAGACAGGGAAGTGGATGATGCCCAATCGCTTGAGCCACATCCACTTCCCTTGATGCAAAACTTTTTAAATATCAAGACAGAGGCATGTTGGCCTCCATGCGTGGTCTTGCCTTAGGCCCTGCAAGGGCTGAGGTGCCCTGGAATCCTCCCCGTTTTCTTGACCACTGCCCCTGGGTAAGGACTATATTGAGAGCACACAAGTGGTGAACGACAGGCTGAAACCTGCAAATAGCATCAAAGCCCAAGTGATAAGAATGCCCCTGTAGGCACAGTGCCTGGAGACCCAGGTTCGAGTCCCTCCACCCTCCGTGCCTCAGTTTCCCCATTTGCACAGTGAGGACAATGGCTTCTCTCCTCCTTGCCTGGGGCCTATCTAGGACTTCCCTTGGAAACCTGGACTTGTCTCTTCCCTGCCAATCCTCAGGAATGAGCCCCTCACCCTGACTCAGGCATCTGAAACCCATATGGAAAACCTCCACTCTCCCCGTTTTCCACCATTTTCCACGGGCTCTTCCAATTGGTTCTGCCATCTAGGCAAATAATAATAATCAGAATGACAGAAGCAATTATAAGCACTCACTTTGTACCATCCTCAACCTTCATGATGACCCTGGATGGGGCTCTAGAGCCACCCCCATTTACCAGATGGGCAAACTGAGGCTTAGGGTGGAGAGGGGGCTGGATACCTTGTCTAAGTTTGCAGCTGATAAATGGCAGGGCCTGGAACCACACCATGCCTCTCTCACCCCCAGAGCCCACCCATCCTGCCCCATGACCAGAGAGAACAGAGCACAGGGGCCTTCTGGGTACTGCTGTGTGTCCTGGGGCAAGTCACTCGCCCTTTCTGAGCCTCTGTTTCCCCAGGGAAAGGGCCTCAGAGAGCAACTGGGATCACCTAGGGCAGAGGGTTTCTGGGATTCCCTGAGGGCCCAGACCCAACCCCCTCTGGCTCAGATGACCAGTCCTGAGGGCCCGATCCTGCAGGGCCTTGAGTCAGGCCATAAGTGGGAACAAAACAGCCCAGGGAGCTGGCCTCCCAGCTTTGTTTATTGTCTGGGAGCTAAGAATATTTTGAATTGTTGTGTTTGGGGAGGGAGGGGGAAATCGCCAAATAGAAGAAGGCAGCCTCTGAGAGGCCCAGGCAAGAACGCAGAGGAATTGAGCTTGCGTGGGTCGGTCTGGGAGATGGCCAGTAGGTGAAGGATTCCCGACTCTAAATAGACTTGAGAAAAGCCTCACGCCCAATTAGAATGGAATTTCTAAGTGTGGGACTCAGGCTTCAGGACTCCTTAAACTTCCCAGAGTGATTCCAATGTGTATCCAAGGTGGAGAACTTGTACCACTTAGCAGTAGTACCACTCAAACATTAGCAAGCCCCTGCAGGGCTCATGCAAACATAGACTGCTGGGCCTCCACCCCACCCCCAGAGATGCAGATTTTGGAGGTCTGGGTGGGGCCAGAAAATCTGCATTTCTCACATGTTCCCAAGTGAGGAGGGTGCTGCTGGCTTGGGACCTCATTCTGAGAAGCACTGCCCTGGACTCTTGGGACTCAAAGATCCACCTGGGCCTGGCACCATCGGGGTCTCCCCAGAGCTTGGTAGACATTCAGAATCTCTGGCCCCATCCCAGATCCACCCGGTCAAATCTGCATGTTAAACGACCTCTAGGTCGGAGCCCTAGTGCATCGCTAGTGGGAATGCAAAACGGTGCAGTCTCTGTGGAAAAAGCTTTGGTGGTTCCTCAGAAAGTTAAGCATAGAATTAGCATATGACCCAGCAATGCCACCTCTAAGTATACACTTAAAAGAACTGAAAGCAGGAATTTAGTCAGATATCTGTACCCATGATCATTGCAGTATTATTCACAATAGCCAAAACATTGAAACAACCCAAATGTCCATTGACAGATGAACAGATAAACAAAATGTGGAAGATCCGTACAGTGGACTGTTCTTCAGCCATAAAAAATTCTGATGCATTCGACAACATGGACGAACCCTGAAAACACATTGAGTGAAAGAAGCCAGACACAAAAAGACACATATGTTTGATTCCATTTTTATGAAATACCTGGAATGGGTTTGGGGGGGTGGGCAGGGGTGCCCCTGTGTGGGGGTGGACACCTGCCATGCCAGGCTTGGCACTAGCCTTGGGGATAGGGTATTGGACCAGGCATTCATGGCCCTGCCCACGTAAAGTGAACAGAGTTGGGGACTGAGACAAACAGGTCAATTTGATCAAGGTACATTCACATGCAAGTACAAGAACCGATAAAAATAAAATGAGGCAGCGGTCCAGGGCTGAGGCATGGTGGGTTGGTTCTTTGAGACACAACAATCATGGTAGGTCTTCCTAGGAGGAGCTCTTGATGCTGAGACTGAGAGGATGAGGAGGAGCCACCCTGAGAAGGGCTGAGGGTGAAGGATTCTGCACCCAGGGTAACAGCAGGAACAAAGGCCCTGTGGCAGAAAGGAGTTTGGAGTTTGAGTGAAAGCCGAGAGACAGTGTGGCTGGAAGGGAGAAAAAAAGGAGATGAGTGGTAGAGATGAGGGGTGTCAGAGGCTCTGTGGAGTGTGGGTTTAATCCCAGTATGTGGGGGAACTGTTTAAAGCAGTGTGTGGGGGAGCGGTTTAAAGCAGAAAGGGTCCTGAGGTCCTGAGGTGGAGCTGGATTGTTTTTTTCTGTTGATTTTTACAGAAGTATAATTGCATACAGTGAAATGCACAATGCTGAGGTGCATAGTTTGGTGGACTTTTCCATATGTATACTTCCATGCGACCTGCACCCACATGAAGTTCTAGAACATTTCCATCCCACAGAAAATTCTCTCCTGGTCCTCCCAGTCAATCTGTGCCCCTCCCCTTCCAAGGCAACCCATATTCTAATTTCCATCACCAGAGACTAGCTTTGCCTGCTTTAGAAGTCCAAATGCATGGAATCGGCAGCATGTGGGCCCTTGCGACTGGCTTGCGTCACTGGGCATCCTGTTTCCGCGCTCCCGCCATTTTTCACGCGTCTCCGCAGCCCGTTGCTTTTCATTGCTGACCTGTAGTCAAATGTGTTTCCATTCTCGTGTGGATATATATACCACCTGGGTGGGTTCTCTTTCTGGCTGTTATGAATAGAGCTGTTACTTACCCTCTCGTACAAGGCTTTGTGTGAACATTTGTTTTCGATTCTCCTCGGTAAACACCTAGGAGTAGAATTGCTGGATCATAGGTTAAGAGGATGTTTAACCTGACCAGAAACTGCCAAACTGTTTTCCACAGTGGCTGTGCCATTCGATGCTCCCTCCAGCCAGACGCGAGAGTCCTAGGATCCCTCTGGCTGCTGAGTGGAGATGGGCCTGGGGGGGGGGGGGAGGCAGGAGGGGAAGCTGGGGAGACAGCGAGGAGGATCTTGCAGTCACCCAGGAAGATAACTATGGGGGAGGCTCTGGGGCTGGCAGAGCTGCGTTGCAGCAGTTTGTGAATGGATAGATGTGCAGCTGTGGCGTGAGAGTGTCATTCCCACTCCCAGCACCAATCCCTTCCCGGGGGTTACTTTGCCCTCCACCCCCCACCCCTACAGGCCAGCCAGCCGGAGAGGAGGAAGTGAGTTGCAGGGGCTTGTCACCCCCACAGACCACATCCGCCGAGTCAATTCGGCAAGTGTTTCCGGGCTCCTCTGCGCTGCAGGCCCTGTGCCGGGCACAGCTAGGGATCCCTGCTTTCTGGGTGTCCCCCACCCCCAGTGTGTGGTTCCAAGGTGGGCTAAGATCCAGGCTGCAGGAGGGCAAAGGGCAAAGTGCTTTGCAGGAGGGTAAAGGCTTGGAAGTAGGAAAGTCCAGGACACAAATATAGGAGGGACTGCACGTTCCAGTTAATGTTTGCTGAGCGGTGAACTATGTGCCAGCACCAGGCTCCACTGAATCATCAGGACAACCTATGGCATAGGTGTTCTTATCAGTTAGCTTGACAAACTAGGAAACCGAGGCACTTGCTCTTTGCTCTCTAGGTCACACAGCAAGTGAGGAATAACGCTGGGCTCTGCAAGCAGGCGAGAGGAGGGTGGGGAGGTGGCAAGCAGATTCCTGAAGCCTCAGATGCATTGACCAAGCCTCCGTGGTAAGGTCTGTTTCCTTCCAGAGGAACAGGCATGTGCTGGAGTGTGCTCAGAAGAAAGCAAAAGGGATCAGGATGGCGGGGGGAGGCAGACGAAGCAAGCATTCTGCAGTCCCATCATTGTGCTTTGTTTCTTCTGGGCTGTTCCTGGAAATGATATTCTGGGAAGCTCAGGAGGCTGGCCAGAGAACTTCAGCAGGGACAGGAGGGTGCTGACCGAGGGGCCGCCCAGCGCTGGACCCGCAGCAGGCATTTCAGCTACTCTTGTTGGTCGCCCTATGGATGAGACACACTTTTCTCTGGCAAAGGGATGAAGTTTTTTTGTTCAAAGGCCTGGATCGGTTTTATTTTATTGTTGGCAGCTGCTGGAAAACATATAATCAAGTGGCCTTTCAAAAAAAATCTCATTCACGCTTTTAAGTGATGGGCTGTGGCCGGATGCCTGAACCCGTGGGCACTGCTGGACACACAGTCCTCCTTTAGATCTCCCCGTCAATTGATTTCCATTCTTGGAATGGGGAGAGCTGGTCCCGAGGGAATCTCAGGCTAGTGTTTGGCTTCTGAAGGAAAACTCTGCCTGGGTTTCCTTGAAGGTCCCTCCTTGTTGCCAAAGCTTTCGTTTTTCTTGGTGCCCATAGCCTCTTTCTGGAGCTTCCAGCTCCCATCCCCTGCTGGGGAGGCAGGGACTGTGCACACGCCACACTGTGGGTCTTAAACTCGGCCACCTGCAAGGGCCAGGCAGGTGGCATAAATGCGTGAGGAAGCCAGCCAGGCGGGGGAGTGTGGGGGTCACTTGGTTCCAGACACTTGTGGCCCCATCTTCCCATTTTTCAAGAGGAACCAGGCATTCAGCTTTTTAAAAAAATGTGAAATCTCCCACTTAAAAAAAAAAATTCATGGCAACGAACTCAAAATATTTTGAAGTCCAGTAGAGGCCAAAGAAGCACACGGTGGAGCTGGATTCCATGCAGGCAGCCCTTCCCCCTGCTTTGACACCTCTGACCTTTCCTCCTCATGGTCTGACAAGGCAGGGCTTATTGTCCCATAGCAGATGGGGAAACTGAGGCTCAGAAAGCAGGAATGCCATCCTCAGTCACACAGCTGGGAGTCTCTGGCCTCCATGCTGATCTCTCTCCATCCCACCCTGTGCACACCCTGGCTTTGGGGACATAGGTCTCCCTGAATCCCCCTCCCTCCCATCTGACCATACCTTCTCCACCTCCTTTGCAGCCTCTCCCAGTGGAGGGCAGAGCACTTCCTGCCGGCTCCTCTTCTTCCCTTCCTCTCTCTTCTACCCTGTGGGGACTGGTTTTGGTTGGTTTGTTTCTTGTTTGATCTGGCAAACACCCTCACCTGGAATCCCCTCACTCAGGGCTGTGGCCTCTGGAACTAGGGGCCTGAATTCCACTCCCAATCTCCTACTCATCAACTGTTACTTTGGGTTTTCCCTTCTGTAAAATGGGGGAGATAACCACACCAACCTCAGAGGGTTGCATGAGGATTAAAGGAGCGAACATATTTAACCCGCATGGAACTGTGTTAAATGCTGCATCAGGCTTTGATCAATGAAAGGGACTCTGCTAACATCTGCTGAGTACCTACTGGGTGCCAGGCTCTGTGTTAGGTCCCAGCCCTCAGGGAAGACGGATGACGGGGCTGCCTTGTGCCATGTGTCCTGCACTGGCATGCGGGTCCTCTGCAGTCACTTTGGCCTCTTCTGGCCACTTGTCACCTCTTGAGGAGTGCTCAGGCCAAGCTTGACTCTGAGGGCCAGAAGCGCTCCAGAGAGGTTGCACACAGGCCTTTCCTAGCCGTTCAGGCAGGTTCAGCTCAATGCCCCAACACAGTAACCTTCCCTGTGGGAGGTTTTGCTTCTGTGCTGTCAGGCTGCTGATGCCTGCCCTCCTTTTCCCGTGGCTTCCATTCCTTCCCTCATTTATTCTCCCAAGTGCTAGGTGCTCAGGACACAGTGCTTGCGACCTTGTTAGGACTTGGCGTTTTCTAAGCATAACTGGGGGCTGTCAAGTGGCTCTTTCGAGACTGGCAGACGATGCAAGGAGGCAGGAGACCAGGGGTGACCCTATTGCAGTGGTCCAGGCAAGCGAGGGTGGGGGTTTGGACCAGGTGGGGTTTGGATGGAGAGAGCAGATGGAAGAGAGAGTGGTCCCCACGGCTCAGAGGACTCGCTCTTCTCAATGAAGCTGCGAACTCCCAATTCCCAAATTGGGCCAGACAGATGGCGGAGGAGGCCTAGGTCCTTCGGACTCACCACCAGGTTGGGCTAGTTCCACGCCTCACCCACCGCCAGCTGACTTCCGCAGCCTGGGATTCAAGGTCCCTTGCAAGAGGCCCTGATTCCCCTGAGCCCAGCCCAAGCTGCAGGAGCACAGCCCACCTGGCCTGGCAAAAAGACTCCCCCCACCTCCAGGCCTCAACTCTTGCTGGCCTTCCTGAAAGCCAGACCTTCCAATGGGCCTTTCCAAATTGCAGCCCCCCCTCTCTACTCCCCTCCTCTCACTGCTTCCACAGCCTCCACTGCTCTCTCTCTCTCCAACCCCTAGCTCAGCCTACCTGGCCTCAGCTGAAGGCCGCCCCCACCTTTGCACAAGCCGTTTCCTCTGCCTGGAACATGCTTCTCCCTTCCCTTGCCCCTCAGCCCCTCTCGGCTTAGTCAAAAGCCTCCTCTTGGCTCAACCCTCAACTCCAGAGTCACTTCTTCATGCTGGGATCCTGACATTTTGCTTCAGACCCTCATGCTGCAAAATGCCATGGACACAAGGAGTTTGGGGGGGGTTTTGCTTGGCATCTCACCCTTCAGCTCACGGAGGGACCTCACTCCTGTTAGGAGATCCAGAGACCTGAGACCACTCAGTCCCTTCTCTCCTCTTGCTTCAGTCTTCCCATCTATAAAATGAGTGCAATGACCCTGAACTCAAAAGAGAGAGCCAAAGTGCCCAGAAACGGATACCAGAAAGGATCATGGGGGGCCAGTGGAGAAGGGCAGGGATGGTAACCAAGGAAGGCAAGGGAGGACACACACACGAGTGGCCCACGTCTGGCTGGGCTGGAGCCAGTGGCAGGGAAACTACCAGAAGGTCAAACTGACACCAGACTGCAGGGGTTTCTTCCCATGTAGAAACCAAGGATGGATGAAGTGTCACTCCTGGAATCCTGGCCCTCCCCATCCCTGTTCCACCCTCAATGCTGAGCTGAAGCCCGATTTTAACAGATCTCCAGGCAGTGGCTCCATCCTGGGCTGGGCCTGACAGGGGCAATGGCTCTCTGTGGGCTGTTGGGTATTTACCCTTTTAATAAATGAGGTTTAAGAGGTGCAAGGATCCACATGTTCCCAGCACAGCCTCTCAGGTGCAGAGAGGAAAGGAAAAGAGAGGGAGAGACGGGAGCCCCGGAGGGGCAACTTCTAAGTCCCGAGACTCCTCCTCCTGCTCATTCAGGGTGTGTGTGTGCATGTGGGGGGGGGCAAACAGTCTCCAAGGACCTGCTCATTCAAACAAGGACAAGAATAATGGCACACTCTCCAACTTCATTTAAAAATAGTCACATTCCCCGACACTTGCTTGGCACTCTCTAGGTGCAGGTGCCCAGCCCAAAGCTCTGCTTTAGAATCCTCACAGCAACTGGAAGAGAGACGTTCTACTCTTTTTATCTTCATTTTACAGAGGAGGAAACCGAGGCCCAGAGACTTGATCACATCACCCAAGGCCACACAGCTGAGACAGGGCAAAGCCAGGATTCCTGGAGGGCTTCTCCTGGCTTCATACTACAATCTCAGCTCACCCTTATGCAGGGAGGAAGGCAAGGAGGAAGGGCTTCCTGGGCTCCTCCCCCCACCCCCTCCAGAAAGATTCCAGGCTCAGAGAACCTGGGCGACTGGCCCAAGAGTACACAGTGGAGTGCGAGCCCTGTTGGGTGGGGACCTGGCAATTCGGTGAGCCCCAGGCTCCACCCCATGAGCCAGGTGGATGGGCACGTGGTGGGGTTTGGCAGCTGGCGTTAGGGAAGAGGGAGAGAGCCAGGGTCGCGGGGAGGGCTCTATCTCTTTCCTGGAGGCTAAAGAAGGGCTATGGACCCCGAGGCTCCAGGGTTTGGGTGGGGGTGCGGGGAGAAAAGGTTCCCTTGCAAAGCCAGGCGCGCTCCTGGGGGGAGGCAGTGGCCCGAGTATTCGCCGCAGGGGTGGGGGTATATGAGCGCGCGCTCGGCGTGCCCGGGCTCTTTGTGTGTCCGAGCCAGTGCGCGCGTGCGTGCATGTGTGTGTGTCTGCGTGTGTGTATTGTGTGTGTATGTATGTGTGTGAGTCCAAGCTGGGGGGCGGGGCTGGGCACCCAGGCCCCGCCCCCGGCCCCGCCCCGGCCCCCGCCCCGCCCCCGGCCCGGCCGAGCTGGTATTTTTCCACCCAGCAGGATGGGTGATGCTGAGAGCTGCCTGCTCAGACAACAGATACGCGAGGTCAGGAAGAAGCCGCTTATAAATTACCGCTTCCTCCGCGCCGCCGCCAGCTCCGAGCTTCGGCCGGTGGCCACGGCCCCGATCCTTTCCCAGCGCCCAGCCCGGAGAACGGTGAGCCCCGAGGCCGAGCCGAGCGGACCGAGAGCGCGGAGCGCGGACCCCACGGGCCAGAGCTCCAGCGCGCGGGCAGCCCCCGGCGAGTGGAACCGAGAGCGGCTGAGCGCAGCGCGGGGAGCGCCGCGGCCACCCCAGGTACCCGAGAGAGAGAGAGCGGGAGCGCGGGGCATAACGCGGGCCAGGGCGCGGGGAGCTGGGCGCGCGGAGCCAGCGCAGCCGGGCTGTCCAGAGCCCCCTCCCCATCCCCGCGCCGCGAGCCTCCTTGCGTTCCGGCCAGTCCAGGTCTCCTGCCTGCCGAACGCCCCCCATTCTGGCTCGCCTTTCACCACCGGGGGAGGGACGGAGGGTCGCCTGCTCGGTCCCGCCGGCGGGGCCGTTATTGTTTCCCGGGCGAAAGGGCTCGGGCTTCGAGGGCAGGCGGCAGGTGTGTGTGTGTGTCCGCGTCCCTGTGTATGTCTGTGTGCCTGAGTGTGGTTGTTTTTCCATGTCCCAGCATTGTGCGCTCGCGCGTTCCAGTGTATGTCTGCTATTTGTGCTCTGAACTGTGTCTCTGTGTCCAGGTGTGTCCCGCGCGTTTCGTGATACCTGAGTATAGCTGTGGCTCCCTATCCTCGGATGTGTGCACTTGTGTGTCCCGGTGTGGGTCTGGGTGAACCTGTGTGTGTCTGGGTGTCCCTGAGTATGGCTGTATCTCCGGGTCTCTGGCTGTGGGCCCGTGTGTGCCTTCGATTGTACCCGAGGGAGTGTCCCCTGGTGCCAAGAAGGCTGGACGGTCAGAGGTGGTTCTCCAGGGCACAACAGGCATAGAGTTGTGGGGAGAACTGACAGGGCAGCATCTCTCCAACCGATGTGTGGCATGCAGGTGGCAGTGCTAGCTTCCAGCAGTCCCGCATGGTGGGACCCAGGCTCGCAGCAACCAAGGCTTGGAGGATGCCCCCCCCCAGGGGGGAGATGGGCAGAGCCAGCAGGACACATCCTCCTACAGACTTTTTTCCCCTTCCTTCTGCGGGTTCCCCTTTTGGCTCAGAGGCTCTCGATCCCCCTTTCCACCAGAGAAGCCATTGCCAGTGAATCGCAGGGATCTCCTCCTACAGCCTCGGCAGGCGGGTGGGCACATCCCCAAATCCAGACTTCAGCCTGATTAGGGGAGGGGGAGGGGGACGTGCGTGTGGCCTTCCTGGGCATGTGGAGGGAGGTGTGTGCTGGGTAGAGCCACCCGCCTGGCTATTTTGGTCACCAACGGGCCTTTGCCAGGTCCCGGCCTCCCCCCAGGACCAGCCCCAAAGGCTTGGGAGGCAGCCTGGGCCCCCATTGCCTGGCTTGGGGAAATAAATCGGCTCAGTAACCGCCCAGAGGCTTGAAGAGAGGGTCTGCGGGCCAAGGTTTAGTGGCGCGTGGCTCTGTTTGGACTTTGGGAAATTGGCCCCCGCTCTGGAACTGCTGATGTTCAAATAAATGTCCCGGAGAAGATCTTTTTTAATTTATTTTTAATTTTTTGTTGGCTGGAAGGGAGAGGATCTCACCCAGAGTCTCCCAGCCAGAAGGAGTTTATTTTTATGGGAGCCAGAGAGAGCGGGTGAGTGCTTAGCAACCGCCTGCCTCCTTCCACCATGGAGTCAGTGATCCAGGGGGTGGGGGTGGGCACAAAGAGGTGGGGGTGGAGGTGAGGGAAGGAATTTCATCAAGATGTTGTTGGTGGGGAGAGAGGGAGGAATTGCGAGCACTAACTAAGAACCTACTAGACATAGGATTGGCCGAGTGGTTTTGGAAGGCTTAGACCTGGCTCAGCTCCCGGCTAATCTTGGGCAGCCGCTTTTTGGCCTCAGTTTTCCCCTCTGAAAAATGGGCAGGGCAGACTCTGGTTGTGGGGTACGCCAGGGACTGCAAGGCAGGAGCTTGTCAAGATAGTGTTTCTCTGCCTCAGTTGGCTGGTGACCTTGGGAGCGTCCTCCCGGCCTCGGCTTTCATCTCTGGTCTGCGAGGACGCCAGTGGCCGCCTCATTGTGTCCTTGAGGGGATTGAGGGAGATGAGGCTGAATAAGCCGGTGGTAAGCTGTGAAGCTGGGCTTGGCCACGGAGCTGCTGATTAGAAGGTGTCACGAGGTCCTGGGTCGCTGTGGTATGTGGCAAGGGCCAAGGTGCACTGGGTGCCTTTGCCCTTCGGGGATACCCCTGTACTGATCAGTGGCAGTGCTACAGGTGACCTCCCTTGCCTTGTGTCCCACATCTCACCCTGCAGTGATTGGGTCACATCTGTTTTGTAGAGTCTGGACATCCTGGTGGCTAGTGCCCATTTTACAGACAGGCAAACTGAGAGCCACTGAGGGGACTTAACCTTGATTGGACAGTGGCAGGATTGGGTCTCGAAAGGCTTTCTCTTGATCAGCTGAGTTTTGGCTCCATGGGACTTTGGGCACTGGATGTCCTTGGGAGTTGGGATTGGACCAGGGTCTGGCGAAAACAAGGAGCAAAGGGGCAGCAGTCCTCAGGGCTGGAGGACAAGCACGCGGAGCCTGTTGGCGCCTCGATCCTAACCCTCGCTTTGATCCTCCCTACTCTGTGTCTTCTCAGGGAGCTGCACATCTCCCTGGTGCAGCCCCTCCAGCCTCCCGCCTTAACCTCAGCAGGTTTCAGCACCCATCCCCCGCAGCCAGCAAGCAGTTTGGGCTCTGGGGACCTTTATCTTTCTAACCCCACCTTGTCTACCTGTCTATCAAAGGATGTGGGAGCTGTACTTCTCTGAAAGTCTTTCCAAAGGTCCCGGACTGATGCGATGCTGGCGAGTCATTGAACACATTCCTCTCTATAGCAAAGAGCTGAGAAATACATTACGAGGACCGCCCAGAATGCCGAGGCAGGAGGGGCTGGGAAGTGGGGCTGGCCTGGAGCCCTAGGGTCACCCCAGCAGGCGCAGGCGGATCCCCCACCTTTGCCAAAGGTCTGAATGAAGCAAGAGTCGGATTCTTTGGGGCTGCCTGTCGCTACTCCTCTGCATTTGCCAACTTATCTTGGCCGGAGCGTGCTTTTTGGATTTATGGGTTTTGGATTTATGGAGCTGTGCATATTGGAAATGCACAGAGTTGCCTTCAAGTGAGGACGAGAGCTCTTTTTTAACATGCCCTGTGTAGTTGGTTAATAGACCTTGGCTAAGGTCAGTTCTGGTCAGGCACTGGGTTCTGGGTAGAATGTTGGCTTTCGAGGATCTCTCTCTCTCACAGCTCCACGAGAGATAGGACAATGTGGCAGCTGTCCATGGGGTGCTATGAAAAAGACTCAACGGGTAACTGAATGTGCCCTGATGGCAAGGAGAGGTGACGTCAGAGTTGTCATTTTCTGTGGGTGGAAAGACAGCATGGACTGGCATTCCAGGCAGGGGGCATTGCAGGTGCAAAGGCACAGAGGCATGAAATAGCCAAACATGTTTCTAGAACAGGTCCCCCAGAGTCCCACTGGGGCTGGATTTGGCAGGAACCAGATGGCCAGGAGCCTTGAATGCTGGGTAAACGGGCTCGGGCTTTATTCTGAGGGCAGCAGGAATTTGAAATAGGATCAGACGGGGCTTGAGGACAATAGTGGAGAAGCCAGGCACACCTGGAGGCCAAGAGAACCCCTGACATAAGGAGCTAAGCTGGGGTCCAGGAGACAGAGGGTGGCTGGGCCACTGCTGGGCAGGGCACAAAGCATTTTCCGTGCCAGTGAGTCTTGCCCTGAGCTCTTTTCTGTAAGCGCGGAGTGACGGCTTGGACCTGCTGTGTAACAGGTACAATGCACAGGCCGTTAATCCTCTGGCTTTGACCTCCCCAGGAGCACGCAGCCCCAGCATCTTTAGGGTGAGTTTTGTCTGACTGGTTTCCCTTCCCACCTCTCTCTATCAGGGGCTTCCTCTGGAAACCTGAGCTGAGGCTGGTGCTACGGGGGAGTCTGGGGGGTGGGGGAAGGACAGAGAGAGGCAATCAGATGTGTGGCTTGGGCAACCAACTCTCTCTTGTAAAAAAGCAACATACACCCCCCCACCTAAAACAATAAAAGGAGCATGTGGGGAGGGGAGGAGGGCACCAGCAGAGTTGGGGGCTGTGCTGGATGATGAGCCACGGAGGTTCACCACCCTGGCCAGGCATTGGAATTACCTAGGGGTGGGGTGTTTTTTAATATAACAAATTCAGATTCCTGGGCACTAGATATCCTGAAAATCGGTATCTTCCAAAGTTTCTCCTGTGCTTTAAAAAAAAAGTTTTTTTTTTTTTTTTTTTAATAGAAATCTAATTTACATGCAGTGAAATGCAATGATTCTTACAGTTGACTGAATCTTGACAAGTTTAAGCGTTGGTAAATTATACAACTTTCTAATTCCAGCACCCCAGCAAGTCATGCACCCCTGCACTCCCAGAAACAACCGCTTTCTGCCTTTATCACCACGTTAGTTTTGCCAAGCCTAGAACTTCATATGAGTGGAATTGTCGGGTATGCTGTCCTGTGTCGTGCTCCTTTCCTTCTGCCTCACATTTTTATGAGCCATTCGTTCTGTTGAGAGTATCAATAGTCCCTTTTTATTGCTGAGTAGTATTCCACTATATGAATATACCACATTTGTTCATCCATTTTCCTGTTGGTGGACATTTGAGTTGTTTCTAGTTTGGGGCTAGAATACATAAAGCTTTTATGAACATGCTTGTACAAGTTTGTTTGTGGAGCTGCTGGGTCATGGGGTAGATGTATATTTAACTTTATAAGAAACTGCCAAGTATGTATTTTTTTCATTACAAAAATGATGTGCCTCAGGCAATATAAAACTGCCTAAACAAAAAAGTGGAGCTCTCCCCTGACCTGCCAAAGCCCCTTCCCCCATTCAGCACACATAGCCTTTCAGGTAAAAACAAACAAACAATCTAGTCTTCAGTTTGTCCATCTGACTATCTAGCTATCATCTATCTATATTTATCTGTCTATGTATCTATCTATGTAATCTTTCTATGTTCTATCATCATTAGCATAATAATCATAAAGACCTTTAAGCCTATACATTTTCCTCTGCTTACAGCTTTAACTGTGTCCCTCTGGTTTCTGTATGAAAGTACACTCCTTTTTTTCTTTTATTATCTAGTTCAGTTTTCATTTCCTCTTTATTTTTATTTCCTCTTTGACCCAGGGGTTATTTTGGATCTGTTCCACAAGCTAGCTGTAGTTCTGTTTTTGTTTTTAACTAAACTGACATTGCACTATTCTTGGTTATGTCACTTGCTTTATTCAAACCACAGCAGACCATTGTGAACCTGCTGTGCGTCAGAATGTACAGATCTACCCAGCCTTTCTGAGCATCTGCGTTTAAGAACCACTGAGCTAGTCTGGTTTGTCTTAATCACCCCGGAGTGCTGCCAGCTCAGTGAAGGAAACACTCCCTCCCAGTGACTTTGAACTTGCCTTGAAGGGTGGGCAGAAGAACAGCCTGAACCCATTCAGGGTTCTGAGAAGGGATGGAGCCAATATTTATTGAGCGTCTGCTATGCTTTCTCTCCCTTCCTGCATTTAAGCCCTGCACCTGCCTTATGAGATAGGGTTGTTACCTCCATTTTATAGGTGAGTCCATCAAGACTCAAGGAGCAACCTGCCCCAGCTCACACAACTAGGAAAGAGAATTTGAACCAGAGTCTACCTGCTGCTGAAGCTCATCCTTGCTTTTGCTGCAAATGTTTCTTGATCACCTACTGTGTGTCAAGCATGGGGACAAGGCTTGGACGGCAGGGATACATTAATAAAATGGCCCCTGGGCAAAAGTAGCTCTCAGTTTTCGCTGGCAGTAGGGAGAAGAGAAGATCTGTATCTGGAGGAGGTTAATCAACAATCCCAGGCAGTTTATGCCAAGGGCAAGCAAATGATCCAGGCCGAGAGAACGAGAACGCAGTGGAAGGTCAGGGGGAGAGCTGCCCAGTGGCTGTGGGGTTTGGGAATTTGGGTACTGTAGGGTCTAGAGAAGCACAGTATAATGCAGAGCCATAAAAGCCAAGGAGCTATTGTTCACACATGCCTTGTTCTTCTCCAGTTCCACCCCACCACTGATTCAGGGATTATGTGAAGTTCCCCTTTCCTAGTGGTGAATTTAAGACTGTTTTTACCTCAGCCTCAAATTTACCTCTACCTCAAATTCCCTTTTGCTGTTCTCAGACCCTGATTTTATCACAGTGCATGGGGAAAAGAGTGGGAAGGCAAAGCTGTAGCAGTTGGAGAGATCCCTTAGGGCTTGGCTGTTCCCAGGACATCCGTAGAATCTGGGTTGGGCATTCCTGGAAAGCAGGGCTGCCTGCTCAGGGATGCACATGGGGCCTGGGACATGGGGGGCAGCTCTGGCTGCTATTTGTGGGGAGAGAGCTATTGGCCCCAATGACAAAGGCTGCCCTAACCATCAGTGCCCTCCTCCCATAAATGGGAGGTAGGAGAGCTCCCTCCCTGGCCCCCTCTGACCCCCAGCCACCCCATTAAGTGGAGGGGTTTGACCACATTGCTGTCTGATCTCTCGTGCTAGGACATTCTGAGTATACCGCCTTTTTCCAAGGCTTTTTTCTGAGCACAGTAAAAGTGCTAGATGACCCCAGCCTTGTTCCATTATCTCCCTTCTGATGAAAAGTCCTTAAAGCAAGGAGGCCAGTGGGCTTCGTGGGGGTTGGGGGGTGGTGTGTGGTGAAGGGCCCAGAAGGGGGTGGTCCTGAGGTCTCTGCTCTCTTGGCCTCACATCTATATCTGCACCTGGAGAGAAGGGGTGCTCAGCTGTCATGGAGAACTCTGAGGTCACAACTTCAAAGACAGTCATTCCATCACCTGATGGATCCTGGTATCTCCTCTCCAGCTTGGCTGTCAGCTCAGCTCAAGACAACAGCTTCCTTACCAGCTCCTGTGCTTCCTGGGAACCTCTCTGTACAATCAAGGGGTCAACTCTGAGTAGGCCACTCTCCTGCTTAAAAACCTTCTATGGCTCCCTAGTGCTTTGTGAAACCAAGTCCCAACACCTTAGCCTGGCATTCGAGGCCCTTTGTGATCTGGCTCCTAGCCAACAATTACCTCCTTTTGCCACAGGTTCTTTCCTCTCCCCTTGGGGGTGTGTCTGGTTCCTCCCAGGCTGAGTATAGTCCCCTCGGCCCTGTCCATGTCATTTCTTCAGCCCACAAAGTCCTTCTTCCCTTCTCTCCTTATCCCTACTCTTTAAAGGCCATCTTAATGCTTCCTGGTCCTTGAAGCTTCCCTTGAGCCCTTTACCAGTGCCCAGCAAATCATAAGCTCTCAAAGATTACCTGAATTCAGGTGGACTTGCTCTCTCCCTGTTCTGAGCCCCTGTTCCCCTTTCTCTGGCCTGAGGTCAGAGTTTTATGGTCTTACCTTATATCCATCCACTTTGACTTAGGACACCTGGAGAGGAAGAAATGACGTTCCAGCATCCAGCATAGGGCCTGGCGTGCTTAGCACACAAATCAAGAGCATCTGATTTCATCTCTCCCAAATTGAGAGCCTGTACTTTTAATAGATGAGTGGGTTTCCAGGCTTGGAAATTATACCCACCTATCCACCATCCATCCCTCCCTCTACCCATCTCTCCATCCATCCATTCATACATACATCTATCCATCCATC
>JAKSZT010054338.1:2738513-2841834 GCA_026826555.1 Tolypeutes matacus | reverse complement strand
CCTGTTCTAGACCCTGGAGAATTGATGTGTGGCTGGAATGATGGATGTTAAACAAAAAATTACATGCAAATGAAGAATGAATTATAACAAGAGCTCTTTTCAAATCTAAGACCCAGTTCCAGGTATCAAGACACCAGGGTTTGGATGCCCCTGGCCTTTGGCTTGCTGTGTGACCTAGGCAGGTTCACTTCCCTCTCTGGTCCTCAGTTTCCTAATCTGGAAAGGGTGGCCTGGCTCAGCTTCATGTTTGGGGGAAATCCCTGCTGAGTAAAGGAGAGAAGACCCTTCTTTCTGTTGTAAGACTGCGCGCCATTCCTGTCACCACATGGAGTTCTGCCCTGTGGGTGCCCTTTAAGGAGGCAATTGTTGTCCTGTTTGCTTTTCGAGATGTCTTGGCCTTCAGTCTGAGCAGAGCTATAGCAACAAGCTTTTAGAAAGAAGTATTTTCTCTGGGAACAATGTCGGTGTTTCTTCCATCATTTGTTAGACATAAATTAGAACAGACCTGAAAAGAAATGAAAAGAAAAGAAAAACCCAAACCTGCCAACCCCTTTCTGCAAATCCTGAGCAGAGTTGATTTATTTCCTTGTCTTCCTCTTTTCACCAGTGGAAGATGGGCTTGTTTTAAAAGTATCGTGGCCCAGACCTGAAAAACTGTATCAGTCACTGCAAAATGGCTTCCCAGGGGCCACTGTGGTCCACGGGTATGTTTTGTGTTGTCCACACAGAAGTTTATAAATTTGAACGAATATTTTTTAAATGTGAGGGTTTTTGTTTTGTTTTGTTTTGTTTTTGGTGTTTTGGCATGTGCATCCAGTCGTCTGGTTTCTCTGGACACAGTGGGGAGACATAGCAGCCCAGGGCCCCCCACTCCCACCCCATGGTGGCTGTTAGGGGTCCTGGGACCAGCCGCCCCCTCAGATGAAGCCTGGGCCCTCCAGTGAGGTCCCTGCCTGCAGGCCGTGTCCTCAGTTATGCCGTGGACTGGCCCTATAATTACTGCCATGTGCACCCCTCGCAGGTGGTGCAGTAGCCAAGGGAAGGAACACGGCATTGGGAGTCAGGAGACCTGAGCTCTAATCCTGCCTCTATCCCTGTTACCATCTCACTACAGGACAAGCCACATGCTCCCGCTGACCCTCAATGATTCTATTTGTGAAGTGGGTGTCAGAAAAACAACATTTGCTTCAGCCCCACTAGCCTCCTCCCTGTTCCTCAGACACACCAGATGTTTTCCTGCCTCAGGGCCTTTGCACCAGCTCTACCCTCTTCCTGGCACACCCTGCCATTTACTCAGTGTCTGCCATGTCCATTCTTATCCAGCTTTGATCTGGGGGACCTGGGAGAGGCCAGCTGAGGTGGGCACCCTCGCCAGTGACCTAAGGACCAGACCTAAGGACAGATGTGGAACCCCACTTGCTGCTTCAGTTCATTCAACATGCAAAAGAATGATTCAGGGGCTTAAACTTCTTTATGCTTTAAACGGACAGCCCATCAAATGGGAGGCGAGTTCTAGTTCTATTTTGACGCTCAGGGTGTGCTGAACTTTTGGATTTGTTTTTGGTGGCAACCTCTGTTGCTTTCATGGGGTGGGGAGTGGGGTGACCAAACTGCAGCAGGTGAAGTCCAGGTGACCCCCACACCACAAGAAGCGCCACAGGGGAGCTCATGGCACCCCCTGCATAAGACTGGAGGACAGCTCTGGTCAGATGCTACAGGGGACTCGCCTTCGAGGACAGGGCCTGTGCCAGCTTCTGCTTTGAACCTCTGAGGGGCTGGCTCCAAAACCAGGACCCTCACTTCAGAGGCAGCAGGCGCTTCCGAAGACCCCCAATCTGAGACTGAACTGTTAGTTTCGATATGTTTTATTCTCTTGGCTGACTGTGGCCGAGCCTGGGAGTTAAGCCTGATGATGGTAACTGCTTGCATGAAGTCTCATTACCGACAAGCCCAGCCTGGTGTCCCTGCCCCGCTCCTGAGCTGCAGAGGGACTGGCAAACGGTTTGGAGGCTGAGAGACACCAGAGAATTTTTTGTTCCCTCCCCCAGCATTTCATGACCCCTGACCTCTGCCTGTCAGTACCCCAGGCCTGGGCTTCAGCTCTAGGGATTGTTTGCTTATAAGAATAATGACAGATACCAGAGATCCTCTGACTTGAAAAAAATGTAGAATCATCTGGGAATCTGGTTAAAATGCTTCTTCCAGTGCCTCAGGTCTAAGGTGGGGCCTGAGAGTCTGTGTCTCTAACCAACTCCCAAATGAAGCCGAGAGCATGCTTTGAGCAAAGGAGATAAAACAGATACCGAAAGTCTTCTATGCTTTCTGAGCCAGATCCTGTGCTTCTTAGCATTACACAAGATAAACCATTGTTGCCACCTTGCAGATAAAAAACCCAGGCCCCAGAGAGGGCTAGTAGCTTGCCTGGGATCACACAGCTGTGCCTGGTCCGGAGCCAGGCCTTCTGGGCCAGGCCTACCTTGGAAAGGGTGCTGGTGGGGAAGCTGCTTTCTACTGAAACGTTGTCTGTGGTCCAAAAGCCACAGGAGGCTTTTCAAGGCAGCCAAGTCGGATGTAAATCAGGGGATAGCCCCGGCAGCCAGGCCGTGCTGACAGCGGGGCAGCCACAGGGCAGTGTCAGGACGAGGCCCGCAGTGGGATTTGGTGCTGGCGCGCTGCCTGTGATAGGGGAGCTGCCGGGGGATGTTCACGGCTCCTGGAAGATCAGCATGGAGCCTTCTGGAGGCCAAGGAAGCACCGAGGCTCTCCGACAACCTCTCCCACCACGTAGACAAATCCCAGGGTAGAGGGCTGTCTGGGAGGGTCAGATGGGATAGGCGTAAGCTGGGACCTGGTGCTTTCATTGTTTAAAGACTCGTTCATCCTTGAAACCACACGGGTATTTTCCTTAACGGGGGTCTGTTTTGAGGACAGAGGGGCTATGGTCTCCCACCTGGCTGGGGATTTATTTTTGCACTGGGCACCTACCCTCAGGAGCTGAAAGAACGGGACAGAGTTTTGCAGTCTTGCTCTTGGAAATGTGGTATCACCTGGGAGCTGGTTAGAAAAGCAGAATCTCCGGCCGCAGTCCAAGAGGTGTGCTATTTAAAGAGAGAAAGAGAGAGGACTCCGGGTCAGTCACATTTGGGGATTGCTTGGCTCAACAAAGTTAAACAGGTTTCCTTGGCATGGCAGTTCTCAGAGCACACACATATGCTCTAACTAGTGTTGCACCCGCGTTGTCCAGGAATCTGGGGTTCCCTGGGCCTCCCACAACCCCCCTATCTAGGTTTGTCTGGTCCTTGTTCTCATGGGGAGCAGTCGGTCAGAGACCTGGATGCAGGGGCGAGTTGTCTGTGTGTGTGCATGTCAGTGCGTGGGTCTGTGTGAGTGTGAACGTGTGTGTGAGAGTGTGTCTCTGACTGGGAGGCTGTGTGTGTCTCTGAGCACATGTGGTATGTGTGTGTGAGGCTGTGTGTGATTGCGTCTGGCTGAGTGTGCCTTTGTGTGTATGAGTATGTGCACATGTGTGAGTCTGGTCATCCCTCCCAGCACGTGTTGTATCTCGTGGTCACGTGTGGGAAGAGGACGTGGAGTCCTGTGCACGGTCACACTCTAACAGAATCTTCTTGTCTTCTTTGCTTCCTCTCTTTGCACTAGGTCCAGAACAGCAGGCTTTTCTGAGGAGACTCCAAAACGTAAGTGACACTCTGACCTCTCCTGTGGCATTGGTGTCAGGGACTCAGTTTCTCCTCCTGGCTCTAGGAGGAGAGGATAGACCCCTCTTCCCTTCCCCGAGGCCCCAGGACCTCATCCACATGTCACCTCTGGGTGGGGGCCCCGTGGTATGGGTTGGCCACCTGGGCCCAGCCTGCCTGCACCAGGGAGGCGGCCCTGCTAGAAGGACCGAGCACTGGTTCAGGAGTCCTTGCCTGGATTCCATCCTGGCTTTGCCATAGAATGGCTTGGGGAAAGTCCTTCACTCTCTTCTCAGCCTGTTCCTGTGTTTGCAGACAGTGGAGAATGAGACCTTTTTTCCACCCTGCTTTGCCCCTGACAGGGTTTTAAGGCAGCCCCCTAGTGAGGTGATGGGGTCCTCTCCAGGCTGATTCTGAGGATTAGGCATCAGACACAAGTGGGAAGGGGGAGCTTGACTCCTGGCACAGACAAAGTGTACCAAGAATCAGGGCTTTTATCACCCTTGTACCTTTATTAAACTTTCTACCTAAAAAACTATTGAAAACCTTCAGAAAAGTTGCAAGAATATTACAGTGAATTTTTGTATACTCTTCCCTTAAGAATATTCCTATTGGTGACATTTGCCACATTTGCTTCACCTCTCTATACAATATATGCTATCAAAATAGTCCCATTAATATTGTTTTCTTTTTGCTGAATCATTGGGGTGTAAACTACAGATACCCTTTTACCCCTAATCCTTCAGTGTGTTTTTCGTAAGAACAAGGCCATTCTCTTATATAACCACAGCACAGTTATCAACCCCAGGACATTTAACATTGACACAATTCTCTTATCTAATCTACAGAGTTAGTGACATTCTGCTGATTGTCTGAATATCTATGGCAACTTTTTTTTTTTCTTTCTAGTTTCTGTTCAGGATCACAACCGTGTTTTTCAAAGGGGGTTTGTGGGGCAGGTACCTGACTGTCACTTTTCTGCAGGTGCCTTGCTCACCCTGATTGGGAACGTCGGTTACTGTAGGGGCTTCCAAAGTCTTGTAGTCAGGACGTTCAGTGAGAAATGCATTCTATGACAGGATCGTGCATGGGCCTGGAACTGAACCAAAGTTTCACACACCCAAAAACCCGTATTTGCCCTCTCCAGTGTTTTGTTCTGTTCCACAAAAATGAGAGTTCTGACCCTCTGGTTAATTTCGTGCCCTACTGGTGGGTTCTGCTCTGAGATTTGAAAACCCCAGCTTCCTGGGCAGAAATATTTGCAGTGAAGGTAGAGAGACCCGGCTTGATTTGGGAGTCACCTGTGAAACCCAGGCTAAGAGAAAAGCTGCTTTCTGGCCCTGATGGCCTGGCCCGTTGTCACCCATCCTGGTCCTCAAGTCCCCCCACCCGGCTGCCCTTCAGGAGCAGCCATGGGTCACCTGGCCCTGTGGAGGTATCAATCCTGGGGAATCAGACACGCGTGTCCCCTGTGGCTCTCAGCGCCTCCCTGACCAGCTGCTGAGGGAGTGTGGAGGTGACCCACCCACTTCAGCCCCCACAATCACTGTCACAACCATAGTAAAGGCCAATAATAGCACTAATGTTCATTGACCTCTTCATTGTTTGCTCAGTCTGGTGCTAAGAGGCTTTAGGCAGAGTAGCCCATTTTATCCTACGGCAGCAGCCTTGCAAGGTGGATACTCTTATTCCTTTTTGTGGATGACAGATGAATTAATTGAGCACCTACTGTGTGTCAGCCACCACTAAGCACTTTATACACTCATGCAGTCCTCAAAATAAACCTGTGAGGTGTGGGCACTGATAAGACCTCCGTTGTAGAATTGGGGAAACTGAGGCTGAGAGAGGTGAATCCTTCAAAGGAAGGATTTGAACTCCGGGTGCCCATACTGACTGGCATTGGCCTCCCCGCCTCTCCTCCATTCCACCTGCCCCCCAAACCCGGCACAGTCTCCCTTCTGGTCCAGCCCCTTCTAGAGACCTCCCTGTTGGTTAATGAGTAGCAAAGGCAGCCACCTGTTGCTGCGAGGCCAAACTGTGAGTTCTGCTTCCAGATAAAGAGAGTCTTGTGCAAGGGGCCCCAGCCCCCACCTGGGGCTGACAGCTTTATAGGCAATAAACAGATAGTCCAGCCTCTGTTTCTCTTTTTCGGGGCTTGCTGATCTGTCCGCACTTGCGTGGGGGAGCCCGTTTTACAGGAGGGGCAGCTGGGGGCCGAGGGGCTGGTTTGCTGCCTCCTCCAAGGAGCCTTCTTGGGTTTTTCTTTCTGAAAGGGCTCCCTGACATGGCAGGCAGTGGGATTTGGAGGGGGCGTCTTTAGAGGAAGAGTCTGGAAGGACAGAGGCTATTACCATTCTGAAGTCTAAGGACGACGGACGTGCGTCCATCCGCACTGGGGCCTCCGACCTCCAGTTTCCCATCTGAGTAAGGGGACGATAATAGCCCATGAGCCTCTCACAGGGTCAGGCATAGCCTGGAGGAGAGGACAGTTGGGTGGATGTCTGTTGGTCGTTCAGTGGTACCTGAGTTAGTGTTTATAAGCCAGCCAAAAAAATTATCCCTGACAGGGGACAACCCATGAAGTGGAAAGTCCATGGAGCTGGGGAGTCACACAGTTTCAGGTTCAGATCCTGGCTCCACGCCATGCCAGCTGTGTGATCTCAAGGGGACTCGCTTAACCTCTCTGAGGCTCACCTTCCCCACCTGTAAAATGGAACAGCAGGAGGAAGGGAGCACCCAGGAGAAAGTGAGTTTGGGATCAGGGGCAACTTCACTGTTTTGTGATCACAGCGGGATATGCGTGTGTGTTTTACTTTTTATGTAGAATTAATTTCAAACTTACAGGACAGTTGCAAAATTAATACGAAACCCATACAGAGAACTCCGACATACTCCTTCCTTACACAGATGCTCAGCTTGACCAGCATTAACTTCTTCCCCATTTGCTGTCGCATTCTGTCTATCCACAGTGGAGTTTTGAAGCCCCGAATGGGTCAAGCACTCCACATTAAAGTTTCTCATTTCATCCTCCCAGGCAGGGTCCCTTAGAGCAAACCCTACCCCATCCGCACTTCAGCTAACAGCATTGGGTCCCACATGCCTTGGGGCCGGGTCCAAAAACCAGGAAGAGATTCTTAACAGGGGGAAACTCTCTGAGGTTGGCCTGAGCCTTCCCATGGGGCCTTGCCACGCCCCAGCAGGTGAGGGTGGAGGTGGTGAGTGTTTGCTAACAACAGACCTGCCACTTCTAGTGTCCTTGGGAAATGCCACCTGCTGGCTTCAGGCTCATTAAGCAAAATCCTCATCCTCAGCACTTACTCCCGGAAGGGCCAAGACATAAAATATTTACTGTTTGTTTACCCTGATTATAAAAGTAATACATTTTTAATACTGAAAATTTGGAAAGCACAGCCAAACAAAGAAAATTAACTATGTCTTTATTCCCACTACCTAGAAATAACCCTGATGTGCTCCACCAGTGCATTCATAAATTGGGAGTTTGGCTGTTCACGGTTTCTCTTTCTTGCAAACCGCTTTGCGGTGAACATCTTTGTATGGGCATCTTGTTTGTTTGTGGGTTTGTCTGGTCAAAAGATTGGAATTGCTAGGCTCAAGGGGGTGAGCACATTTAAGATTCTGGACCCATGTTGACAAATCATTGACCTCCAGTTTTTTATTTAGACTCTTGTCTGTCATCATTGACAGCTTGCAGAGCCATCAAGAGCACGTGGGGGGGGGTTGAGGGGCAGCTCCCTGGGGAGCCCCCTCCCTTCAGGGAGCAGGCGTTTAAAATAACCATCCCAGAGAAGCAGCTCCCAGTTCTCCAGTCCAGTGTGAATCCTGGGCCAGGCTGGGCACTTGAAGAACCATCTGTGTTTTGCTGCTTCCTGACTGTGTGACCTTGGGCAAGTCATCTCTCCTACCCAGGCCTCAGTCGCCCCATCTGTAAAATGGGCACCTAGCTGCTGCCTAGGTTAACCAGTACATGCTTGGTGCAAATATTTCTTATTAATGTTTTTTGTTAATAATGGTCATCATAAAAGGCTTTGAGGGGTGATTTAGTCACATTTAACAGTTGAGGCATTCAGTGAAAACTCTCATTCTAAAAGAGGCAAGACTAGAGAGCATACAAAGAAAAGCCATGAGGTGGAAGGTCTCCGTGGTGACTGCCCAGAAGCCACACATCTCAGAACTTCTCTGGGCTGTCTGATCACCATGAGGCCCAGCCTGGAAGCCTCATGACTGAGGAACAGGCCAGCCCGGATGTTTCTGGGGAGAAGGGTGGCCCCACCTTCTCAAGGTCATGGGGTGGAGAACTTTAGTTTGCCCTTTGGCCTTTCCAGTCTGGGACCGTTGGAGAAATTCACCCCTATCCAACCCCCTTCCAGCCCTGCTGAGTGGGGAAGGCCCAGCTGAGGATATTTGCTGTGAGGGGAAGTTTGGGGAAAACCTCTAAGCATCTGAAAACTGAGAGTGAAAGTCTGATCATTCGGTCATCAAAAGGTTATGGACTTTTGCGGTAGTACAGGCCCTAGCTGGGTCCCGGGGACCTGGAGATGAGCAAAGAACTCTCTGCCAGAAGTCCCAGGCCAGTGGGGAGACGTTACAGATCAGGCACCCACAAGTGGGGACTCTGGAAGATGCATTAGGCACACAAAGTTCAAAAAACTTTCCCAGAGGCCTGGAATGACCACGAGAATTATGCCCCGTGGGGCACTAGGCAGGAAAGGCATCACCTGTAGAGGAAATAGCACGTGTAAAGGCCCTGAGGGCAGCGGTGAAAGTGGGGAGGGGGCCTTGGGATGCCCTACAGAGCTTGGTTTGGCTTATGTCCTGTTCCTGGGGCATTGGGGAGGGGCCAGCGAGGCTGGATAAGTTGGTGGTCTAGCTTGGGGACCCTGAATGCCATGCTGAGTGTTGGGTCTCACTCGATACACTTTGGGGAAACATCCTCGAACCAGAGGTTCTTATTTAATGGTCCCAAGTGCCCCTTACAGGTGGTGGCTGACTTCTCGTTGTTTTGACAACTGGCGTCTGCTCAAGAGAACAGACAAGCCAGGCCCTCGCCCAACCACGGCTACAGGAGAATCGCAGGCACTGCACGGCGTCCCAAGGGGAAAGCCACTCTAATGAGATTTCTAACCTAGTTTTGCTGACTCACGTGGTTTTGGAGTGTGTGAAATACCTTGGGAGGGCTCCGTTTTGAGGCGGCTTTGTCTGACAGAACACCGGATGCAGAAACTGTTTACCTGGTGTTTTGCCTGTGTGGTAGATCTTGAGCCCTGGATGTTTATGTTTCTGACTCTCTCAGCACTTGGCTTGAAGCTCAGAAGGGTGTTCGGTGAACAACTGCATGAAATGAGAGCTGGCGGATATTTTTTGGGCAGGGAAACACTTTCTCCTGAGAGCAAATTTCAGTTGTGAGTTGGGGCAATTCCTTGTGCTTCCCTTGTGTAACGTGAGATGGCCCATTTTACAGACAATGCAACTGAGGCCCCGAGAGGAAAGTGATATTCCTGAGGTCACCCCCCACAGCTGGCAAGCGGCAGAGTTAGGTTCCAACCGGAATTTTCTATGGCACACAGCATAGGCAAATGTGGAGCTGGGCTAAGCATGCTTGGGGAATCCAAGTCTCGCTGGGAGGGACCTGATGGGGAATTTGGAGAGCAGAGCTGGGAGAGGAAAGGAGGGAGTCCTTCTCTCTGCTGACAGTGTCCAAGGCATATGTAGAACTCGGCCATTTGGGGGTCAGCAAGAACTGACTGAGTTCATTAAAAAGGATGGATTTCTCAGCTATATATAGTTGTGGCCTAAATCTCAGGTCTCCTTGCCCCCAAAGAGTGAGAAGGAGACTTTTTCAGATCACCCTGGCCATCCACGGGGTGATTCATTAAGCTGATTAAGTCCTGGGCTGCGGTGAGGTGGGAGGTGGGGTGAGGAGCGAGGGGCCAGGGTCAAGGGGACCGGGCAAGGGGCAGGGAGGGTGGTGGCAATTACATTTCCAGAAATTGTGTGGGCTGGGAGACAGAGCCACTGGCTTCTGCGCCTTGCCCTCATCTGTTCAGAGAGGTCAGCCTCTTCCCTAGACAATAGCCATCTGATGGCTTTGGCCCAGCTAAATTTCCAAATGACTGGAAGCTTGACCCTGGTTGGAGGAACCCATTTTTAGAAAACACAACAGGTATACGTGACTCTCATCACTTAGGAGTTGTAATAAAAGGAGACAATCCTGGTAAAGCACTTGGCACAGGTCTCCCACGTGCTTGGTGCCCAGTGAGCATTCGCTGCTAGGATTATTTGCTGTGGCTGGGGCTTGCTGTCCCCTCGTGCATCAAGATACCTGGGTTCTGTGCACACTCAAGAGACTTGGATTCGAATCCTCTCTGGTTGATATGCAAAATACACCCCCCACCATGCACCTCCTGCCCGCCTCAGTTTCCTCCTGTGTCAGGTGAGGGTGTGAGACTTGACGAGATTCCCCAGAGCCCAGTGGGTTAAGGGCCCAGGACTCTGGATCCCGTCTGTCCCTTCCTGGCTGTGCAACCTTGTTCAAGTTGCTTAACATCTCTGAGCCACATTTGCTCATCCGTAGAGTGGACTGAAATCCCTCAGCTTGGTAAGGACCAGGTAAAAGAACCAGTGCCGAGAACAGAGCCTGCATGTTGGGGGATTTTGCATGCATTTACATCAGTTGGGGGATTTTGCATACATTGAAAGCATTTTCAGGAATCTGTGAAAATGCTACAAAGCCCCATTGTCTTTGGACTAATCGGGAGAAGCTTGAACAGTCATCGTTGGTGAAAAGCAATTTAAGGAATTATGGAAAGTATTTTGTATGATTTTAAAAATTAGCTAGTATTATATAAAGTGCAAAGCATTTTGCCAGGCACATTATGTTAGCTGCTATCACCAGCACCACCACCACCATCATCATCATTTCAAGAATCTACTAGAAGAATAAAAGGTTGCTATGGCAGTGATAAACTGGACCCGCCCCCCCATCCCAACCCTGCCTACAAACTGTGACCTCTGGAAGAAGAAACAAGGATTACAACTGAGGAATGAGATGGGCAAGGGTATGTTCCGGGTAGGCTTCCTGGAGGAGATGGCCTCTGCGGATGGAGAATGGCAGGGCTGTGTATTGCAGGGCCTGGGAATAGCCTTGTAAAAATGCACCAGCTGTGAAAAGTTCCAGGGCCTCCCAGGCAAGGGTGTGTAGAAATGACAAGATGAGTTCTATGATAAAGGTACCCCCTGTCTGCTCTAGTTCTGCTAAGGGACAATCCTGATTGGCGGCGTCTTCCTGGAGAACGCCGTCTCTGGGTGAAGCCCCCGCCTGCCCCAGGGTTGTGCTGGAAGGAGCATGGATGATATTCTGAGGCTTACAGCTGAGGGGCGGAGTTTCTTCCGCCCTCTTTCTGGCCTCTTCTGCACCCCATCTCCCAGTGACTTAGGGTGAGTCATGTTCCGCTCGTCCACTCATGTCCCCATCTGCTCAGAGAGGCCTCTGTTCCTTTACAGAACCATCCAGGGCTGCCTTCTGTGACTCCAGGCCTATGAGGTCAGCGGCAGCTGCAGTTACCAGGGAAACGAGGTGCAGGGCGGCTGCCGGGGGCCAGGGAGAATGTGGGAGCCCTTTGGTGCTGCCTAATTCTCAGGGACCTGAGTAGGCTCTCGGTGGCCCAGCTGGTGGCCTGGTGGAATAAGGCCCTCCTCAGAGGTGTCCAGCTTGGTACAGGGCATGGCTCCCCTGGCTGAGCACTGCTCGCCCCCGTCACCCACCCCGAGCCCCCGGTGGGAGCTCCTGTCTTCCCACCTCCTCGGCACACATCCTTGCCTGATGGAGCCTCTCAGGCCCTGAGCTGACAGAAGGTAGGTCTCCAGATGAAGAGCTGTAGGCTGGACATTCTCTCGGGGTCTAGGGCCTCCATGGGATTTGGGGCTCTGGATTTCCTAGGGCCTGGGAAAGAACTTCCCCAAATGAGGGAGGAGTTGAGCCGGCCCCAGGAAATCCGCACAGCAGGTGGCGGGAAAGGGAGCTGGGCGTTCGGAGCCCAGAGCTGGAAATGTGGACGATCTCCTTCTCCACCTTGGCCTCAGTTTCCTCACCTGTAAAACAGGGACAGTAGACCAGACGATGGTATTGAAAGTCATGAACTAGTCCAATTTCAAAAAAAAAAATAAATTGAGGCTGGGGAGCGGAGTGGCCCGGATTTTAATTTTGCCACTTCAGGCTATTAAAAAAGAAAGTGACCATTTGCTCTTACCATCCTGTTGTCGGAAGTTGGAAGACAGGGACAGTTGTGCCTAAGGCAGGCATGCTGGCACCTCCCACTGCAGGCCCAGTTCCCTTTGCATTCTCATTTGACCGCTGGCTGGCGAGAGTTTCTTCCCAGCTTGGCACAGCTTGGCACGGGGCAGTTGCGGGAGAGAAGCTCTTTGAGTAAGGATCATCCACCATAACTGCTGCTGTCTCGAGCTCTCCTAGGCACAGGCAGTTCCTATGAGCTCTAACGTGGATAGTTGTTGTACTTAGGCACAACATTTTAATATTCATTTACTGTGCACCTGGCTGTATGCTGAGCAGTTTGCTTGTATCTGCCCACGTAACCGTTCCTGGGCCCTGTGAGATTGGTCGTGGTCAGCCTTATTTTACAGATGAGGAAACTGAGGCAAGGAGCAATTGCCTAGCAGAGTCAGGATTTGCACACTGGCCGCCTGGCTCTAGAGCTTCCTGGCAAGCCCCTTCCCTCTTCCAGCCTCGCTCTCCTTATCTGTGAGGATTGGGGATTGTGTTGATGGGTGAATCTGTCATTCGGCGATGCTCAGGCCAAGGAGTCAAAGGTGCGCAGGGACCTCTGACCGGGATTGGGGGCTAAGGGGGCCCAGGATCAGATTTCTGCAGTGAGGTCCTTCCCCTCCAGAAAGTTTCACTCCCAGTGGACTGCAGCCTTGGGCTGTGATGGCAGGAGTAGCTGTTCCCCAGCTCTTTCCTGTGACTGGCCAGGCTGCTCTACAGCCCGGTTTCCCAGACCCCAGCCCAGTCTGGCACTTGCACCATCTTCCCACTTGGCGGATGCTACTACCCCGAGGGCCAAAAAGGTTTCTCAACCCTTTTTTACAGAGAACTGTGGCCAGGTCTGGCTGTCTGCTCCCACATTCCTCTTTCCACCCGCCCTTAGGCAGCTCCCCCTACCCACCCCCAAGCTAAGTAAGGGAGGTCACTGGAGCTTACCACCTCTAGGCCCAAAGAGCTCCCGAGGAGCCACCAACCCTTGGAGCTTCCACTGCTAGGCCACCAAGCCTAATTGTGGGGACCCGGGGGTCCTCTGATCCTACCCACTCTGCAGAAGAGAAAGTTGCAATAGAAGGGGCAGCCAGGAAGAGGCAAAGGTGTTGGGGGATGCCCTGAGTTTTTGAGCTGGGTTGACCAAAGTCTGGATCCTGGTTCTGGCTCCTCTAAGCACTACCCCCTCCCCCCAAGCCTTAGTTTCCTCGGCTGCAAAGAGCCTTTGCCCTGGTTTCAATGGGATGATCCATCAAGGTCCCCAGCGGGCCCTGGCACACAGCACTTGCTCAGCAGAGGTTTAGCCTCGAGTCAAGGTCATAACTGCTTTTAAGAGGAATGCTAAAAAAAAAAGAAAAAAAAAAAAAAAGATGAATGCTTATACATTTTGGCGTCATCCCAACAGTTCGTACTTGCTGAGTGCCTACTGTGTGCCAGGCACCCTAAGGTAGGCACTATTAACATCCATGTTCTGTATTTGAGGAAACTGAGGCCCAGAGAGGTTTATATTACGTGTGTTTTCCTTCGCTGGGAAGGCTGCCTTGGCAGAGAGAAAGAGGGCTGTGTGCACACGTGTGTGTGAGTTGGCGGCTCCACGCTGCTCGGGTCTCCCCGTGAGCTGGTCCTTAAACACTGGTTGGTCTTTGGCAGGGCTGGAGCCTCCCCAGGGCCCCCCGTGGCCTGTTCCGCTGTTGGTCCTTGAGCTTGGCAAGGGAGAAAGAGGGGCTGGCACTTTAGGGGCAGGTGTTTCTCCTTTGGGGAAGGTGCCACCTACTGCCTCTATTAGGGAGAAAGCGACCGCCCAGGGGGGAGGGCCCCAAGGTCCAGGCGAGGTGCCCTGCGGCTCATCCCCCTTCTGAAGGCGTTGCCAGAGCTGTTGCCACATACTAGGGCTGCCCAAAGCTGACTCGGCTGGACTCTGCCCCTCGCCCGGGTGCATTCCTTTGTCCTCTGGTGGGTGGGCAGGGCCTCTGACACTTGTCCTCCTAGGATCAGGACGGGTGCCACTGGGCTTCCCAACCCCAGGTAATCCACTTGCCTTGCCTTTGATTCTCAAACTGCTTTTCACTTCAGCAGATGGATAGAAGGAGTGTTGGACTTGTCCTGGGTTCAGATCCCAGCTCAGTTACTCGCTCACTGGGTGCCTTGGTCCAGGTCCTGTCTCGTCTCTGAGTCTCAGTTTCCTTACTTGTAAAATGGGGGCAAGTGAGAGTGCCTGTCTCCCAGGGGCTTTGTAAAGAGCAGAGACGATAGTGGCTAGGAAAAGCTCTGGCAAACGGTCAAGTCTGGGGCACATGGAGATGGGGTTAGGCCCTGGCGGAAGTGAAACCCAGCCTGGCCCCAGTCCCCAGGTGTTCATGGTCTGGCAGAGGCGGCCACACACGTGCTTGCATGCACACATACACACACACACACATGTCACCATCAGTCAGCGATCGTCTCTTTGACTGGTTGTGTTTGTGTTACATTTTACCAAGCGTCTCACAGTTCATTAGCACCACCATTCCCAGCCTCACTTGGGGAGCAGTACACATTCCTGGACCCTTGTCCTGAAGAATCAGAGTCAGCATGTCTGGGGTGGGCCCAGGAGTCTGCATTTTTAGCCAGTGTCCCAGGTGATTCTGATGTTCAGGCACGTGTGGGAAACTTGGTCATCTGTCCATACCCCCTAAGAGCCCAGAGATTCCGGCAGAGACAGTTTTACAGATGATAGGGCCTGTTTTACAGAAGAAGAACCTGAGGTTTCCCAAGGAGAACTTTGAACTTTGTCAAACTTTTTTCTGAATGAGAGCTGGCTCTCTGAAGGTCCCGGTGCCCAGTGGGCTGGAGGAGGCGGGAGGGAAGATTGTGGGGTAGGCAGGAAAAGCTTCCAGAAGGAGGTTACACTTGGGCAGGGTCTTCAGAATGGGTGGGATCCACCTATAGAACCCATAAGCAAATCTATAGGGTTGAGGGGGTCATGCTGGGGAGAATGAGGTGGCCCCAGGACTCATGCAGGGCAAGAAAAGAAATAAGGTGGTAGAGACTGGGCACAGGGGTGGACAAGTATGATGATCCTTGGATTTTAGGTGGGGAAAATTTAAAGATTATTCTCCAGGCTGCTGGGAGCCATTGATAGTTCTTGAGCTGGAGTGGGGAAGGCTGACATGGTAGGCAATAGGGTTTGCTAGAAGTAAGCCTGGCAAAGCTTTTGGGAGCAGAGGTCAGGGTATGCCTCCAGGAGAGTCTCCAGTGGTTGGGGTGGTCTTGTCTTGAGACACAGCATGAGTGACAGGCTAGAAGAAGGCAGCACTATATCTCCAGCACTGTGCTCAGCGGGCACCATCAAACCTTAAGTGGTGATGGAGACTGCCTGGGGATGAAACAGCCCCTCAAGCTGGGAGATGGTCTTCATAGCCCTCCCTTGAGCCCACCTGCTGCCCCTGGTGTGGATTTTAACGCTGAGTTTTTCTTCTAGCCGAGCAGTATCTGCTGTTAGGCACCATCTTGTAGAGCTGGAAGTTGCTGCCGCCGCTGCACCACCATCCGCCAACCTGACCGAATTAGATATGAATCCGGTCCACCCAGGTTTGGAATAAGAGCTTTACTTTCAGCCTCTGGCACCCGCTCCCACTGTATTCCACAGGGTTGGGGTTGTGGGGGACGTACCCACCCTCTACCACCTCCTTCGAGCCTCAGTTTCCCCACTGTGAAACGAGTGCCCTCCAGCTCTTGTGGCCTCTCTGTGAAAGAGGCTGGTGTTTGCGCCTTTCTCTCATTGATTTGCTGTGGGTCTGGGGCCTTTGTCTCCCCATCTACGAAACGGGCTTGCAATCGGATGCACAAAGACCTGAAGGCCCCAATTTGAGTCTCTGAGTTTGTGTAGGATCCAGCAGAACCCCCCAACACCTGGCAAACCCTGAAGAATTCGCGTCAAAGTCATTTTTGGAAGTGGCTCAGGGGACACATTGTTTAGTGAAAATTGATTTCCTAAGGATTTGAGGCTTGCCCCTCCTGAAAAGGCAATGATTTTAGAGTTTTGCTCATTTTTGTTGAAACTGCTCAGATGCCAGGAGAAGGCCCCTTGTTTCTTCAGCAAGCTGGGTGGCAGTTCTGAACAAATGCCCTGTTTCTTTGCTCTACCATCCCACAGGGAAGCCCCCAGAGCGCCTGAGCCGTGAAGGCTATTTGTCCCTCTGCTGAGTGTTCCGAGAGCCCTGAGCCCTAAACCTCCAGTTCAACAAGTATTTATTGTGCCAGGCCCTATCCGAGGTATCTAGAAACAGCTAATAATATATGGTTCCCGCCCACGCACTTGCTCTCAGACCCTGGGGCGATAGAGGGAATAATCCGACCGTTACAGAAAGGAAGACAGAAGTGGCAAGAGCTGAGAAGCCCAGGGGAGCACTGGGAGTCTGGGCCACCCAAGCTGAGGCTTGAAGATTGCCTGCAAGTAACTCAGGGGGCCGTTCGGCCACGCTGAGGAAGCGGCAGGAGCCCAAGTGTGGAGGCATCACCCCTGGGGATCTTGGGTGGGTTCCAGGTGAGTGGGGGTACCTGAAAGCGGGCCTCCAGGTAAGTGAAGCAGAAATCCAAGCTGCAGAGCACTGAGCCAGGGAGCAGAATGCGCAGAGCCGGGGTCTCAGGGGCACATGTTGTTTGCCTCTCAGCTGTCACCCTCTCTGTTTTGCTGCATCCCAGGCTGTTTCCTTCCACTGCCACCAAACGCTCGTGGAGCTGAATTTCTGGGTGCGTGCAAGGTAGGGTGGAGCCAGGAAGGAAGAAAGTCCATCCTGGTAGTTTAAAAGAGGAACAATCAGGACTGAGGAGGTTGTTGACAAGCATTAGAGGAGTTAGGTGGACCATTATGCTCATTTCACAGTTGGTAACACTGAGGCCCAGAGAGAAAGAAGGTGGCTGGCCTTTGGGGCCACGCAGCAATGGTGCCCTGGCTGGTTTCTGTGGTGGGGGTGGCCAGGCACTGAGAGGGCATTGAGCCCTAAGCACCCTTAGCTGACTTTGTCACCAAGGGCCTGTCTGCTTCTAGTTTCTATAGAGCAAGGGAGAGGCTGTCCTCTGTTTGCTTTTCTTAGCCGCTGGGAGAGAGGAGGGCAGCTCAATGGCTCTTATGGCCCAAAGAGGAAGTTTGAGGAAATGGAAACTGAACCTTTCTTTTGTTTCTCATCTTTATTTTTACCGTGGCCCCCAGAAATAATCCTGGGTTCTGCAGAGCCTGCCTGGGGGATCAGGGCTGATGCCACCCTCACTTCCGGCAAAGCCAGGCTGCAGCGGCAGAGGGCAGGGGTGGTGGGGAAGCTGATGGGCGGGAAGAGTGACAGGCCTGGGGCTGGTGAGTCAGTGCCAGGAGGCAGTTGCCTGCTGACTCACCCGCACCCCAGGCTGGGCCCCTCCAGCAACCTGACTCGAGCACCAGGGAGTAGGGAAAGGCAATGGAGAAGGGGCTTCGCTGACCTCTGTATTCCAGTCCCCAGAGCTGTAACTGCCCGAAACACAACGGGAAAAAACCCCAAACCCTCAAGGTTATGGGCATGTCTAGCAGCGTGCTAAAGGTGGACACAAATGGCTCTTGCCAAGCCAGGGGCCAGGCGTTCCAGAAGCCCCCATGTTTGCAGAATCAACAGATGCAACATCTGTTCACGCACGCAGCCTCCCAGACCGCCTGTGGAGGACTCTGTGGCATCTCTCATCCTCCCACCTCCTCCCTCTTTAGCTAAGCTTGCTTGTGCCCTATGCTGGAAATTTACTGAGTGGTGTTTGGGGTCTTTGGGAACGTCCCCTTCCCGCCAGAGTCTAATTCTAACTCAGCTGTGAGGCCCAGCTGGGAGGGTATGCTAGGATACCTCGTCCTTGAAGCCTTTCTTGTTTGCCCAGACACGTAACGCCAGCCCCTCCTTTGAACTTGTAGAATGATTAAAAAACAAACAACCAAAAAAAAAAAAAAAAAAAAAAAAACCCATAACTGGACAGTTAGCACTGTGAGGACAGGAAGGTGACCTCCGTGTTCCCTGCACTGCAGTGTCTCTGGCCTGGCATGCAGTAGGTGCTTAATTAATGTGTGCTGAAGGAGGTGCCAGTTGGGGCCTCCCCAGAGGGAATATTGCCCAGTGAGTAAGTGTTGGCTCATGGCCAGGGAGCAACTTGGCCAAGGTCACGTAGCTTGAAAGGGTGACCCTGTCCTTTCCAAATCCATGGACTTCACCCATGAGTTGGGGGGAGAGGAGGGGGTTCTAGGCTCGACACATGGGAACATTTTTTCCTCTGCGTCACCACAGTGTTACAGGCCCTTGGCCAAGGGGAAGGAATTCTAGCCACCCATCTTTGCCAAGAGTCAGCCCATCCCAGAGGTACCTAGCTCATGATGAGGAAGCTGGGTGGCTCCGAGGCATCGGGGTTAGAGACTTGGCTCTGTGAGCTCAGCCCCTGCTAGAAAGTTACAGCTGCTTCCAGAGAAGGCCCAATATAGAGGTCAGCCCAGAATCCCCGCCCAGACTGGGCTGGAGGGGCTGGCCAGGCAGTGACCAGCAAGCTGGGGCTTTTAGGGGAGAGAGTGTAGCCCTCACCCAGGGCAGTATAAAACTCTCCAGGGGCTCACACCACCCTCGGGATAAAAATCAAGGCTTCTGGCCATGGCCTTCAAGGCCTTGCCACCGAGCCACCCCCGCCCCGCTCCACCCCACGTCCCATTCCCCCTTGCTCTCTGTCCCATGCTGGCCTTCTCTCTGTCCCTTTAACACACTGTACGTGGCCGTCTTTGTACATGCCCCCCACCCCCCGGTCTTTAGAACCCCATTTTTCCAGATCTCAGCCATACAGACGTCAGCTTCAGTGCAACTGAAAGCGTGGACCCTGGAGCCATCTGTCTGGGTTTGAATCCTAGCTGTGTGACCTTGAGCAAGTGGCCTCACCTCTCTGGGCCTCATCCAGGCTGCCGTGAGGAATAAACGAGTTGGGGCAGGGAAAGGGCTCGGCAGAGTGCCTGCCCACAGACAGTCCTCAGCAAGCGTCTCCTCTTAGGAAATGTCACCTCCTTGGAGAGCCCTCTTTGCTTCCCCAGGCTGAAAGAATCCCGTTGCCCCCTTGCTCACATACCATCTTGTTCTGTCTTCAGCCTGCCTGTCAAGGTCGGGAGTGTTTATTCACTTATGTATTTAGCGTCTGCCTCCCCTTCTGGAATATCCGCTCCTTAGGGCTCACTTCTATGTCCTTAGTTCCTGGGGCAGTGCCGGGCACATAGTAGGGCAGGTTCTCCCTTGCCATCTCTTGCACAGTCACTGCTTGCCGTGGTTACCCTTCCTCTCTGGCCCACCGCTAGGCAGAATGGGGAAGTGACTGCCCGCGTGACCCAGCAGCGCGCCGGAACCGGCCCTCGCTTCCTGACTCCTCACCCGCTCCTCTTTCCCTTGACACGGCCATGCCTTGGAGAACGTCCGTATGGGGCATGGTGGGCCTCCCCAGTTTACCTTCACTTCAGGTGTGCAGTGCCTGGCCACTCCGCCCCCCACCCCTCCGTCCTTGACCAGCCCTGTCCGGCCACACAGTAGCCTGCGTTTGTGCCCTTCCAGGGTGTCTGCAGTTTGCATGCCTGCGTCCTCCTTCCTCTCGTTTTCATTTCCGGCTGCCCTCTTGTGGTTATCTGGGGCTTTGGGGTCAGGTCCTGTGCCTCCCAGGAGAGAAGAAAACTATTTGGACCCAGTTCCCCAGACCTTGGGCTTGTTTACCTGCAGATATTTTTGCACATGGAAAATGACAAGGTGGCTGTAGACTGGGCTCACGTCCTGCCTACCAACCATTCACACACACACATTGTCCCAAAGGCCAGATTTTTTGGTAAAAACCTGTTCTTTTTAACCCACTTTTTCCTCTGCAAACCACAAAGCCAAAAAAGTACTGGAAGGACTGTACTGCCGGCCCTGGCAGCTCACTTATCCAGGTCACTCTGCCCCTGGGGTGGTCCCAGTTGTCATGGTGCTGTGGAACTGGAGTTGGGTCCTGGGTGCAAATCCTGGCCCACGACCTCCATGCTGTGTGACCTAGGGCGAAACCCTCCTCTTCTCTGAGCCTTCGTTTCCTGACTTGTGCAAGAGGGAGACTATGGGAGCCTGGGCAGAAGTAGAAGCTTCTTGAGGTTGAGGGCTGACTCGGCGCCAGGCAAGGGGCTTTCCACGGCGGTGGGGTGAGGTTTCTGAGGAAAGGTGATGCTGCCTTTCAGGGAGTGGCAGGGTGAGGATGGGGGGAGATTGCGGGGGTGGGGGGGTGGGGGTGGCGCTGCCAGCTCAGGGCTGCAGTTAAACAAGCAGAGGGGAGGACCTTGTCTGCAGACCTCTGCACCCCTGAGAGGTCCTCCTGCAAACAATGCCCCCAACAGAATTCACTTTCACTAGCACCAGAATATAGTTGCTCATTGTTTTGTCTTTGTCCTGGGCAGAACAATGCTCAGCTTCCTGGATGACCTCACTGGGAAAAGCCACTGGGGCTGTGAGGCTGGCCCCCGCCAGCAGCATCTCCAGGCCCAGCCTGCCCTGCCTGCCTCCACCCTCCATGGCCACCTTAGGTGACCTGGGCAGACCGGCCCTACGTATATGTGTGTTTGGCCCATGTGGTGTTATAGAAATTGTAAAATGTGTGTGCACATACAAACCTGTATTTTAACATGTCTTGAGAAACCGGAGGCTCTGGTCCCAGTGGGTCCCTGTCCCAAAGGGAGGCTGGAGCTGAGGAGCCGCTGCCCCTTCTTGAGGGGCTCCGGAAGCCCTGTTTGCTACAGTCCCATACTCCTCCCTGCCACCTCTCCCCTGATCCCCTTTGCTCCCGTCCTTGGCTCGGCTGGTCCCCAGAGGCCTTTGAGCCTATCATGCTTGAGTTAGGCTTTCCTCAGGAATAGATAACCAAATGCAGGGATCCTGGCCACGCAATTCAAATTATTAAAAAGGTGTAGTTTTTTATGGGGTGAAAAAAAACCTTTCTTTGGTGACCTGACCTTCTTTCTTTTCAAGAACTGCTTCCTCAGTTAGAATATAAAATAATACTTTTAACACATCTTACTTTTGTGGGTGTGTGTGGGATTTTTTTTGGTACTTAATTGTTAACACCACATTCTTAGGCCAGGGATGCTAGTAAATTGCCTACCTGCCCGTGGCAGACATTGCTAATCGATCCCAGCACTCCTCCTCACAGAGCCTGTTGCTTGCCTTGGAATCTGGGGAGACAGTGCTCAAAGGGTCCCGTTTTAATCTATCAGAGAAGTCTGGGAGGTGCTTCCTGTTTGATAGAGGAAGGTACTGGTATATAGTGCTAACTGTCCTGCCCTGTCTAGGCAGTTTAATCAGCTCAACGCCCTTCGTGGCTCACTCACCCCGTTCCATGACCCTGGACACTGATTGCTCGGCAGGGCCCCGCCAGCCCTGCCCAGCCTCCTGAGCCTTGTCTCATTACGTGGCCCCTCACTTCCCTGTTTTCCCTGCCTAGTTCCCCAATTTGTCAGCCCTGCCCTGCCACCTACACCTAACCTTTTAAAGGAGCCAGACCCAGTTTCCCTTTTTGAAATCTCCAAAGAAAGTGGCCTGAGACAGCCTTGCTGTTTGAGACGTGGACTGTAGAGGCCAAGGCAGACCTGGGTGCCATTCATAGCTCAGACAGCCTTTTACTCGTGTGTGACCCGGGACAAGTGACATCACCTTTCAGCACCTCGATTTCCTCATCAGCACGATGGGGATGGTGACAGGATCTGCTCAGGAGGTGAACTAAGAAAAGGCGTGCAAAGTGCTGGGCACAGAGCCTGGCATGCAGTAAGTGCTCAATAAATGCAGTTTTCTTTCTTTCTTTTTAAACAAACTCTTAGGATTCAGTGCTTGGCATACAGTCTGATAAAATCCCAATGCAGTCAGCTATTTTCTTCAATAACTGCTCATATTTTTTTATCACTTAGTATGTACCCGGCCTCGTGCTGAACATTTTACAGGCAGCATCCTATTTAATCCCTATAAGGTGAGTATTATTTTTAATCTCCTTTTTTTTTTTTTTACCAGTATGGAAACTGAGGCACAGAGAAGTTAACACTTGCTTAGGGTCACATAGAACGAGAGAGAGGATAGACCCCAGTTCTGATATGGGCAATGTAAGGGATCCGGCCATTTGCTCATTTCTGCAGCAAGCCCAACAGTCTGGGGAGCCATTCAGGCCTCAGTTTCCCCCACCTATAAAATGAGTCTGTCATCCAGGTCTCCTCTCATCCCTAATCTGGAATTCTGGCTGCCACTTGCCCAACCCACAGATCAGCGGCACCCCCAAAGGTTTGCTGAGAAACAGCAAACTATTAAACCAGGTCCAGAAACCTTTCTTAGAGGCCTGCTATGTGCTAAGGACTTTTAGGATGAGGGAAGCATTCCAAAGAGGAAAAGGACTGAGTACTTGCCCTCTTGGGAAAAAAAAAAAAAAGTGGTAGAAGTTCATGAATGGTTGAGTTGGTGACAATAAGAGATTTAAATCATTAGATGTGTCAGATGCTGATTGTTTACTTCAGAAGGTTCCAGGTCTGCAGGGGGAAGGCGAGGTAGGCTGGAGCATTTGGTGCAGAGCCTCTGGGCAGCTTGTCCAGAAGAAAGAGGCAAGAACTTGGTTTCCTCAAAGCCTTGAGCTGAAGTGGCGAATGCGGGTGGATGTAGCCACGGCAGCATCTGTACCTCAGTTCAAGGTCAAGCTGGCTGTTGTGTGGGTACCTGAGGAGCAACGGGGTGGAAGGGCACCAGGAGGCAGGTAGGTGCCTCGTTGTTCCCAGACCCGCTTTGGCTTGGACCCTGTACCCTCTGCATGTCCTTTTCGCCCTGGACTTCAGCTTCCCCACCTGCGAATGGTGCAGAGACCTCCTGGTTTCTAAGCTTTCTTCCACTCTTGTGGCTTAGACAATTAGGCAATTCAGGGTTGGAATTCTAGTTCCACATCCTCCTTCCCCACTGTGCAGCCTCAGGCAAGCCACTCATTCCCCTACCTGAGCCTCAACTTCCCTCATATGTAAAATGGGACTGAAAATCGCTTCCACAATAAGGTTTTAGAGGAGAGAATGAGAAATCGTGTTTATGAACAGCGCCACACAGAATAAATAATAAAAAATCTGGTAGTTCTAAAGTGCGGGAAGCAAAGGAACAGCTGATAAATGTCTGTGGAGCTAGGTTGAATCCGTCCATGTATGTGCCAACTCTGAGCAGGTGATGTGTAATTCAGGCTTCAGGCATGGCTGGTTCTGGCTGCAACTCCCCCCCCCCCACTGCCCCCCACCCCCGCCCCCGAAACAGACACTAAGGTATTTTCAGCTGGGCAAGCTTCATCCTGGAGCTGCTTTATCGGAGCCGATTCTAATGGCTTGTAGCTGTGATAACCAAAAAGGAAGCTCTTAAAATGGGGAATTATGTTTCTCAGCCACTATAAAATCACCCTGGGCTCGACGCCAAGGAAAACAGCTCCATCTCTCATCAGCGGACGGCAGGGAAGCGGGCTGCTCGAAAGCATGTGGAAGGGAACTTGTTCCTATGCACTTAATGTACCACGGGGTGGCAGGTTGTGGGGGCTGACAGGAGAGAATGAGCAGATCTAATTGTGAATCTAGAGAGGTGGACAGAGCTATTCCAGGGAAGGTGTTGTCTGAGGTCAGGCTGGTTAGGCAGAAATGATGGGTGATTGCACAGAAGCTGAGGGTTTGGGCACGAAGTCATCAGTCACTATCAGCTGAGTGGCCTCGGGAGTATCACTTGGCATCTCTGGGCCTTTCTGATCTCACCTTAAGTAGGGCCAAGGCCTTACAGATCCCAAGGTCAGGGTGGACCAGAGAATTATTGTAGCATTAGCAACAACAATAATAATAGTAGCAGCTACTATTTATGGAATACTGGGCTAAGCTCTTTCCAGGCTCATTTAATCCTTATAACCTCCCTGTGAGGTGGGCACAATTATCCCCATTTTATGGATGAGGACACTGAGGCCCAGAGAGGTTGAGTGACTTGTCCGAGGAGATCCAGCCAGGAAGTAGCTCTCGGCTTCTGAGGCAGGGCTTTCAGATTCCTTCAGGGCCCAGAGGGCCCAGAGAGCTGGACAGGGAGCTACAGGCCTTTCCAGGAGGAGGTCTCACTCAGAGGCAGGAAGTCTGAGGAACGGAGAGGATTGAAGCAGGTTCCATTGACCGCTGTCTTGAGGAGAAACAGGAGTGGGTGGGGGGACAGGGCCTGGGGAACCTTGTACGCCGTGGCAAGGAGCTTGTGTTTTTTTTCTGGTTGGACTTGGTGGGTTTGAGACAGTGGCGGGGGGAGGGTGGCATTATGATCTGAGCTACGCTTTAGTAAGTTCCCTTCAGCTGCCGTGTTGAGAATAGATTGGGTGTGGGGTGTGGTGGTGGAGGGAAGTGGGGGTGGGCACGGAGTGGCAGCGGGGAGACCCATGAGGGGGCTGCCGCAGATGCCCGCGCAAGAGTTGGCGGGCCTGGCGCCTGGTGGTTGCCACGGCAATAGAGGGGTGTGGGTGGATGCCCGGAACGCATAGGAGGCAGAACCAGAATTGGCGAGTCTTGCTGAAATGGGCTCTTATGGCTGTGGGGTTGGTGGGATGCCCTGGAGGGACTTGGAAGGAGCCCGCGGACCCGAGTGGAGGTTTGGGGGTGCCCACATCTGCATCTGACCTCATCGGGGTGTTTGTGGTCCGAAGCCTGGGTGAAGCCACAGGCAATGACCCCAGTGGGGACAGAGGCAGGGTCCTTAGCTGTGTGTACTCTAAGGGCAGGGGGGCCTGGCACGGCAGCAGCCATGGTCGGAGAGGAGGCCCTGACCCAGCCGCGTGTGCCCCTTGGAAACTGTGACATGACGGGCCCCTGCTCTGCCCCGTTCAGCCCCCTTCTCCCCATCTTGGCTCAGCCACAGGACTCAGAACGATGGGGGTCCAACCAGAGTAGATGGCCCCAGTGTGCAGGGGGCTGGAGGCCTCGTTTTATAAGAAACCAGAGAGACCTTGGAGCAAAGCAGTTTCAGGGATCCCCAGTTGCTGCCCCCAAAATTTCTGGAACACTCTCTGCGTGCCAATGTGGCACGAGGGTCTGGGGACCCAGAGGCCAGAGCCAGGACTTCCCAGGTAGCCAGTGGGGAGCAGAGCCCAGCTTCTGGGGGCAAAGGGCTTCGGCCAGTCCCGGCTGTGAGGCTGTGAGCCCCCTGACCAGGGGACATGAGCCGAAGCTGGCCACCCCCAGCTCTTCAACGTGAAGGCCTGGCTGACCGCCTGAGGTCCCTTCCAGCTCTCAGGTCCAAGGAGAGTCCAAAAGGGTGGAACCAGATGAGGAGGCTCGGGGGGTCATTCCCTGAAAAACATCTTCATTAGGAGGGAGTTGGGTCTCACATCCTCCAATTATGCTCCCACCGAGCCAGCCCACAATGGGCTGCTCAGATAACCATCGGGGGCCGCACGCAGTCGTGCCAGAACAATGTTCACTTGGGCTATTTTTACAGTCGCCATACGCTTGGCCGAATCCCGCGCCTCGCCCCAGGGGAGCAGGCAAAGAAAGGCTCGGAGGCCGCCAACGCGGAGAGGCAGTCGCTGGTCTGTGCTCCAGGAGACAGAGGAAGGTCTTAGGAGCTGCCCGGCGGCTCCAGGAAACCTTTTCTTGGTCTGCTCACCGCCAGATAGCAAAACAATCAGGCTTCCCCACCCCGAGCTAGGGGGAGGAAAGAGGCGCCGGGGGAAACGGAGTTTCTGTTGTGCTTTTGTGCCTCTGTTCCTCGGAAGGTGACCCCACATGGGCCTGGCTGCTGGGGCCGGGCCAACGCCGTGCCCCATCCACCCACCCCAACCCCTCAGCACAGCCGCTGCCGGCGCCGCCTTGGCTGCCTCCGACCCCCTTCCATCCAGAGAAGGGCAGAGGTGACCTTCCCCAAGGAGCTGAGGGGCAAGCGCCCCTCCGCATGCCAGGCACGTGTGCTATACAGTTATCTCCTTGTCGAATTGTCACAAAACCCAACGGGCAGCCAGGAGAGCGAGGCTCTGAGGTTGAGCAACCTGCCTGAGCTACCCCGTGGGGACCTGGAAGAGCCTGATTTGAATTTAGCACTGTCTGTTCAGTCAGGGTTCTCCGGAGAAACAAGCCAACAGCAGGAGCTGTATGGTGTGTGTGTGTAAGTACACATGTGTATATAAACATTAAATTTACAAAGAATTGGCTGGTGTGAATGAGGGGCCTGGCATGTCTGAATTCCATAGGGCAGGCGGCAGGTTGGAAATGCTGGTAACGGTGATGTGACATTCCCATGTCCGAATTCCTTGGGAGACGTTGGCAGGCTGGAGATTCTGGGAAGAGTTGATGTTGAGGTCTTGATGTTGTCCTGCCAGTAGCACATGACAGACAAGGCTCTTGTCCTCATGGAGCCTCAATTCTAATTGAGAAAGATATGATTAACAAAGCAGCTGGAAATGAACAAGATATTTTCGGGTAATGATAAGTGCTTTGGGGTAAAGACAAACTCAAATGCCCCCTGGAGCTGGTCAGGCAAGGGTGACCTTTCAGCCGGGAGGCGAGCTGGCGCAAGGGTCCCCGTATACAGGGGCGGCCGCATTGGCTCCAGCCGATGGTTGCTATGAGGAAGTATGAGCCCAGTATTACCAGACCTTCTAATTTTTTCCAAGAGAATCTAGAAATCTAGACTTTTCTCTGAAATCTGATATTTCAGCATCAGCCATCTATTTGGATCTTGGAGACACACAAGTCATGTCCCAGGTGACTTGTCTATGAGTCTGCTGCCTTTGGGGTTATCCGTGTTATCTTGTGGTGGGGAAACTGGGGTCCAACAGAGGGGTGGGGTAGGCCCCTAGCTCTGGTTCCCCTCAGCTTATCTGTCTTCCGTGGCTCTCCGCCATTGCATGGGTAAACCCTCGCGGGCAGGCACCTGGCCTTGTCCTCTGTCCTCTCCCTCTGGGCTGGACCTCACAATGTACTCCGTGGACGCGTCATCCACCCCAAGCTCGGGTTGCAGCACTGTGTGCCCATGTCCTCAGTGCCAGGCTGCCAGGGAGAGTGAGGATGTGGGGACCTGAAGAAGTACAGAAAGAAGAGCCTCTGCCCTGGCTGGCGGCAGACCTCCTTTGGAGTTGTGTCCAGGCAGCGATCGGGACGTGGGTAAATGGGAAGGGGCTCCTTGAGGCTTAGAGATCTGACTGCTGGCTCACTAAGGCCCCGGCTGGAAACTGAATCCAACTTGGATGCTCCCAGAGACTTAAATGGGCAGGTCAAGGAGTGGTACAGCACCCAGAGGGTGGCTGCTTTGGGGAGCTGTTAGCACCTACAGGACTGAAGAAGGCACAAGTGGAGGGTGGAGCAGGGCTTTTTATGGAATCAGGAGTGAGGCCTGAGGCCATGGTCCTGAAGGTATATACTCACTGCCAGACGATGCAAGGGGACATAGGGAAGAAATACTCCCTACTCTCTGACCTCTCTCTTACTCTCTGACCTCCTCTGGGACCTCCCGCTGACCAGAGGGCAAGCAGTCCTGGGCAATGCTGGATGGGAATGAGCCTCCCATGTCCCAAGCAAGCCAGAGGGGTCACGAAGAGGGGTGGACACAGGGAGAATGCCCAGCACCCATGCAGGGCATATCTCTTATTTTTTATGCCACAGAGAAGTGACTGGTACATACGCTGCAAATGTATTTCATAAACCTCCCCTTTCCATACTTTGATGGAAACCCCATTTTCAAATAACGTTTCCACTCCATCCTTAGACCCCATTTCTTGTTAATTTAACTGTATTAGTTCTTAAAACATAGATGAGTTGGTGCCTACTGGGGGCCAAGCACTGTGCTGAGGAATTTGTGAGATGGGAACAGCCATTTTCTATGCAAACCTGAAATTAGAAAATAGTGTCTGGTCATTTCTAGAAAATGCCGGCAGGCCATTGTTTGAAGGGGGCTTGAACCGCCTGTGGCGTGTTGTATTTTGTGAAAGGTAATACCAGGGCTGGCGGTGGGTGTAGGCTGGGCTATGAGATTCAGGGACATTTGACATGAGACACCCCAACACACACCGGTGCTTCTGCTCAGCAGGTGCCCTGGGAATGGATCCTGTCGATTCTGTGGGGTCCATGTGTCCCCAGTGCCTCCAGCCAGCATCATGAGGTCCCTGATCCCCAACAGGGAATCTGGATGAGTCGGGCTGTGGACACTCCCAGATACCAGGACCCCTGCCCCAGGCCTGGGCAGGACGAGCAGCCCCTGGGGTGATAAGGGAGTGGTTGAGCTTAAGACCCACAGGCAATTCCTTATGGACCTCAGCTGGCTTCTGCTTTGTTCCTTCCAGAAAACGAGGAGATGGCCACCAAGGAGAAGCTGCAGTGCCTGAAAGATTTCCACAAAGACATCCTGAAGCCTTCACCAGGGAAAAGTCCAGGCACACGGCCCGAGGACGAGGCCGACGGGAAGCCGCCGCAGAGGGAGAAATGGGCCAGCAAGATCGACTTTGTGCTGTCGGTGGCCGGCGGTTTCATCGGCTTGGGCAACGTCTGGCGATTCCCGTACCTCTGCTACAAAAATGGTGGAGGTGAGCCTGGCCTGGGGCCGCAGGGCTGCACCTCCAGAGCAAAGAGCAGGAGGGGAGCTGGAGGGTGGCACTGGGCCGTGAGTGACTGCTCTGTGCCCTGCTTTACCAGGTCCCCACCCTTAAACCCCCTGCCAGGTCAGCCTGGCCCACCCCCTCCCCACCTTACCTCAGGGACAGGAGGTGAGCACTGCCTGGGAGTCGGGGTGGCATTCTGCCAAGGGCTTCCTGTGTTACCGTGAGCCGGTCCCTCACCCTCTCTGATCTTCTACTTTGTCATCTCTGATGAGGTGTGGAGCTACGACAGGCCCAAGTTTCCCAAACCTCCCCCCTTCACAACTCCTTTATAAATTTCCCCGAACCTACATGCCTCCTGACTGTATCTTACTTTCCATCTTTCCTCACGTTGACTTTTGCTTTTCTGACTTAACCCAGTGCAGTTCAGAAGCAAGCCCCGTTTCTCCCTCATGAGTGGAAAATCCATGTGGTTTGCCGTAATGAAACTATCCAGCAAAAAAAAAAAGATAGGAGTGAGGAATTTTTTTTAAATGTAAGGTTGGGTTTGTTTCTTTTGGGTTTCAGTGTGTTTTGTCTTGTTGGTCTGCTGAAGGCTGTGAGCTCAAGTCCTCTGGCTTTCACACACATCTCTTGTTAGAGGTGCTAAAGATAGGTGGCTCCTCGTGGCGCAATAAGAGGGACAGACGAGAACTGGCCAGGGAGGCACTTTGCCACTGCCTGGGCCTGTTGGTAAATGACGACTTGTCCTTGTCAGCAGAGGGTGTGCCACCTGCCCCTGCCTTAGGGGAACCACGTTTTGGAAATTGTGCATTAGAGCCTGATTCTTAACCTTCTGTAGGTCTCAGGCTCCTTTGGGATGCTGCTGACGGCCCCAGTTGCTCCCCAGAATAAAGTACATACACATGGTCTAAGTTCCCACAGCTGCAAAGGGTTTAGGGATATCAGGTAGGAACCTCCCACCCCATCCTCTGATTCTTTCTTTGCCCCTTGGTTCTCTCCTGGAAACCCCCAGCCGGAGACACCCATGCCATTTCTTAGCACCGCACCTTTCCTAGACAGTTCTCAGTGTGTCCTGTCTTGGTCAGGTCTGAGGAAGAGTAGGTAAAGGCTTCTACAAGGAAAAAAACATTTGCAATGGGTCTTAAACTGAGCAGTGCTTATTCAGCTGAATCAATACAGGGAAGGCAGGCAGGCAGTAATCAGCTTGAGCGCAGGCTCAAAAGCTGGAAGCCTCTAGTAGATTTGGAGGAGGTGAAAGGGCAGCTTGGAAAGGTGAGGCCAGCTGGACAGGTGGGCAGGGCCTAGGGGTGGTTTCACCAGGTCTGAGAGTTTGGCTTTTATCCCTCACTTTACTCACCCATTCTCTCTGGTGCCAGAGGCCGGGAGGTCTTAGGAGTGAGCACCGGGCTGCAAGTCTCAGAAGCATCAGCCCCGGTGACAGCTGCAGCCTGACCCTCACCCCACTCTGCTCTCTCTGCAGGTGCCTTTCTCATACCATATTTCATTTTCCTGTTTGGGGGTGGCCTGCCTGTGTTTTTCCTGGAAGTGGTCATTGGCCAGTACACCTCTGAAGGGGGCATCACCTGTTGGGAAAAGATCTGCCCCTTGTTAACTGGTGAGTATAGGACAAAGGTTGCCCAGGACCTGGTGTTCATCAACTCAGCAAATTTCCTCTTGCCAGGCACATTGGATCCTCATGCAAATCCCCTAGCATTGTACTTGACACCAGGTAGCAGCCAGTATGTCATACCTGTGATGTGGCTGCTGCTGCCAACTAGTGAGGGAAAAGGACATGGGGCAAGTGCCTAGCAGGTGGTAATTGCTCAGGTGGTCCCAGCTGTCTCCACCTTTTTGGGTTACCAAAGGGTAGGTAAGCTAGTGGTTCCTTGGTAGAATCGTGCAACAGATAAGTACTCAGGTTCGGGAGTCTTGCTGTCTGGGTTCGAGTCCCACATCCTCCTCATGGCAGCTTTGTGATGTTGGGAAAGTCGCTTAATCTCTTAAAGAATATGCTTGCTTCATGGGATTGCTACGGAGACAAAATGACACAGCCATGTAGAAATGCTTTGTACATAATAAGCTCCAAATGAATGGAATCTGTTATTATAACATTTAGTCCCACACCTAGTACATGGTATGTGCTTATAAAATAATCACTGTTATGATTATAACTGGCGGGGCATGAAAGTATGTGAGAACCTACTCATTCAGTCATCCATATAAATCCATCCATCCATCCACCCATCCATCTATCCATTAAACATTTCTTACCATATACTGCTCAATAAAGAAGTCATCTATCTACCCATCATGTAGCCATTCATCCATTTAGCTACCCATCCACTCATTCATTCATCCATCCAGCCTTCCAACGAACCACCATCCATATAACTATCCATAAAATCCAGTAACCATCCCTCAATCCAACATCTATCCATCTATTACTCATCCATCCATGTCATCCTTGCAACCAACCATCCATCCAACTATCCATGCAACCAGCTGTCCGTCCATCTAACCATCCATGCAACCAACCATTCATCTAACCATCCCATTCATCTAGCTATTCATTCTTTGACCTATCCATCTACCCAGTCATCCATTCATCCTGGAAATATTTGCTGGCCACTGTTGAAAGGCCACTTTGGGGTCCGTTCCCAGGGATGCCGTGGCCTTCCAGCCGAGTATGTGGCCTTGGTGGGTCTGGCCTCACTCCTGATGTTCGTCTTGCTTGCCCACACCCGCAGGCATCGGCTATGCCTCCATCGTGATCGTGTCCCTCCTGAACATATACTACATCATCATCCTGGCCTGGGCCACGTACTACTTGTTCCACTCCTTCCAGACGGAGCTGCCCTGGGCACACTGCAACCACAGCTGGAACACGCCCCGTTGCATGGAGGACACTATGCGCAAGAACAGAAGTGAATGGATCACCCTCACCTACACCAACTACACCTCCCCTGTCACCGAGTTCTGGGAGTAAGGCTGGCTTCACTGAGGGAGGCAGGGAGGGCATGGGTGGGGGCAGAGAATCTCCCCAGGGATGTGGGAGTAGCCGTCTCCAGGAGGTTGGGGGAGGGACAGATTTGGAGAAAAATCTATGCCTTTGGTCTCCAGTCCCCATTCTGCCATTGACTTGCTGTTTGACCTTAGGCAAGTCACTCTCCTTCTCTGAGCCTCAGTTTCTTTTCCTGTCAAATGAGAGGAGTGAATCATTCTTACCCCTATGGGATTGCTGTGAGGATTGTTTCCTAAAGGCAGGTATACATCCTTGCAGTTACTTTAGATGAAAGTCTAAAATGAGACGATTTTATTAATGCGTTTTAGGGAAAAAATGTAGTTAGTGCATCAGACTATGAAAATAGTCTTAGTGAAAAATGCTTATGTGAAGCAGAAGTAGTTCTCAAGTGAAAAGGTGAGTGACTAGAGTGAAAAATATGTATATATCAGTTAGCTTTTGCTGCATAACAACCATCCCCAAATATTGTGGCACCAAAACAACCCCCATTTATTTAGCTCATGAGTCTGCTGGTTGGCAGTTTGGGCTGAGCTCAGCTGGGCAATTCTTCTTGTCTTGGCTGGCTTCCTCATCTCTCTGCAGTGAATGTTAGGTCATCAGGACAGCTCTTCTGGGGATTAGCTGGCTGTTGGTTGGGGCACCAGGGGCAACTGATCCATGTGGTCTCATCACCCAGCCGGCTAGCCTGGGCTTGTTCACAGGTGGCTCAGCATTCCAAGAACAGCAATTGAGAAAGTCCCAGAGTGCAGGTGCTTTTCAAACCTCTGCTCACAAAAGTCACATGTTTAACCCAGAATCATGAGATGAGGAAATAGGCTCACTGCTTTATGGGTGTTTTTACAACTTACCACAATATAGGCAGTAACCGTACAAGGGGTATATCAGTAAAATAAACAGCACGAAGGCTGGATGTGAAGGTCTGAAATTTGGGGAGGACGCTGATATCTGGGAGGCCCTTCTAACACAGTGCTTGGATGCTGGTCAAAATATATATTGGTGCATCACTTCCCCTGCTCTCCGTGAGCTATTAAATTTGGGACTTATCACTTAGCTGTGGCCCTTTCAACCCTGGAAATAACTGAGCTAAGGCTCTGCATGGAAGTTGAGCGCTGGGGTCAGGGAAGGCTGCAAAAGGTAGTGGTGGTCCCTGATTACCTTTAGTGTGCGTCTCTGCTGTTTTCAAGGGGTCTGCCCACCTCTTGGAGGAGGAATGGGCTCAGAAAAGAGGGAGCTGCCCGGTGTTGCTTTGGGGCTGGGACATTGAAGGCACTTGGGTGTGCCACCCTCATTCGGATGGGTGCCTGTCCCTGCTGTGACATTTGGGCCTTCAGTGTATGCCTACGGGTCCCTGGGGCTGCTTGGACCAGGGGGGATTCTTTATATATCTTTTCCACTTGCAAACAAAGAGGGCATTGAAAGCACATCCATCACCCCCTTAGCTCCCCCACCCTCTGGAGAGCAGAGTTTCCAAGGGCCTGGCACCTAGAGCGATTGAGACAAAGAAATGCTAGTGCTTCATTTTCCTCTCTTGAATGGGGCCCGAGGCCACAACTCTGGCCTTTCTTGGGTGTTCTTGGCACAAACCTGAGTGCCCAGTGCCTGACCCATCCTGGCCACCAGCTTTGGCCACTTATTGGGTGGCTGTCAGGGCCTCTTTCCCTCGGGTGGGGACTTGCCTGCCTGGTTTCAAAATCTCTCCGCCACTTCCAGCTTGCCTTCTCTCTGGGCCTCAGTGTCCTCCCGTCCTTCCAGAGTGGCAGGGCAGCCCTAACTGAACAAGTCCGTGGGCATGGACAGCACAAGGCCGTCCAATGGGTCCAATGGGTTATTTTTTTTTTTTTTTTTTTTTAAAGATTTTATTTATTTATTCATTTATCCCCCCCTTGCTGTCCGTGCTCGCCGGGTCAGCCAACCACGCCATGCGGGCGGGCTTGCCTTCACCAGGAGGCCCCCGGAACCGAACCTGGGGCCTCCCATATGGTAAACGGGAGCCCTACTGATTGAGCCACAGCCGCTTCCCAATGGGTTATTATTATTCAGTGTCCTCGCCGGGAGTCAAATTGCCCCCCAAGGGCATTGGGAAATGTGTGGAAGTGACCTACTGACTGGGGATTCTACTGTCCCTCTTGAAAGCCCACAAGGCCCTCCCCAGGTTGCAGAGGGGTCTTCTTTGTGGCTTGGTGTGTCTCTCCATTACCTCCAGGCTGGGTGTTCTTGGAAAAGAAGCTCCCATGAGAGACATGAGGTCCTGGAGGCTGTCCAGTCCTCCCCTAGACAAGGTCCTCCTGGGGACTCTTGGGCCCCTGCCTTCCAAAATTCTCTCCTGGCTCAGAAGACACGGAAACAGTTGTTTGTCCTTGGAAATCTCCTGGTTCTGCAGGCACCTTCCCAAACCCCTTCCACGATCCAGATGAGACTTGCTGAGTCCAAGGAGCACTGGCGGCCAGTCTGGTACTTGCCTCCCAGTCTGGCCTTTGCAAACCCCTCCTGGGTTCTAGCAGAGCTTCATGGGACCACTTGGACTTCCACAAATAACTTGTTGTCTCTCTGGAACCCTGGGGAGGACTGGGATCCCCAGAGGAAGAGCCTGGAAAATAGGCTTGGGCCGAAATACCAATTCTGCCACCTGTGTGAGTAGAACCCAAGGCCAGACAACCAGGCAAGAGGACTTGAACAGCTCAGGTCCAGCGCTGAGCCAGGAGGCTTGAGGGATGGGGCTAGGGGATAGTGAGACCTGGCCTCCTGCCTTCCAGAATGTTCCATTCTCTTTGGCATGAAACAGTGGAAAGAGAACAAATGTGGACTAAAGGAAAATAACCGGAATCTCCCAAACTCTTCTTTCTACCCCATCTCCCACATCTGATTCACGAGCCCTGTGAGTTCTACCTTCAAAGTACGTCCAGAATCTGACCACCCTCCCCACCTCCCTGCCTCTCCCTGCAGGGGTGGGGGCATCCCCTTTGTCACTCCCATGGGCTGCTCTCCCTGCTTTCCCCTTGGATCTCTAATCAAATATGACTAAACATGTCATTTCCCAGCTCCGGACCTTCTCATGGCTTTTTTTTTTTTTTTTTTTCACCATGTGATCTGGCCCTGTCAGAAAGGATTAAGTGAAAGTGTTTCAACACCACCTGGCACAAATAAGTGCTCCAAGTGCCAATTCTTCTTATTAGTTCCACCTGGCTGTGCAACCTGGAGCAGCAAGTCACTACCCCTCTCTTGTTTCCCCTTCTGCAAATGGATGGGCCACATGATTTGGGCTTTGAGGGATAAGTAGGAGTGCCCTAAGCAGAAAAAGAGAGAGAAAGGACATTCTAGGCAGAAAGAAGAGCCTCATGCAGAGGTCATTGGCATTATGAAAGCATGTGAGTGTTTTGAGAGAGTAAGAAGTTCATTTGGCCAGAGGATAGGACCCATGGAGAAATGACAGGAGCTGAGGCTGGGGAGAGAGGTTGAGGCCACGTGATAAAGGCCTCACCTGTTAGGCTGATAAGCCTGAGCTTTGGTCTATAGGAGGACAAGCCATGGCAGATATATAAGAAAAGAAACGGCATGATTGATTCTGTGTTTTCTGGACATTGCACAGGGAAAACACGGGTGGGTGAGAGAGACTGGCACATAAATTGAACACCAACTGTGTGCAGGGCCTCAAGGGACTCAGCCACCTGCAGAGCTTTGGGGTGAAGCTCACCATGTGTGATTTCCCCTGAAAGCAGCCACCCAACCTCGCAGAGACTTCAGCTCTGGGATTTCCACTGTGTGAGACTTGCTGAGACGTTATCGCGGCGTTGCTGGCTGGTACCCAAGTCTGGTGGCAGAGCAGTGAGGAGACTACCAAAGACTGGTCTCAATGCCACTTGAGCCGAAGCTCAGCTGCACTGCCCAGACCCTGTCCCATCCCCACACACACACACCAGCAACAACCAATGTTTCCTTTTACTTCTTTTACCTGTACCCCTCACTTAGATCCCTGGCCTATCCTTTCCTTCAGCAAATGGGGCACATGCAGAGCTGTGACCTCCTCCTGGGCTGCTTCTAGAAGGATCTTATTGATGGTCCCTGCCATCCCCCTCCACCTCCTTCTAACAGAACAATAGTGAGTAACGTTCCTGTCCCTTAGAGGCGGGGAGACGAAGCTGGACCCTCGGGCTCCCCTCCTTCTTACCTCACTTCTCAAAACCGTGCTGTTCTCTGTGAGCTGGAGGTGGTGTGATGCCAGCATCCCCCAGCATTTTTTGAGTAGTAATAAGCCAAGGCGAGTGATGTGCTCAGGACACAGCTTCCAGGCCCTGCTTGGAAGGGTTCCGAGCTCTCGTGCCCAGCGCAGAGAAGCAAAGTCCCCACCCCCAGCCACCAGGCATCCATCTGGGTCCTCACCAGCCCAAGTCCAGGGTCACAGATGTGACCCCACTGTTGGGATGCCCATGGGGTCTTTTTTTGGCCTGGATTCCCCCATCCCTGTCCCCACCTGGTCTGCAAGCAGGTAACTCACCCTCTTCCAGATCCCCCTGAGCAGCAGCTGGGACCCTGGAGACGGCCATTTCCCGCTGGCTTTATGATTGAACGCTGTGGTGGGGAGGCGCAGCTTCTGCCCCCATTCACCCCATCTACCCTGTCCCGCAGGCCTGGGGGGCATGTGGGGCCAGATCTGGCCACATGCCCCCCATCAGGCCAGAGCCGAGCTTTCCTCCCCGGCTCCTGGGAGCTCGGCACGTATCATTAGACTTTATTAAAATCAAAGAAATGAGTCATATTTGCAAACAAGCCCTGCTTAGCCAATCTTCCCCTACAGCTGCCGGAAGGGGGAGGCGGTGGAGAAAGCCTCGAGTGGCCCCGGGCGCGGGGCGAACGGGCGCTTTTGTAATTGTTGCCTCCGCCAGTCTCCAGGGGACAGCCATCGCTAATAAATGGCTGGACGGCAGTCAAGAGGAAACGATTTGGCCCACTCGGAGGACGTATTTACATCTCTGAGTGCCGGCCGGACGGCAGCAGGGCGACTGACTCAAAACAGACGTGCAGGCGATTCTTTTTTGGCTCCCGCTCTGGGATGAATCATTACTATTCCTGGACAAGAATGCAGCTCACCCCTGGGTCCCGTCCCTCCTGTGTGAGGCATACAGGGACCCCTGAGACACTGGAGACCCTCCTGAGGGGGAGCAGAGGACTTAGCACACAGGGTGGTGTGAAAATAAAAGGAGCCCAGGCCCAAGGTTGATTGTTGTTTAAATCTGGGTGATTTCAGGTGAATTCCTGAACCTCTCTGAGACTCAGTCTCCCCATCAACCAACTGGGTCCAAAATTTACTCAGCTTATATTTATCAGGCCCTTTCTACGTGCCAGGCACTGTTCTGGGATCCAGCAATGAAGGAGACAGACAATCCCTGCTTCTGTGGAACGGACATTTTAGTAGGAAAGATATTAAACAGGTGCACAGATTAAATCAAAAGTCAAGTGATAAGTGCTGTAAAGAAATCTAAAGCCGGGACAGGTGAGGGACCCAGGATGCTGCATTTTCCCTGGGGAGCTCGAGGATATGGTGCATGAGCAGAGCCTGAAGGAAAGGAGCAAGTGAGCCCCTATGTGGTAGAGGGACTGGGCAGTGCAAAGGCCCTGAGGCAGGAGCCTGCTCAACCTGTTCCAAGGCCATACCAGAGAGCCAGTGTGGCTGAAGGGTGGAAGTAAAGGGAGGAGGCAGTAAGAGGGATGAGGTTCAAGATGGGACAACCATCCATCCTGACTGGTCCAGGAGGGTTACTGTTTATGTCTATCGTCCTGGCATCACTGTCACTCTTGCAAGTGTCTGGGTCTGAATGAAAAAATATTTTGTCACCCCCTGCAGGGTTGAGGGCAACAAGAGCAATGGAGCCATCCAAGAAGGCCTTGTGGGCCAGGGAGGTGGGAGCCCTGGAGGGTTGTTGAGCAGAGGAGGGACATGATTGGACTCTGGTCTTGACAGGACCACTCTGGCAGCCATCATGAGAACAGACTAGAGGGAGTGAGGTGGAGGCAGGGTGGCCAGCGAGGAGGCTGATTGTGGGGACCTGGACTGGGTGGTGGCAGTGGGGGGGAAGTGGTCAGATTGGGGACAACTTGTACAACCTCCTCAGGGTATTTAGGAGGCTCTGACGAGGAGTGGTGGACCGTGGCCTTCCCTTGGGGCACAAAACTCTACAGTTTACTGCCAGCCTCGGAGGAAGGCCCAGCTGGGATCCTTACCTGCTGCTTGGTGACTGAGGAGCCCCTCAGAGGGTCTAAGCAGCTGGGATCCCCAGGCGGGCCTCGGAGGCTTACCCCCAAGATAGCTTTGGCAAAGGAAGTTGGTTGCTGGCCCTGAACCTGTGGGGGGAGGCTCTTCTGTTAGGACAGCCCCCAACTGATGGGACACATTCGTCCCATTCCCAGAAGCCCATTAACATTCAAAAAAAAAATTTTTTTTTAAATATATGCTCTTAAAAAAATTTTAGAGTGAAAAAATGATGTTCGTGGAAATGGGGCTCCCCCTCCTAGCCCCAAGTCGCCGCGTCCCGTCCCTTCCCCAGAGGCAGCTGCCGGCACCAGTTTCTTGCATTTTCAAGCCCAAATGTGTTTTTCCTGCCCCTCCTTTTATTTACACTGTAGGTAGTTTGTCACACGCACTGTTCTTCACCTTGCTTCATCCCCTCACCTCCGAGATGCGTTTCTCTAACACACACGGAGACCTAACCTGTTCATCCTTCCAGCTGGGTAGTGTTTGATCATGGGCTTGCTCCATGGTTCACTGAGCCCCAGGGCATGGGCGTTCGGGTCCTTTGCAGTCTTTCACACATACAGACAGTGCTGCGATGAGTAGCTTTGGGTGGACACCTTGTCTCTGGCCACGCGTGCAAGTATAATTGAAGGAGAAAGTCTTAGAAACGGAGTTGCTGGGCCAGAGAAAATGTGCCTTTGAATGTGGCTGCCTGACGCCATGAGACCTTCCCAAGGGACCACCACCAGCCACAGGGGAAGCAAGTACGTGACTTGGCTGCTTCCTCGTGGCCTCTAGAGCTGGTCAGGTGCGCGGCACAAGCCAGTGTGTTAGCGGCGGACACCAAAAGGGTGTCGAGTCAACTGGCCCTCGGCTTGGTGTGGTCAGAATTGAGGCTCTGGGGTTTTGAGCTTCTCAGCCAACTTGTCCTTCAGGAGTAAAGAAAAGGCCGTCTTATGATGGGGCATCTCCTCAGCCTTAACTGAGCACCTACTGTGTGCCTTGTCCTGGGGAGGGAAATTCAGGGTCTGAATTTGGTCGAAGGGTGGCCTTCCAGTGTGAGGGCAGCCTAGAAGACAGACAGAGGTGCCCTACAGGGAAAGTTTAGGGGACATCAGGGAAGGCTTCCCTGAGCCTCGAAGCCTCAGGAGGGTTGTGCCCATCATGGGAGAGGGTGCAGAGGAGGCTTCTTTCAGGCAGGCTCCTTTCAGGCAAAGGTACGGAGATGGGAAAGCTGCTCCTGCTGAAGCCGCCAGTTCACAAGGAAGCCTGGCGCCCCGGGCCCTCACTGGAGGCCCTGGGGTTCCGAGGCTGAATGGGGAAGGGCTTTGGGTTCCAAAGCTGCTGCAGCCTCCAGCTCCCCTTTGATACAGACTATCATCTCAATGAAGGAGGGCCACGTGGTGGGGTTGAGAGAGCTCTGGCTTTGGATTGGGCAGGGCTGGGTTCGAGTCTGCGGGTCCCCTGCCCTGTGTAGGCCACTGGGCAGGGCCAATGTCCCTGTGCTCAGCGCAGCTGCCCTTGGGACAATGGGGACAGTTTGTCTGGGCACCAGTGACCTGGGCAATGGATGTGTTCTTCTTGACCTCCTCCACACATGCTGGTAACCACTGCTAAGGTTTATCGAGTGCTTGCTTGCTTCATCTCGGGGCCTGTATTTTATACTTTGTGTGGATTTTCTCCTCACGGCAAGCTCCTGCAAAGAGGTGGATATTCCACAGCTCTGGACAGAGCAATGATCCTGTTCACTTAAAGCTGACATTTTAGTGAGAGCTGCAGAGGAGAAAGGGATGAATAAAAGAGAATGTTGGGAAAGGGTCATTATCCCCATTTTATAGATGAGGAAACTGAGGCCCAGAGAGGTTGAAAATTGGCAGAGCCAAGATTTGAACCCGGTGTTTGGCACACAGCAGGGCTGAAGCAGGGTCTGTTGAGGTCACACAGGAAATTCCATTTTACAGTTGGGGAAACTGAGGCTTAAGGGTGCGTTAACCGAGGCCAGGCTTGGTTGAGCCCAGATTCTGAATCCATCCCATTCTTAACTTTGCAACAGCTCTGACATGGGTATTAACTGTTTCCCGAGACTGATGGGGACCCCAAGGCTTGGAGGGGCTGGGCAACTTGTGCAAACGTAGCACCTGCACTGGGGTTTGCGCCCCAGTCGGCTGGACTCTGGGCCCTGGCCCTTCCTGGCTCAGTGCGGATGTCCTCCGGGCCAGGCACTGGCTGACCTCCCGGCTCTGTGTTTGCTTGAAGGCGCAACGTGCTGAGCTTGTCTTCTGGAATCGACCACCTGGGTTCTCTGAAATGGGACCTCGCCCTCTGCCTTCTTTTCGTCTGGCTAATCTGTTTCTTCTGCATCTGGAAGGGCGTAAAGTCCACGGGGAAAGTAAGTAGCACTTCCGTTCCCTCCCTTCCTCCCAGAGAGAAATAGTAAGGCTGAGCCTTAGCAGAGAAAACCTCTTGTCCCCCTGCCAGGACCTTCCGGCCCCAAATTAGCCCTGGCCTAGACGACAGTTAGCCAGCGTGTCCTGGTAAGAAAACAGCCCTCCAAAAAAAAAAAAAACATGGAGAAAGCTCCTTGGTTTGTAGCATTTGCCATCGTGTCTGATTTCAAGTCATTGACGGTTTAGCAACCAGTGCGCAAAAGTTTCCTGAAAACATTTGTCACCTCTTGGGCTGATGTGAGTCAGCTCCCACACACCTGGTTTCACACACCTGGAAGTGTTGGCCGATGATGCAACTGCTCACAGATCACTCATGTAATTATATATATGGAATTACATATATAATTACCATATATAGATAATTACCATACGTATATAGTAACGAGAGCTAGGCCAGCGACTATGTTAATTTTGAGCTATTGGCTGACAGCACACACCCTTGCTTCACAAAAACATGCTTTGCAAGGGCATCACCTGGGGACCTTGTTAGAAACAGACTGCTGGGGTCTGCTCAGACCTGCAGAATAAGAATCTGCATTTCCACAATGACCCCAGAACACAACAGTTTGAGAAGCACTGGCTTGGATGTTGGCTGCTAAGTCCGATTTACTGAGTCATCTTATAACTAATATTTTCGCTGGGAATGATGATGTCAGCCGTGAAGGAAAGTGTCCGCTGATGATTAAATCAGCTGATAACCAAGATGTTAGCTGTTAACCAAGGTTATCAGCTGCCCTTGAGATAAGTGCTGCTGGTGAATAGGTTACACGGTGACTAGGATATTAGCTGTTAACAAAGGTGGTAGGTGATCATTAAAATGTTATCCCGTAATTGAGGTTTTGGAGGTACCCAGTATATCGACCATAACGAAAATGTTAGCTCGTGACTAAGCCGTTATCTGTTAGCGCTGGTGCTTAATAGAGCAGAGCAATTGCCACTCAACTCGTTCTGAGGCCAGAGGCCAGCACAGGGGTATCTTTGACAGTCAGAGGGGTGAGACCTAACCCATTTGGTTGGATTTGCCTTTTGATGCTCCCCCTTCTCAGAAGCATTTGCACCTGGTTAGGGAGAAAACCTCTTTAGGATCAAAAAGCCTCCAAGGGTCAAAAGAGTATCTTCAGGTGGCACTAGAGGTACGGTGATGGGCAGTGGGTGCAGTTGTTTGGAGAAAGGGCCATTGCTGCCCCAGCCACACACTTGAAGTTAGCATCAAGGAATGTGCTCCCCCCTCAGCACAGAGCCACTCGGGTAAAATCTTGGCTCTCAACTGATCCAGGCAATTAATCTGGTCCTGTGCTTGGCCAGATCTGCAGTCCCGGGGTTGCAGAGGCCAGATGGGAAGGCCCCTGGAACGGGGTCCTGTGCTGCCCCTGCCCTCTGCCTGGTTCTTGGGACAGAGCGACCCTGTGATCCTAAAACCCAAGCTGAACAAGAAGCAGGCCCGGCCACAGAGCTCTCCACCCACACCTACCCCTTCCCCCTAGAGGCTGCAGGTAACACTGCCCCTGCCCCCAGGACAGGCAGGTGGGGAGGGGGACAGGCAGTAAGAGGAGGGACAGGCAGGAAGATGGGGGGGACACACAAGGTATTCCCAAACCTCCTTGGATAGCCCTTTCATCTGCATTACCCCATTTCTTTCTTGGCCTTGTGAGAAAACCCTTCATTGTATCACCTTTCATTAAATAATAAGGAAACAGGCTCGGAGAGGTTAGGTGTCTTGGCCAAGGTCGCAGTCATTTCTGAGCCTCGGTCTCCTCATCTGTAGAATGGGTTGGAGTGAGGGTTAAAATGAGGTGTGTTGAGCACCTAGCCTGGCACAGTAATTCCCTCCTTTGCCCTGCCTTGGTTTCCCTCGCGGTAGTCAGTCTGGCAGAGGTTTCTGTGGAGTACCAGTCCTGGGCAGTGCTGGAGACATAAACATTTACTTATTCACTAATGGTTTTTGGGCCTCGACTCTGCCAGGTACTGCTGTAGGAATGGAATTGGGGTCTTGTGGAGATCACCAAAACCGGTGAAAATCTCTAATATCAACTTGCTGATAGTCTGTCAGGAAGAGTCAGATTCTAACAGAATCTGGGTAAAATGTGTAGGGATCAGGGTAACAAGCTACAGGAAGGAATAAGGCAGTGAAAGAAAGTGTTGGGGTGCAGTTCTAAATAGAGTGGTCACGGAGAGCTCTTTGAGGTGACTTTGGGACAAAGCGCTGAAGGAAGTGAGGGGATCTGGACATCCAGGGAGAGGAGACAGTCCGAGCAAAGGCCCTGAGGTGTGTCTGACCCAGCTCCTTGGGGAGCCCCCAATCTGATGGAGGAGGCTGATGTCCAACAGGAACAGTAGGCGAAGACTTTGAGACATTGGAGTGTGTGGGGGTATAGGAGTCAAAGCCAAAAGCTCAGGGGACCAGGCTGCAACTGAGGCCAGGCAAAGACGTGACTTGCCAGAGGTTCCCCCACCCCACCCTTAGCCACGACCCTCCTCCTTGGGGTGACTCCAGGCCCCAGAGGGGTGGGCGTGGTTCCCAGAACAATAGCAGGGCCTTGGCCAGTCCAGAGAAGCCAAGAAAAATACACTTAGGGCACTGTGGGTATCCTCAAGCTCCAGGGCCAAGAGCCTGCCTGCCTGCTCACACGCTGGCCGTGGCAGCCAGCCTGGGCAGCTGCCCAGCTCCCCGGCCCGCGTGGGGAGCCTCCCCTGGCCGCAATCCCACTCCACGGCTGACACTGGTCCAAACAGAGGAGTCCAGTGGGGAGTCGATGGAGGGAAGGCAGGGCCTTGCCTGGGCAGCCCAGGACCTGAGTTCATGTCACTTTGTTTCTCTGAGTCGCAGCTTCCTTTTTGTAATTTTAGACCCTCCAAGTGTCTGAAACTTGACCATAGCTTGATTCCTTCAACAAAGAGTGCTCCATGTAGCACACGTGTGCCAGGCACAGTTCCTAGTTCTGTTTATTAGCTCATTTAATCCTCATAACATTCTGGGGTCAGTGTGATTATGAATCCCATTTTACAGTTGGGGAAACTGAGGTTCAGAGAGGTTAATTGACTTGCCCAAGGTTACATAGCTTGTGGGTAGCCAAGCTGGGATTTGAGCACAGGCACCTGCATGCTCTTTCACCTGCCTTGCTGTTCCCTGCTCTCAGCCTGAGGGTGCAGTAAGGCATGGGGCAGACAGGCCACGGAAGTCCAGGCTCTTATACAGGAACCACAGCCCTGCGCACCCAGTGTGGGGGTACAGTCCTAGAAATGGGCACAAATGTTTCCTAAAGCTGGGTATCCCTTTCAGAGCACGCCTTTTTGTCAGGCGGTTAGGAAGAGGTAGGGGGGGTGGTTTGGGATCTCAGTTCTGCACTCCCTAAGCTGCCTAACTTTGGGCAAGTCCCACTCCCTCTCTGAGCCTCAGTTTCCCTTCTGGGAAATGAGTTAGCAATGCCTTTCTCCCCCCGGGGTCACTTGAGGGCCCTCAGGGCGAGCCCAGATACCAGGCACTGACTGGGCAGCTCTACCTCCCAGAGCCTCTGTCATTATGGGTCAAATGACCCCTCTGACCTTTGCCTCCCTCTAGAAGCTCAGGGCAGAGTAGAGACTGGAGCCCATGCTCCTTCTGCCTCTTGGGCCAGCCTTTTCTTCACTGCCCTATGGGAATGAGGAAAATTTGTCCTTGCAAGTTTCTAGGGCAATCGGGCCACAGGGCTTTTGGGTCGAAGGCTCAGAGGAGCTACGGATGTTCGCCAGCTAGAGCGGAAAAATACCACATCCCGCCGCAAGGCCTGCTGGGCCTCCCGCCAGAGGCCCACTGGCAGCGGCTGGCACCGGCTTCTCCCGCGAGCATCCCGGGGGAGGCACGGAAAAATTGAGAGAATGGTTCTCAGGAGCTCATCCTTGGAGTGGCAAAATCTGCAAAACAAGGGTGGCTTTCAGAAGAGATGACAGTGGAGCTGTCTGACTCTGGATTTAGTGGCACAGAGATTCACCAGATACTCTGAAGCCAGATGGCCTGGGCTCAAATCTCATCCCTGCCACCTACTGGCTCTGTAACCTCAGGCAGCTGATTTCACCTCTCTGGACCTCAGTTTCCTCTTCTAGAAAATGGAGGTAATACCAGTACCTACCTCTTGGCCTTTGTGAGGATTAAATGAGCTAATATATGGAAAACTCTCTCACTTAGGGCAGTGCCTGGCACGCAGTCAGTGCTGCATTCGTGCTGGTTAATATAAATTAAATACATGAAAACAAAGGAAGCCCCCATCACCACCACCGCCTTCCAGATCGTGGGCTGTGTCCCTGGCAGAAAACCCTCCAGCCTCAGCCCAGGCTGCCTGGCCCAGTGGGGACCCAGCTGGCTTTGAAGTGGCAGCCCTCTGGGGACCGGTCCGGGGGGCTGCTGTCAGCAGCTATTGTTCGCTAGCCGCCGGGTGTGGTGGAGCCGGCGGGCCCCAGCAGTGGAAACTGTCGGGGGGCCACTGCGCAGGAAGGGAAGGGGGGCAGGCTGGGGGGGGCTGGGCTGGTTTTCTGTGCTCATGTGGCTCACCCCTTCTGTGGCTTCCTGATGTGCCCCCGCCCTCCACATCTGCTTTTATATCCTTGGGAAATTAGGAGGGTTCCAAGCTCCAAGGAGAAGAAAGAGTGGCTGGGGAAACTGAGGCCCAGAGGGAGAAAGGGCATCCAGTGAGGGAGTAGGGTGGGATCCTTCCTTTTAAATTTATAGGGTCCTCACACCAGTGCTGATGCTGGGTTCTTGCCTGCTCTCCATAGGCCTGAGAGCAAGCCTGGTGAGTGTTCACATCCAAATAAGGAGGCCAAGACCAAATTCCCATAGCTAGTGGGTGGCAGAAGGGAGATGTGAACCCAGGTCTGGGGGACCCCCCCCACCCCCACCCCCACCGACCCTCTCAACCACTCCACCCTCTCCTTGTTTAAAAGTGGAGCTTATTTGGCCCAAGCCCCTTGTTTCACAAGTGCCCAGAGATGGACAGCAACTGGACCAATGTACAAAAGCAAACCAGCCCCTGAATTTGATTTCAGATCTGAGAGTCTAAGCCACAGTCCTCGGCGGCTTTAGCCTCCCTCCGATCATTGGATTAAATAAACTGCCAGGCATGATAGGGCTTTGAATCAAAGTTGTGTTATTGTTACTGCCGCTGCTGCTGCATGGAGCTCTGGGACAAACAGTCCCAGCTCTGCCACTTAGGTGCTGTGTGGCCCTGGGCAAGCGAATGGCCCTCTCTGGGCCTGATTCCTCACCTACACAATGGGGATAGTAATAAAACTTACCTGAAAGGATTAATGGCAGGATGCAGTGAGTATAGAAGTTTTTTAGCACTTAGAATAGCACCAGGTACACAGCAAGTGCTCAATAAATGCTGGCTGGTGTCATTGGGCTGAGGGCAGCTGAGCCAGGCGGGGTCTAAGAGCTGCCTTCTTGACCTTTTCTAAAGCCTGTTTCTGGTTGTTTCTACTGAAAGGAATCATGGCTCAAGAACTAAGGTCTGGCCAGGGCTTCTGGGCCCAGTGGCAGGGTTTGGGGTTCAGTTGGCACCCGTCAGCGTCTGTTACCTCCTTAGACCCCAGAAATGTCCTGCGGAGGATGCAGAAGCTGGGGGTCTGTCCTTGCACTGCCCCCAATGCCATGAGCATATTGAATCTGCTCTCTGGGTCTCAGTTTCCTCACCCGTAAGTGGGTGTGGTGACAGTGCTTCCTCTTGGAAACCCTCCTCCCCACAAGGCCTTCAGAGGTAGTCCGGGGCTCTGCCAGCAAGTTGCAGCAGTTCAGGGGGCCCCCGTGGGCTTTCTGCCCATCTCTCCACTAGCAAAGTAAAATGCTTCATGTCTTTGCTCAGAGCCAGGTGCTCAGCCTTCCTTGGGCTCTGTATTCAAATCCTGACCTCTGTAGATGAACCAGGCAAGTCCTTGGGTCCAGCCAGGCCTCATTTCCACCTCCATAAATGGGGCTGCCAGCCTGCCACTTTGGGGTAGTAGAGGTGAAGAGGGCCGGTGCCTTGGGAGTCCTTATGTAGCTCAGCATTATTAGGATTTCACTGTCCGTTCAGCCAGCCTCCTCTGAGCTCCTCCCAGGTACATGCACTGCCCTAAAGCTTCATGTTCAGCTGAATGAAAAAGTGGGAGAATACATCCATGGGAACCGAAGCCCCAGGGATCAGCGCTTTCAGGACAGGAGAAAGAGAGAGAAGGGGGCGCAGAGCAGGTGCTTGCTGCTGTCCACCTCCCACCCTGCCTTTGGCTTGTGTGGGACATGTGTATGACCAGGGAAAGCCTTGGGCCTCCTGTGGGCCCAAGAGAGATGGGGGTCTTTCCCCTCCCGACCGAGGGGCATTGCAAGGCCTCAGTTGTCTCTCAGAAGTTCCCGTGTGATTCCCGCACAGTTGCAATGTCAGCCATGGGCTCTGTTCCCATGTATCTATTAAATGCCACGTGCTGTTTCAAGAATGTCTATAAACATCATCCCATTGAATCCTCATCTCGCCCTTTGATGAGGGGCTCCTCCTACTATTTCACACATGAAGAAACTGAGGCCCAGAGAAATTAAGCAACATGCCCACAGTCACACAGCAAAGCAAGGGCACAGAGCTGGGATTTGAACCCACGCTGGTATGATTCTTAATCACCAGGGTCCCATTAAGTGCCGTTGTACCTACCCAGCACTGTGTGCCAAGCACAAACTTTGTGTGTACCCTTTTATTTCTGTCTCCACCTGCTGGCAGGGCAGATCCATGAGGACAAGGATTTTTTTTTTTTTTCTGTCTTGTTCACCCCTGGATTTCCAGGGCTTAGGCAGTGCCTGGGACATCTATGAGGTAAGTATTTCTTATTATGCCCAAGTTACAGATGAGGAAACTGAGGCCCAGAGAGGCACCGTGACTGGTCCAATCTGAGGCTTGAACGCAGGGGCCTGGCTCCAGAGTCCATGCTCTTGGCCGGTACCCCTCCTGCCTCTCTGAGAGGCCATCCCCGGGTTGACCCACGTTCCCTCTGTCCCTGTCGCAGGTCGTGTATTTCACTGCCACCTTCCCGTTCATCATGCTTCTGGTGCTACTTGTTCGTGGGCTCACGCTGCCTGGCGCAGGCATAGGCATCAAGTTCTATCTGTACCCCGACATCTCCCGCCTCGAGGACCCACAGGTACTGCGGGGCGGGGTGGGACCCCCCACCCAGGGCCGGGCCAGCACAGGATGGGTGGGGCGCGGAGGACCGCTGGCAGCTGGTTTTCCGGGGCTCTTCCACGCACCCCCAGCTAGCCTGGCTGTACCCGGGCCCATGGTGGGGACTTTCTGGGCGCGTGTGTATCTTTTCATGTCAAGGACTCCCGAGGCTGGCCAGTTAGAGTCTGCTTTAGGCCCTGTGCCAGGTAAGGGAGAGAAATTTCTACATGATGCTTGCCACTCCCTGCCCCCCTTGGGCCCACTCCTGTGCCCACGGGGACCTGAGAAGGTGGCAGCGAGACGGTGGGAGGGCCAAGGCCTGGAACAGTCGCTGGTTTCCTTGGCTGAGGCTGAAGTTCAAGTTCATGACCTCTTGGAATTCGGTTGAGGGGCAAAAACTGAAAGTCCACCTGATGGTACTCTGCCCCCTGACCTCAGGGAGTTGGAGGAAACCGTGGGATGGGCCCGTTTGAGGACCTTTTGTCCCCAGGTCCTCAGCCTTGGGGTTACCTCCCGAGAGCCTGCGTTTGTCTGGGTCCCCATTGCCACCGTCCTCCCTCTCTGGGCAGGAGGAGAGGGTGGGAGGGGCTGGGCCAGCATCAGAGCAACTGGGTAGGCAGCTTCCTGGCAATCAGTAGCTGTTTGGTAGAGGTTCCTGAGAACAGTTTTGCCTGTGTAATCCACCAGGGAATTGCTCCCCATTCCAACTCAAGGCTCCCCAGGTAATAACAATTACAGTAATAATAGCAGCCTTGACTTATGGGCTCAGCGTGCATCAACTGGGATAAATCCTCTGTGAACCTGCAAAATGAGGGTTGAACAGTGGATCCCATTTTACAGATGCAAACACTGAGGCTCAGGGAGTGCTGTTGACTTGCCCAGGATCATTCCAGGGTTGTTATCCAGAGCCATTGGCTTCAAAGACCCGGCCTCATAACCCTAATGCCAAAAGACCAGGGGTTTTCTTTGACTTCTGGGGTTCCTTGCAGCTCTGTCTTGACATGGACAAGCATTCTGTTTGCAATGGAGGACCCGCCAGCTCTTTACTCTTTGGTCCCACAGCAGGGTTGTGAAGTGGCTCCTTGCAGGTCCAATCCTTGGGCCACTGCAAGAAGCTGTGCGACCTCCTCCAGGAAGCCAGTGCTAACAGCCCCTTCTCTCTCCCCTCGCCACCCCTGCCCCCTCGCCCTCATAGGTGTGGATTGATGCTGGGACCCAAATATTCTTCTCCTATGCTATCTGCCTGGGAGCCATGACCTCACTGGGGAGCTACAACAAGTACAAGTACAACTCGTACAGGCAAGTGCTGTGCCGGTGGGCCCCGTGCACCATAGAGATAATGATGATGTTTAAAGAAAAAAGAAAAGAAGTAGGGAGTGTGGCTTCCTTGTGTTGTGAATTAACTTGCTCCCTGACATATGTGTAACTTAGGGACTGTATGCTGCTGGGATGCCTGAACAGTGGTACCAGTTTTGTGTCTGGCTTCGCAATTTTTTCCGTCCTGGGCTTCATGGCACAAGAGCAAGGGGTGGACATTGCTGATGTGGCTGAGTCAGGTATGGTGGTATCGGTGGCAGTGGTGGTGGGCACTGCCACCTAGTGTGTGAGCCGAGTACTGCAGGCATGAAGCCAGACCCCCCCCCACCCCCGAAGGGGGGTTTGGGGGTGGACAAGCCCGGTTTTCGAAATGGACTCCCCTACCCCCTTGCACCACGACGTTCCCCCAAACATCAGAGAGTATCGAAAGAAAATTCTAAACGTTTTTCATTGCGGTTTGGCATGAGGGGCAGCAGAAACGCGGGAGTAGTTAAAGTTAGGAACTTTTTAGCTGCCTCAGTGTGGATTTGTACCCCCAGCCCACCCATGCTTTCTTAGCAAACTCCTGGTTTCAGCAACGGAAACCACGTCCCTAGCTCAGGCCCAGTCAGCGTCTCATCACCACCTTCTCAGCCTTGGTTTCTGTATTCTGCGACCCCATTTGTTCATTCATTCCATCGATATTTATTTATTGAGCCTCTACTCTGGGACACAGTGGGGGTGAAACGGATGAGGGAGAACTAGTGGGAGCGGAAGGTCGCCCTTTGGGTGACGTCTTTTCACAGGGCTCCCGGAAGAGGTGACATCCAATTCTGAAGTAGGTTACCGTCGCCCCAGGATGCCTGGGCCTGGAGAATCACAGGCTTAGAGCTATGGCTTCTGCACAGTTTGGTATCTTAGGAGCCTGGGACCCCGGAGCTCCAGCAAGATGGGACTGGAACCCCATGGTGCCTGCAGTTGTTATCCCCAGAGCCTCAGAGCCAGAGTTCTTCCCGTCCCTCGATTCTAGGACTTGCTCCTGGACGCTTAAGTTCCTGGCACCTGCAGCTTTAAAACTGCAGTGGCTCAGCTAAGCTATGAGGGTTTCAAGAGCCTTAGGCATCCAACTGCCTTAGAGTCCACCTTTCCACCCCTCCCCAGTCCTGCCCAATTCACTTGGGGGGTGGTCTTCCTTCCATTTGTCTGTCCTTCATTGCCTGGAAGGTTTTGTTATATTGCAGTGTCCCACCCCACCCCCGCCTGACCCCTGGTTTCTCACAGCCTCTCTGGGATCACTCGCAGGCAGGCGAGGGCTCTGGGCTGAAGCCAGAACTCCAAGGACCGGCACAGACCGGGGGAGCCTATGGCTGGAGCCCCACAAGCTCTGGCCTTGCCCTCGTCCTCCTCCCTGTGTGTGAAATAAGAGGGTGCTGGTCCCAGGTCCCCAGCAGAAGGCTACTGGGCACCGGGCATCCAGACGTCCATTTCTCAAATGAAGAGACCAATGGTCTGAGGGCAGGAGCCTCCCTCGGGCTGGTCAGGGTCAGAGCTGGAGTCTTCCGGCGCCCTGTCCACTGTTCCTTCCACCTGCCACACGATGGACATGTCCTTCAGACACGAGGATGGACTGTCTCTCCCACTCCAACTTGGACACAACCCCTCCTGACCCTTCTCGTGGGAGGGTGTGTGGGGCTTCCTCTGAGTTCTCAGGGTCCCCAGGGGTCTGGCGAAGCCAGCTGTCCTCTTCACTTGCCCCCATCCCCATCCCCTGGACCCTTCTCACCACACAACCTGGGCAAGTCCACTCCTCACCCCTTTGCACCCCTCTGCTGTCCCTGGTTCCAAATAAGACCTTCAGACAGATGGTTTTCCTTCCCTGAGAGGCCCCAAAAGGCAGGCTTGGAGACTGAAGACCCAGAAAGTAATTCCAGAAGTATCCGCTCCCGCCTGGAAGTTTGGCAGTTAGAGCAATGAGGGAGACCCTAGGACAGTCTGTACTACCTTCAAAGAGAGTTTTCCTTCAGTCGAGGGTTTGCAAAACAATTCTGATCGATGGGGAGCTCACCAGGAGCACGGTGTGAATTCGGTGGCATGGAAGATAGAGATTTAAGAGATATAAAATAGAGATACATACTAGAAAATATAGAGGTGCATACTACATCTTTGTAGACAACTAGGTATTTTTATAGCTGTCTATATCGTCAACCCACGTTGTTTTCTTATGTCCACTTCTAAGACCTTGTCATCTCTTTCCCACGGGGATGTCTGAATAGCCGACAAATCAAGGGTGATTATTTCTCTAATAAGCTTTTAACAAGCACCATATTGAGCGAAGTGCATTTGAACGAGATAATTATTTAGCCGAACGGAGCGCAAATGAAACGTAGCGTGGCGTGGTCTCTTGCTCACGGAGAGGCATCCAGAAGTTCTCGGAGCAGCTGCGTTATTTCACATGGACTTCTCTCTCTATAGTTCGCCGTGTGCTTTTAGAGAAAGATGCTCAGACCCTCTCCCAGGGGCTGGCTTGAGAAAGGCAAAACGGAAAATACAGAAGCGAGTGGCCTGGGGATCTTCACAGCGCCCCAGCGGGTGGGGGGGCCGTGGAGGGGCCCCATTTTACATCTGTCTCGCAGTCAGCTGGACTTGATTCTACCACCAGCGCTGGAGTGTGCTGTTTTGGGAGACCCCAGGGGTCCCGGCCCAGGTGGAGACGCTGCGGCATTTGATTCCCAAGTTCATTGTACAGGGGCCCTTGAGAGTGGGGTGGGGGGCATGTTTTTTTCTTAACCCACCTCTCTTTCCTCACAGTTGTCCTTTCAGACAGCTTTGGGGATGGCTAAGAGCTCCCCTTCCACTTCTTCTTGTGAATTTTTATGGCATCGCTGGGCCCAACCACTCTGTCACCCCTCAGAGAACACTCCATTTCTCCTGGGTTTTCCCCAGGGCTGTAAAAGGACGTGCCCTTTCGTGGTGGTGAACTTCTATATAATGTGGTTTCTGGCTCTGATTTATTTCAGAGTTTGTGGGCTTTTTTTTTCCCCCCATGCTTTTCATAAACTATTAATTTGCTTTCTGATATTTGCTTTTTAAAAATCTCCATTTCCTGCTCTCCCCAGCTCTTGTTGTATTTTTTTGAATTTTGGATTTTGCTTTAATTTTTTTTTCAGCCCAGACCCTTGGGCCCTTTAGTCCTACTTGCTTGGGGGTTTTTTGTTTTTTGTTTTTTTTGGCTCCCGACTGCTTCATGGACCTACCGGTCTCAGTTGCAACTGAATTCTGTCCCCTGGCACTTCTCTTAAGCCATTTGGATGGCTGGGAGCCAGGAGGACACATTTCTCTCTACAGAATTTTCCCAGAGGAACCCCCCCACACCCCAAGCTGATGGAGCTCCTGACTCCCAAAGCTCTTTTGAGACCAAAAGCCCTTTTCTAGAGAAGCAGCATCCGCACCTGAGAATCTGAACACAGGAAGGCTCCTGGGGAGCTATTTGTAGTAACTTACTCCTCCCTTTACAGATGGGGAAACTGAGACCCCGAGGTGTACGGTAATGCCGTGAGGAAGTGGTGGAACAAGAACTGTGTCTAGGCCGTGGCATTCCCAGACCTGGGATTTGTGACAGCCCCACGCTTCCCTTTGGGTCCTGACTGTGTTTGGGGGGATGCTGGGGACACACCCCTGAAGCTACTTTTTGCCCTACAGGGCATGCTTCTGGGTTCTTTTTTCTCTCCTCCTATATAATATTTTAGCAATGAACTTAACAGTAGCAACCTCTTCTTTGCAAAGGAGGGCTTCAATTGCCAGATAACTAGAACTTTGCCCCTTGCTTCCTTCCAGCAAATGTGGGGTTGGTTGCCTTGCTTCTGGCGCCTTCCTTTTCCAAGCCGGCAGGCTGAGTGCCAGGCTCAGGCCCATGGCCTACTGGCTGTAAGGGGACCATTTGTGCTGCGTGGGAGACAGATGCTAAAACGGGGGCCCTGCCCGAGCCCCAGTGCGGTCCACCCACCAGGACCGCACCTGGTCCACCCGCCAGGGAGACCAGCCTGGTCTCTTTCCCCAGGCGGGGATTCAGATCTGGCTCCTCCCTGCACCTCGGGTTTGGGAGGACCCACCTCAGAGCTGAGTGTCTGTGTGAGCTCAGGGCTTCCGGCGGCTCAGTTGCTGATGTGACCCTTCCGCTCCCTCCCCATTTTCTCTGCCCTTTAGGTCCTGGCTTGGCCTTCATCGCCTACCCGAAAGCCGTGACCATGATGCCGCTGCCAACCTTTTGGTCCATTCTCTTTTTTATTATGCTTCTCTTGCTTGGACTGGATAGCCAGGTATGTCCGAGTCCGCGGGATGGCCCTGGGGTGGTGGGACTTCCCACGGGGCACCCGGTTCTGAAAAAAACCTCCTTATCGGTGCCAGAAGGTGGTCATGTCCCTTCCCACCCCCAGATCAGACTTCCGGCAGCCACGGCTAAGAACCCGGGAGCCTCAAAAGGGCTCGGGGCAGCTGGAGTTGTACTTCTGCCACCGAAGCTCAAGACTTTCCCCCCTACAAAGGGAGACTGAGGCTAGGGTGGGGTGTGTGTGGGGGGTGTAGTTAAAATCAAGGCACTGATAGAAAATGGAAGGACAGGACAAACAGGGTTCACGCAGGCACCCAAGAACACATGTGGCAGTTTAGGGCATCAGGTACTCCCTGCCCAGGCTGTCATCGATAGCCATCGAGTACCTAAACCACCAGCAGTATTTTGTGCTTGCTGGAGCAAATGAAGAGGTAAGCTTTGCCCCTCGAGGAAGTACGGCACCCTCAAGTGCTCAGTGAATGGCTTGATGCTGGGTTCCCTGGCCATCCTGGCTTCTGCCCTCCCCTGCCAGGACTCCCCCTGCACCGAGATGGTTCCCTGGCTTCTAAACCACCCTCCAGGGCTCTGGCCTCCGCTGCAAGGGGACTGGCTGCTAGGGCATGCCAGTGAGAGCTGATGAGAGGCTGGGTCTGGCTTTGGAATTAGGGAGCGCAAAGCCCGGTCACACTACAGTGCAACTTTGGGCAAGTTTTAAATTCTGGCCTCAGTTTCCTGACCTGGCCAATGGGTACGATTATACCTTCTTCATCAGGGATGTTGTGAGAGTCCCGCCATCTACTGGTGGCCAACGGTGCCCAGGCAGTCGCCTTTGCCCAGGAACGGGGGCATGTTCGGACCAGACTCCTGGCTCCAGGAGTGGGGACAGCTGGCATGCAGGGCAGGCTGGAGGTGGGTCCAGGTCAGTGAGACCCTGTGAACAGCACCACCGAAGGGCTTCCACCTGAGGTTGGACAGAGTGCACAGGATGGCCCCTCACCACGGTCTCAAAGCAGGCCTTTGCTCAATGGAGACCCCGATGAGAAGTCTGAGTTTTAGCTGACTTGATTCCAGAGAGTCCCTCACTGTCCTCCCCTACGAAGTGCCTGAGTCCAGGGTGGATCCCCTGGGAGGAGGAAAACCTTACAAGGTCAGGCAGGCAGAGGAGAGCAATTCCAGAAAGAGGAGGCGGACAGCTAGCAAGGTCAAGAACAGAGCACAAGGGGACGGGCGTGAAGCTGCGAAGACCTAATGAAAACATTTGGGAGACTGGAGACAAAACATTTCTGCAGTTTCTGATCGCCTTGGTCTGTGTAAACAAGCAAAAGGACTCCATCCATCATTTCTCGTTAATGAGTTTGGCCTTTGGAGGCCCAGAGCAAATGGCTTTTATAACTTCTTCAAGAGCCCTAAGTGAAAGAAAAAAAACAACAGCAAAGATGAGGTTAATAGCTGACAAAGCATGACATCTCCATGGGCCTAAAAATAAGCCGCTTGGGCTTTTGAATCTGCTTCCTGGAGATGGAGGTGGTTACTCATTAGATATTTTTTCGCCTAAGGAGAAGGTGGGGCCTGTCTGAGGACACCCACCCTGAGCTAGACCCCATATGGGCCAGACATGCTCAGAGCAGCTCAGTTAGTTCTCAGAGCCTCCCCCGAGCATGGAATTCAAGGTTCAGAGAGGTCAAATGAACTAGCTTGGTATCGCTGTGTACAGGACAAGGGTGGGATTCGAATTTTAAAAGTCACCAGGCTCCCAGGCCCCAAGCACAGGAAGCCGGGCCATGGTGAAGAGACTGGGGTCAGACGACGCGGGTTGGAGCGCCAGTTTTGCATCAATTTGCTACGTGAACTTGGGAAAACGGGAAAAGGGTTTTGCAGATAATGGCTGAGGCCACACACACATCTGCTTACGGAATGGAAGGGAGCTCGGCGCCGGGTCCGCCTGTCTCGGACCCTGCACCGCCAGCTTGTCTTCTCCATAAGCCTCGCCTCGGAGGTCCCCACGATAGCGTCCTCTTCCACGGTGTAGCTCCACAGCCAGCTTCAGGCAGAGGCCTCTCTCCGATATGATCGTGTCCCACCAAGTGAGATCCTCGCTAAATGGAGGAAACGCTGTCCCGGGTTCCTAGCTGGGGCGAGCGGCCTTTTGGGGGGTGGCCCTCTCTTTGGCTTAGTGGCCATCGTGCTTCTGTGCGTTTCTTAGAGAGAGATGGGGTGAGGAGATAAATTATCCACGTGGAGGCAGATGCCTGTTTATATACCGGCTGCCCAAGGCGGGGATACAGGCTGGGAACAAACAGAGCGAAGGAAGGAGAACTGGAACCCACCCCTCACCCCCACTGAAGGAGCCCACCCCGCCCCCTGACATAGGATCCCAGGTGTCACCCTGCCTTTGAACAGAGCCCCCTGGGTACAAGGTACTATGAGTGTCAATTTGCTCTTACAATCCCTGCAGAGTAGGCAGGTTCCTCCCATTTTACAGAGGAAACAGGCTCAGAGGGGTTAGAGCCACTTAGCTCTTAAGCAAGGGAGCTTGAATTTGTACCCAGGTCTAAGGAGTCTGGTGGAGCAGGTGTTTTTTTGGGGGGAGGGGGGGCATGGGGGCGTGGGAATGAGGGGTGTTGGTGCCTGTCTTGGCCCAGGTCATCAGTGCCACTGAGAGACCCTTTATTTATTTATATATTTATTATCATTATTTTTAGGAGGTACCAGGGATTGAACCCAGGACCTCGTACATGGGAAGCAGGTGCTCAACCACTGAGCCACATCTGCTTCCCTAGAATCTTTATTTTTAACTTTTGAAACTTCACTTGAACGTGTGAGCTGCTGGTTTGCTATAATTCGGCTGCTATTTAGGTTCAAATCCTCCCTCCCTCTTTTTTTAAAATGAAAGATTCACACACCGTACAATCCATCCCAAGTGTGCAATCATTGGCTCTCAATGTAATCACAGAGTTGTGCCACCCTCACCAAACCTCCCCTGCTTTTTTTTTTGCATCAATTGGAGGCCCCCAAAATTGCTTTCTGCTCTTTGGACCCCTTTCAAGAGCCTCTAACTCATGTTCCCCACCTTCCCCACAGGAAAAGGTCATTTCCTCAGCCCCTTCAGCACATGAAAGCAATTTTCTCCTTTTTTTTGTCTTCCTTTCCTTGATCCTCCTGTAATGAGTCCCAGAGGACTATGTGGTTAAATTTGTCTTGGGAGACTGTTGGGAAAACATCCTTTACCAAAGCAAACCTCTCCCAGATAAAGCAACAGATGGGTCCAGGTTTTAAGCCTTTCTTTTTTAAAGGAATCACATCGACTCTGAAGGGCGGGTTGGTTGGCAGGACGATTTGGCAGTAGCCAACCAAATTTAAAATGCTCCAGCATGCTCTTTAACCCTGCAATTTCACTTCTGACTGTGCTTACAGATACACAAGCACATGTGGTGCCTAAAGAAGTATGTAGAGGGAAGGTTGTTGCCCTCGTCAGTAGCAGCAGACAATTGGAAGCAATCTAGATGCCCAGCCGCTGGGGATGGGTCAAATCAATGATGATATATATCCATAGGATGGAGTTCTTTGCAGCCGTTTAAAAAACTGAGTCAGCTCTCTATGTAATGATAAGAAAGAGTCTCCAAAATAAATTTTTGGTGAGAACATAGAAAGGGACTTCTCCAGTCCTAGAATGTGACCTATAGATGGCTCTTTTCTACCCAGCTTCTTTACCTGTGGGAGGCTGAGGATGGGTTCTTGGAGTCTCTGAGACCCTGGAATCATGGGCAACATTTGGCTTACACTCTCATGCAGAATTCTCTAACGGGCCCATCATCATCCCCAAAGACTTGAAAACCACAACACGAATCTGGTTTAAATTGCCCTCTTTTTCACAGATGGGGAAGCTGAGGTCCAGGCTCTCCCAGCTCCCCGGCAAGTTAGTGCCGAGGTCTGCCCCTGCGTCAAGTATTTGTTGAGCAGCCACCAGTGCCCAGCCCTGGGCTTGGCACTCGAGGCCCAGAAACGAGTGTGCCGCTGTCCTTGCCTTCCCAGGGGACCCCCGCCTGCTGAGGGAGGCAGTCGTGTAAATACACATGTGCCCTCCAGCATGCCAGGGCCGAGCGTTAGCATCAGCTTCAGAGAAGCAGTAATTCTTGAGCTGAGTTTTGAATGATGAGGGAAAGGCCTCTGGGTGGCAGGAACAGCCCAAGCAGAGATGTGGACCATTGGGCAAGCTGTGAGCCCATCACGGCAGGGGACCATCCAGGACCGGGTCTGGCTCCAAGGAGTGGCAGACAGGCCTCTTCACGCAGCTCCTGGAAGGCCCGGGACACCCTGTGGCCTTGATCCCCCCCAGGCACATCCGGCCACAGGCCCATCTCCTGTCCTCCTCACTCAGTCACATGCACCCGGCTCTCCTCTGAGCATTGGACGGTTGGGGGCATCTGGTGCTCAGCTGCTCTCTGTTTCTCTCTCCCACCTTCTCCCCCTCCTCAGTTTGTTGAAGTTGAAGGACAGATCACAGCCTTGGTTGATCTTTACCCATCCTTCCTAAGGAAGGGTTTCCGTCGGGAAATCTTCATCGCCTTCATATGTAGCATCAGCTACCTGCTGGGGCTGGTGATGGTTACAGAGGTAAGTGGCTCTCTCACCTGGTGTGACAGACCTGCCTCTGCAAGGGCGATGTTCAGGGCTAGTGCCCCAGATATGGCTCTCAGACCGGGCCAGGTGCTCACAGCCTCCTGCCCCAAGGTGGGGGGCCATCTCCTAGCCCCACTCAATTCAGGGGTCCCACTCTGCTCAGGGAACTCGAGACTGGGGACAGTGAAAGTCATTTCAGGACCCAGCGGTTGACCCAAACGTGGTTGCATTCAGCCCCGCAAACTGCCCTGCTCCTTTCTCCCATCACCATGGCAACACGGTGGAAACAGTCTGCCGCCCTCTGCCCCTCTCTGGCCTGGGGAGACTCGGGGACCGGGAGCTCCTGCTGAAGTCCGTTTCAGCCACCGCTTTGTTCACCCACCATTGCGTGCAGCCGTCCTTCTCCGGCCTGGAAGGGGCCGGTGGAGACGTTGGCAAGAGCAAATGCGGCCTTCCCGGGTACATACTGGAAATAGGCAGGGCCACGTTACAGGTGCCCTGTCTACAGATCACTTGCCACTGGGCTGAGCCTGGTGCTGTGCAGGTGTTTGGTTGACGGGGAAAGCATGTTGTTTGGGGGGAGGGCGGGGCCACGAGGAGCATCAATTTAAAGTGGGGGAAAGAAGCAAAGAGAGAAACGGAGCAGGAGTGTCCAGAGGGGGCATGTCTTGCAAGAGGCAAGCCGAGAAAAGGTGACCATTGCACTAAGAAGAATGCAAGCCTTAGAATCAGGTCTAGATGGGTTCTCTCCTGCACCCCCCCACCATCTCCTCATACTCTCCACGAAAGAGCTGTGTTTAACAAATGCCCCCAAGCCTTTTCAGCAGCACTTTCCTTACCAGAAGTAAAAATAAATGTTTTCCTGGAGGTGTCTTTAAGAAGACTTCCCTGAATGGCAGATCACGGCTCCATGCGCTGAGCCATCTGTGTCTGCCACCATTGATTTTAAGCACCTCCTTTGAATGTAGGCTTCTGTGAATCCAACGTGTTTTGTTTGGGAGGACATGCATTGCTTTCGTTTTTCTATGTGTGTATGTTAAATTGGTCAAATAGGAAGTTGAGCATCTTTTTACATGTTTATCTTTAAACTGCCTGTTCGTAGTCTTTTCCCATTATCTCTTGCGTTATTATTATTATTATTTTTATATGCCAGGGCTCTTTATATAGGAAGGGAATCAGATACCAAATAACAAATCAGCCTTCCCTGTGTTTTTTTTTTTTTCCTTCCCAGGGTGGCATGTATATATTTCAACTCTTTGACTACTATGCAGCTAGCGGTGTATGCCTTTTGTGGGTTGCATTCTTTGAATGTATCACTATTGCCTGGGTATATGGTGAGTACGGATATTTTGCTTATCCCTTCTCGAGTCTCTCCTTTGGGCCTCTCTACTTAGAAGCTTCAGAAGCAGAGACTTCTAGTGAGTTGGACACAAAGGCCCTCTCTACCTGGACTCTTTCTCTCAGGGCTGTCCCTTCCCTCCACAATTAATTTCTTTGTAGCCACACCGCAGATTTTCCCAATGCTGAAAGCGCAGGGGGTGACTGTATTTTCTGACAAACACAGAACTTGGTCGTACACGAGTTCTATGACGAAACTACTCTAGAGTCCAGGAATGGTCCATTCCAATCTCCTTGAGGCCTTGGATTGGCCACACCAGCATTTGGGGGTCTGCCTAGTGTTGACAAGGAAATAGAAGATGCCCAGTGAAATTTGAATTTCGGAGCATTGCAGGTCTGTGTAGCCTGCTTCATTGGGATCTGGGTGGTGTAGAGATGTAGGGGCTTAGTTCAGGCCCCAGGGACCCTTTCTTGGTCCTTGACCACCCCCATGCCATTCCCAGGGCTGAGACTGGGCAATGGACACCACGTCACCACGTGTCCACCTCTGTCCCTTGCAGGCAGCGATAACTTTTATGACGGTATTGAGGATATGATTGGCTATCGCCCTGGGCCCTGGATGAAGTACAGCTGGGCTGTGGTCACTCCAGTTCTCTGTGTTGTAAGTTCTCTCCAGCCTCGGCCGCGGGTAATCTTTTCTCCCTGGTTCTTACCATTGTCACCTGCTAAATCAGCTTTTCAGTCAGCATCTGCTAAAGTGTTGGAGAGGTGGGGAAGGCTGTTCCCAGAAGGTGACCTGAGTGGGGTTTTGAAGGATGAATAGGACAAGGGAAGAGAAAACAGGGAGGAAGGGCATTCCTGGCAAAACAAGCCTTGGCAAAGGCAAGCAGTTCTGAAAGAGGAGGGTCTATCTGGGGTGTGTTGAGAACGTCAGGGGATCCAAGATTAAGCACATAACCTTTTCCCCCAACCCTGCCAGAGCTCATGAGCTCAGTGTGGACCACTGGTTAAGTAGAGGGACCTTCGGGATGTCTGAGGGAGAGGTCACAGACGCTGGTGAGACTCAGAGAGAGGAAATCCTGGCAGAGAGATGCCCTGGGCTCTCCCAAGCACAAGAAAACTTCATGAACCACCCAGACCCAAGGAAAGGGACAGCCCCTCCCCCCAGTCCTGTGTCTCCTTCGAGGTTCTTCTCAGAGACTCTGGTGAATGGAAATTCCTCTGAGACAGAAGCTGCTTACCTGTCAGTGTTTGAAACCAGTCGTGAGCTTTGGAGCTTACTGCAGGGGGGAGGTGACATCAGCTGTGCCATTCTTGGCTCACACCGTGGAGAGTACAAATGGCAGAAATGGCCCTTGAATTTAGGGATGGGGTTCCTTGCATAAATGGGCAAGGACCCTCGGTGGCCGCTGCTCCCTGACCAGAACAGATGGATGTTGCCATTCGCTCACTGTGTGACCTTAAGCAAGTCACTCCCCATCTCTGGGCCTCAGTAGTTTCCCCATTCATAAAACGAGGAGATGCTTAAGTGGGACTTGAGAGCCACTTGAGAGTTGGGTGTTTCTTTAGGTTGTTTTTACTGTTCTTAATATGATTGTGAGGTGCCCATTTTCCCAAGATGGTTTTCCCCACAAAAATAAGTAGCTGTAGCAGCCAGTAACCATGACAATTTGACGAGCTTGTTGCTGAAGATGAATTTGGTTGGGTTCAAGCCCGTATTTCCTCCTCACTTAACCTTTGTTCATGGGCAGCTCCTCTCACCTCCCTGACCCTCAGTCTCTTCCTCTCTCCCTCCCTGAGGCTTTAGGTAGATTAGAGATAGGCCACGTTCCAAGATGGTGGGATGAGATCACACTGGTGGGAAGAGGAATGTGTGGCATGTCCCTGCCCATGAAACCTGGGGAGATATGAAGAGTCCTTGTGCTTGGAAGGGCCCAGGGCACCTCTCTGCTAGGACTTACCCATCTAAGCCACAGCCCCACATATAAGGACAGAAAGGACAAAAGGCCCAGGCATACAGTAGGTGCCCAATAGAGGGTATCTGGAGCTTCATGCTCTCCCTTCCCCTCATCATCAATTCTGTTTTAAATAGATATGTCGTATCCGATTGTGGTTGTTGAGGAAGATTTAAGTCGTTTCCACCTTGTGTATTAATCCATGACAACCCTGAGTTATATGCTCTAATTCCAACGAGAAGCAAAGGCCTTGTGGCCTCCCAGCCAGCCTAGACACTCTGCTCCCAGGGAAACCTGTCCTGGACACCAGGCTTTGAGGAGTAGAACTAAGCAACCCCACACCAACCTGCCAACCATTCATGGGCGTGGGTGGCCACCAGCCAGTCCTGAGTCCAAACGATTCCCTGGGCAAACAGTGGGCCACAGTGAGTGAGGGAGAAGAAAGACTTGCATTCATGCAACAGCAAGCACTGGGTGTTAAAGAGACAGAGATGAACAAGACCAAAACATCCCCACCATCAGGGACTCCTCTCTGGTCAGGGAGATGGACACTGCAGAAGTGATGCTATTCTGGGGAGGAAAAGTACAGGCACCGGACTGACTGGGGCCTGGGCAAGGGAGCTAAATTGGGATGCGGAGGCATTGGCCGGGGGCAATTAGGGGGAAAGGAGTCCAGGCAGAGGGAACAGCCTGTGCCAGGGCCCTGAGACAAGCAGTGGGGCAGCTGGAAGAAATTCAGGGTGACCGGAGTATAGACCTGGAGAAAGAGGGGATGACAGAGATGAGGGGGTGAGAGGGGAAGGGGCATAGTCCCTGGCAGACATTGCTGGCCAGGCTGAGGAGCTTGTACCCTACCCTGAAGGCACTGTGGAGCCATGGAAGGGTTTTGAGCAGGGAAGTGGCCTCGTCAGATTTGCACTGGGGGGAGATCCTTATGGCAGCAGAGTGGAGAGGGATGCAAGGCATCCCGGGTTGAGGCCTGCCCTGGTCCCAGCAGCCCCTAACCCTATCCCCAATGCCCAGGACCCCCCTGACTGTTCCCATCTCTCTGCAGGGATGTTTTATCTTCTCTCTTGTCAAGTATGTACCCCTGACCTACAACAAAGTCTATAGGTACCCCACTTGGGCCATCGGGCTGGGCTGGAGCCTGGCCCTGACCTCCATGGTGTGTATCCCCCTGGTGATCTTGATCCGCCTCTGCCAGTTGAAAGGACCTCTCCTCGTGGTGAGTGCATGGGCCCCGGGGCAGGGGAGTCACAAGGCCAAAGGCTGACTGGCTGACAGTTTGCTGTGTGACCTGGGGCAAGTGGCTTGCCCTCTCTGAGTCCTAGACCCAGATTGGATGGAGTAGTTGTGCCTGTGGTCAGGAGAGTATATTGTGGGAAACCGGGAACGCAGTACAGCTGACATAGGAAAAAGTTTTGTGATGACATTCCTAGCAGGCCTTGGAGCAGGAGGAGGAATCTGCCAAACAGCGGGCGTCAGAGGCAGGGCTCTCCTCATGTGGGGCACCTTGTTTATATAGGCAGGAGGGATGAAAGTGCTTGGGCAGCAGTAACAAGTTCCAGGGGTGGAGGGTAGGCAATGAGACCTGAGAAGTGGACGGGGGCTCTGAGCTTCCAATGCCAAGCTAAGGAGCCGGGTCTTTATCCTGGGAGCTGTGTTTCTGAAGGGGTGAGATGGGACATCAGGAGCCAGGGAAGGAAGCCACTCAGATGCCTTCCCAGACAGTGGAGCCAAATTTAGTAAACACCCAGACCATGCTGGTGTCCTCCTCCCAGCCCTGAGGCCCAAAGGCAGCCGGACCCTGCCCCAGCTACTTCTGACCAAGGCAGAGCCTCGGGGTTTCCAGGCCTCCCATACCCCTGCTCCCCCAGCAGCCTGGAGCTCCTCTGTCGCTCTCCCCCTCCTGCCTTCTCCCCACCTCCAAACCCCTCTGAGAAATCCCTCAACAATACCACCCATTCCATGCCCTGGCAAAAGCCGGGCTCTTTCCAAGAAATCTCTTTCTCAGAATCTCCCTTAACCTTTGGGCTTGGGCAGACTCCAAGATTTCACTGTTTTGTTCTTGGGCTGTCTTTATTGTGATTCTCTTTTTACAATCTGGAGCCAGGATGTCCTGGGGCCCTCACTCCCCCTTGGACTGGAACGTGTTTCCTCAGGGGCTAGGTGGCCAGGGAGAAGATGAGGAAGTAGGCAGGGTCATCAGGAAGCTGGGGTCTCATCTGAGCTGGGGTGGGAGTAGGGGGCGGAGGCCCCGGGCATTCCTGGAGCCCTTGGATCCATTGTTTTTTTTTTGTTTTTTTTTTTTTTGCAGTCCAGACAGACAGGGTGGGATCCCCACTCTTCAGCCAAGATGGGAACAGCCCTTGTGTGTTGTTAAAATACTGAAATGCTGGGCCTGGGGGTGGGTGGGTAGTAGCTATACTGCCCTGAGCCCCTCAGATACCCCCCTGAATCCAGTCCCTCCCTGGGAACTTCCAGAAGGTCCTCACCACCCAGAAACTAAAGGATTAATGGTGGGGGACACCGCAGGGGGTGTCTAGCTCGCTGTTCTGATTGGTCAGTGCCCACAGCCACTAGTATTTCAGTTCTGGGGTTGGGCAGGGGAGGGGCACAGCAGCTCACTATTTTAGTGCCCCTTCAAAAGGCTGCTTTTAAAATATCAGTCCAGCCTAGAGGTTTGGTCAGGCGGGTTTCCCTGGGGGAAGGCGTGCCCTGGGATTCCTTACCGGCTTGCCCCCTCCTCATCTAAAGCAATTACCAACCCTCTCCCCCCAACACTCTTGGCCCTCATGGCGCCCCCACCTGCCTTCTCTAGAGATTCAAAACAGGTCCCCCAGGTGTCCTCCCAGCCATGAACTTGCCTCTTTCTGAACCCGGTTCTGGCAAACCCAGATCCCTCCATCCTGGGGTGATCCCAATTCATCTGAGCCTCTCCTATAAATGGAGCCTGCAGGGGGGCTGCCTCTGGGCTGGGCTTTTAATAAAGCCCCACTTGACAGATGCAGAAGCTGGGAACTGAGAGGCAGAGTGAGGAGAGGGGGGCCAGTTTCCCACCTGCAGTTTGCCCTCACCCCTGTACTTAGAGTCTCCAGTCCGATTCCTTCAGGGGCGGGTACACATGTAAGGAGGGAGCACCTCTCCCCCGGGACAGAGCCCGTGCCACCTTCAGCAAGCAAGCGCTGCCACTCAGCTCTGGCCAGTGGTTACCAGGAGGTCACATGAGCCAGGGGTTGCTAGATCTTGCAGTTTCTCAAGAGAAGGTGGAAATGTAGAAATCTGCTTTTAATAAAGCAGCTTTTTTTTTTTTTAATGTAATACACCAAAATTCAATGTAAAATGCCTAGAGGGCTACTTGTTTGCAACTGCCAACCTGTTTAAGTCTCTGAGTGGCCACTTGGCAGGAGGTGGACTGGGAGGCAGGAGCCCCGGGTTCGAGTCCTGGTTCTGCCATTGCTTTTCTGGGTGTCCTTGGGGAGGGCTTTCCCCCTCACTAATTCCATGACTAGGCGACCAGCTAGGGGAACAAAATGCTGCTTGCCTAGAGGGGTCTGAGGAGTCTCATCTGGTCCAGCCCTTAGCTCCTTTCCCATGGAAGGTTGAAATTCAAATAGAAGCTGCTTTCTCAAAGCACTTAAGAACAACCTCGCAGGAAAAGCTGGGATGCCTGCAGGGAAATACGGGTTGTGAGTGGCAGGGTCGGGAGAAGGCAGAAAATGTAGCTTGTGGGAGGCTGAGGAGTTCAGAGTGGAGAAAGTGGGAGCTATAGGAGGCTTAAGACAGCTATCCAAACCTAGGGCATGCAAAATGCCAAAACGTGGCAGCTAGTGCAAGTGGAGAAATCGGGGAGGCAGATTTCAGCTCCATTGTAGAACAAAGTCAGGGCATGGAGGATGTGAGCCCCCCATCCCTGAGGGCATGTAAGCAGGGAAACCACCCATAGGCCTAGAGGGACCTTAGCTGCACCTTAGTTCAACACTGAAGAGGCTGAAAAAGAGGGGTCCAGAAGCAAGACCAGAAGGAGTAGATGGCTGCGGGGAAGAAAGCCCTGACTTTCTCCCCCCACTCCTGTCTCCTTCCTTCTCTAGAGACTCAAGACTCTATTGATCCCAAAAGATCCCAACCGCTGGGCTGTGGAGAACGAGGGGGCCATCCCCTACCATCCCCGCTCCTCCATCCGCGGGGTTCTCATGAAACCCACCCACATCATCGTGGAGACCATGATGTGATCCCTTGGGCCGACGGGGCTGCTTTCCTGCTGTTTACTAACATTAGATTCTCATAGGACCAGGTTTACAGAGCTTTATATTTGCACTAGGATTTTTTTTTTTTTTTAATTGTCACAGAAGATGTACTCTGTGTGTGTGTATTTTATTTTGATTTGGAGCTATTTTGTACAAAAAAAGAAAACCCTCGGGCCGTTGTCCGAGGAGAGGCAGAGCTTTCATACTGAATTTGATGTATTTTATGGGAACTTGTTAAATTTTTCTTTGTATATATCTATTTTTTTTTACAGATAAACTATATATACACTTAGAGATTGTCATACACTTTACCACTTGAATTGATCTTGCCAGCAATAGATCTCATTTCAAAAGCAATTCTTCGGTGCTTGTGTAGCTGGCAGAAAATTCTGCCCCCTTCTCCCCCCACCCAAAACAAAACCAGGATGGAATTTTCCTGGGACAGCAGACCCATTTCAAAGGTGTAGTACCTTCCGAGGCCTGGTTCAGATAGAAGAAAACAGCAGGGGAGAGGGTCCCACCAGCTGGCCATGTGCGCTTGGGCTGGAGAAAGACACCTCATGACAGTTGTCTTTGCTAAGAAGTGAAATGCCAAAATAGCAGAAGCAGCTCCTCAAAGAAGGGAACCTACTTAAAGGCAAGAGATGAGGCCCTAGAGAGATGTCTGGTTTTTAAAGCACCAGGAGCAAGGTCCGACCTTTTATTTGGCGTTGGAGGGTAGGACTGTCAGATGGACTTTCAGAACCAGAGGGAGAGGTGAGAGATCTGAGCGTGCTGGTGAGAACGAAGGGTTTGGGAGCGCTTTAGGAGCCTCACTACTCTGATAAGGAGGAGGTGGGCAGTGGGGATTGGCAGGCTGCGGCAGGCCACGGTCTTTCCCGGGCCACCCTGGGCTAAGACACAAGCCAGCCCGGCCAGGGCTTTGAACCTCACACAGGCTGGGTCTGCTGCACTTGAACAGAGAAGCACAGTGGGTTCTGGTCCTTCCTCGGGCGGCGGCTCTTGGGGCTGCCTGCAGGAAGCATGATATGTGTTTGGTGAGGGTCAAGGGGTGAGGTGGGGAGGGCAAGGGGACCAAAGGACATGGGCCCCCAGCGTTCAGACGGGCCCATGTCAGGTAGGGGTGCTTTTCTTTCCTCATCTCCCCACCCTCAACTCTGTCCTCGAGGCTGGGAAGACTCCTGACAAGCTCTTGAGAAAGATCCCATCCCAGGGCTGCCCCAGCTCCTAGCACTGGAATGCCAAGAACATCTTTGGAGGCTGGATCTTTTATTAGGATAAAGAGCAAAAGCAGGAAGTGCCCTCTTCCCTCTCCTCCCAGTTCAGGAACAAATGCAGCCCTTGTTGGGTGACCTGAGCTATAATAAGAATCTTCATTTCAACCTCTCTGCAATAATTGGTGTCACACGGCACACTACGAGGGGAAGAGGGAGAGTATTCTAGGAGGCTGGGATTGTCCAGGGGGCTGGCCCCCCAAAACTGGCTTGACCAAGAGCCCTTAGGCAGAATGAAATTCCTTTCTGAACCAAGAGAGAAGGTACTACACCTTTAGATAATCCAGGTACAGACACCACCTCCACTCAGCCCCTATTTGGACAAAAACTGTGCCATTTAAAGAGTCGCTTCCAAGTTCATAGTCTAAACTACATGGAAACATTGTCGAGCACAGAGGCAGTGACCGCCTGGAGAGGGGTCGGGGAGTGAGTTCCCGCTCAGGTTTTCAGAGCTGGGGCTCCCTGAATCCCAGACTCCCTCCCCAATTTGGGAAGGGGAGGAGGTTTGGTGTACCCCTTCCCAAGGGGCAGGGGCAATTCTGAACCTCCCGTCTTTGGCAAGTGTACACACATTCACTTTTTCCAAAGCTACATACTCTGCCAAACAACATCCAGTCTTATTCCAAACGGTTAACAATTCTGAAATGTTCCTCTTATTTCTGTGTTTATGGTTGCCACCATGTCTGATTTTTATTTTACTGTTTGTTTTTCGTTTTCCTGATTTTACTGAGTAGCAATGTCATCTGTTTTTTTTTTTTTTTTTTTTTTTTTGTCTTATGGAACTTTAGTAAACTAACCACTGTCATGATTGGGGACAGGTGATGCGTGGGGAAGAAGGAGGGCTTGGCGGCTGTGGCTACCTGGGCATCTATGGCCATTGCCATCCCCAAGATCTGTCCCCCCACCCTGGGGACTCATCCTCTGGGCAAAAGGCTACAAAATCTCTGGTTTGTAGGCAAATTGCAACATTGTGGAAATGGCCCAAGGAAGGGCTCTTCTTATGAGATTCCCAGACCAAATTCTAGACATGCAGACCAGGCTTGGCCTGGGAGGAAGGTCAGCCACCATCCCCAAGCCTGTTCCTCAACGACCTCCAGAGACACCTTTCTCCATTGATGAGCCCCCTTGTCCAAGCCCTGGCTCTTGTGTATCTGCAGAACTTGGCTCTAGGAGTACATGATGTAATGATGCTTGACTTTCATATGTCTCCATATAAATGAAACGTTTCATCAGAGTCCGTGGCTAGTGTCTGAGAGTGGACAAAGTCCTCTGCCCACTCTCTGCCTGGGATGGGGCAGAACTTCTGATGCCTGTACCTGTGCCCAGCCCACCAGACCTTGAGGGGGAGGGAGGAGGGGGTTGAAACCATAGCTATATATTTTTAGCAGAAATGGCTCAGTGCCCAGGATAAATCTCACCTGGGGAGACGCCTCCTTTGGGATGGGCTGTTAGTCGAGGGTGTCCAATGGTCAGCAATGGAGAGGCCTCCAAGGCCGCCAAATCCAGCACCCTCGTTGTAAAACGGAGAAACTGAGACCCAGAGAAGGGAAGGGACTTTGGCACAGCGAGCCGGGACTGGAACCAGCCTTTCTCAGGTCAGCTCTGGCTTCCCGCTCCGCTGAGAAGTCTGCGGTGAATGATGCGAGGGCCTATGGGGGCTAAATCCAAGTAGCTCCCCAGTGCCCTCCCTGGCAACCAAAGGGGAGCCCACCTGCTCCCCTGCTGTTGAGAAATGTGGTGATCAACACCCCGGCCCTTTAACCATCCATGGACCAGTGGCTTGGTGAGAACTCAGGTTTCCTGCCAGCACTGGCTCCTCCTTCCTTTTAACATCTCTCTGTGAGGTAGGAATTGAGATCCCTATTTGCAAAAGAGGAAACTGAGGTCCAAAGAAGCCAAAGAAGCAAGAGGCCCCTGAGGCTCCCAACTCTGCCTAGACCTTGTGGCCTTGGTTGACTTCCCCTCTGAGATGGTAACAGGCAGCTCCCTCTTTGTATCCCTGGTCCTTCACTCCCACCCCGGATCCCCAGCACACCCCCAACGGCAGGGGTAAAGCACAAGGGGAGCGCGTGCCCCCTCAACAAAGCCCAGGGTATCCTTGTACCATCCAGGTGCCGCTGCACCATGGCCACCGGCCCAGCCGGGGGCTCCCCAGACTGCCCTTCTCGGATGGGGAAATGCTCTGGGCAGCCAGTGCTGAAGCCAGAGGCACCTCCCTTCCTCCCAAGACTCAGACCCAAACCCAGGTGGCCCCAGGTTGGGCTGCCCATGGGGATGCTGTAAATAACACTGTGTGCAAAAACCCAATGAATAGAAAAGAAAAAAAAAAAGAAGAAAAAAAAACCATCCCAGATTTCAAAAAGTTGGAGAGGGGTGTGGGAAACCCAGAGGGAAGAACGTTCCCCTCCCCCCCCTTCACATCCCACCCTTGGAATGCATCTTGTTTTAATAGGAAGCTATTGTTACTGTTCTCTCGTGGGTGTCCCTACAGAGAGTTTGGAAGTGGAGCATCTTGTTATATACTTGGCTTCAAGTTGAGATATTGGCTCCGTTCTTTTCTTTTTAACCCAATTAATTTTCCGATCCCCAGCAACTGTGACTCTGTATTTTAGCACAAGAGAAAGCTGAGAGCATGAGTCTTGCCTCCTTCCAGAAATATGTCTGGCTCATCAGGACTTTTGTTTTTAAATTTCAAAATATTTTTAAAGATATTTTAAACTTTTGTAAAACCACCACCACCGCCACAACAGAAACAACCAACGAGAGACTCTTCTGAGGAGGAACATTTGTATTTAAACAAGATCCTCGGTGTGTCATTCGATCTTGCAGTATACAAGCTTTTGTGTATAAATGTTTTATGATACAAATCTCTGTATTTTGCAGGGTTCTTTTTCCTCCTTTGCTTTTTAGATAAATATGTATATCGATATTTTAAATTCATCTTTGCTTTTTTTAGAGGAGTTTGTAATCACCTGATAACATGAAAATAAACATTTCCTTTTTAAAATCCAATCGGCGTGGGTTCCGTTTGGGGGGGGGGCAGTTTGGCAGGCGCTTTAGAGTTTGTAAAGGGCTCTTGTTGCAACCTCAGGATGCTCCTGAGAAGCTGGTACTGTTATCTGAGGTTTGGGATACCGAGGCTAAGGCTCACAGACAGGAAATGGTTTGCCCAAGCACACCCAGAAAGCTGCAGAAGAGACGGATTCCCACCCAGGTCCTGGGACTCCACATCCGGTCTGGCTGGCTCTAGGCTACTGATTCAAGCCCACCTGTTAGGCACCCGGCCCGTGTGCAGCTGGGAGATCACACAAGCCACCTGAGCCTGAGTTGCCCCATCTGGAATAAATTATCCTGCCCATCAAGGCTGCTGGTGTTACCCGATTTTGTCTAGGTTCTTGACTGTGCTGCAGAAATGAATTTCAAGAGCACATCGGGTTAGTTAGCCAGTAATTTATTAAGGTAGGGAGGGAAGAGAAATGGGAGAAAATAACAGATCATAGGTCCCAGAAAGAGGAAGGGGCTGAGGAGTGATAAAGAGGGCTGGTTTATAGACTACGGTTTCCCATTACAGATTATAAATGCCCAGGTTTTACTTGCATGTAAATCCATGCAGGGGGGACCCGGTGAGAGCAGAGGGCAGAAGCCAAGAAGATCGAGAGTGGGAGAGAGACTTTTGCACCTGCTTTTAAACCATTAATTATTCCACCGCTATGCTAATGGCATGGGAGGAGTTCCAAATGTTTGCTGTTTTGATTGATTACCCCACCCATCAATCCCCCCCCCCCCCCCGAAGGGCCCCTGGAGAATATCTGGGGCCTCTCCTGGCTTCCGGAGGAAACCTCATTCTGAATGGCAGAAATCTCCCGAGGGTCTTCCAGCAGCCGTCTTGGGGGTATTGATATCCACGTGGACTTCTTGCCAGGTTCCAGATCCATCTGTTGATTCCCTATATGAAGCCTGCTTCACTGGGATGATTAGAGAAAATGTTCATACCGTCTCCAGGTGCTCAACTAACTCGAGTTCCTTTCCCTCCCTCCCAGCCCTGGAGGGCCAGGAAGGGGGTGGGGGGGGAGCAGTATTGAGAAAGGGGATACTAACCTGAGACAGTTGACCTTCTCCTTCCCTCCCCCTGCCCCCCCCCCCGGGGGCCCCCCCCCCCTCCCGCAACCCCCAAGGCATGTTCGCTAACTCCCAATTAGGGGCTCATTGCAAAGGCCAAGAGTGGGGCAGGCTGCTGAGAGAGGTAGTGAGTGACAGCCCTGGAGGGATGCAAATAGAGACAACCTTGGATGCTGTCTGGAAACCCCAGAAGGGAGGATACCCTCTGCCCTAATCAGTGATTGGCATGGGGGTCCTCAACCTTAGTGATCACAAGCCCAACCCATGCATGTTACAGATGGGAAAACTGAGGCTGGGATGGAGCAGGTGGATGTTTTGGGCAGCACTTCAGCCAACTGGCTCCCACCACCCTTTGTCAGGGAAGCCTGTGGAGTCCCCTTCCTCAGATTCTCAGACCCCTCCCCCCCGATGTTTCTCAGAAACTTATTATTTATAGTCAATGTTAAAATAAAACACTCCCTTTGTTCTGGCTGAATCTACCTTTCTGATGGCCTCCGTCCACCTCCCTCCTCCCCTGTCTCCATCTGTTTCGGCCTCCTGGCTTGTGTTCAGATTCTGGCACCTTTCCTTACTACCTGTGTGACCTCGGGCAAGTCACTTAACCTCTCTGTGCCTGGTGTCCTCAGCTGTAGTGTTGGGATGATATAGCGCCCACCCCCGAGGGCTGATGGGAGGATCCAGGAAGTCCCCACTAAGCACTGGGAACAGTGCGGGGGGGGGGGCGTAGCAATGCTGTGAACGGTGCCTTGGACTCTCCTTCTCTAAATCTACCCCAGCCTGGCCCACACCTCCCTGTTTCAGAAGCCCCCCAGAGCCCACTGCCCTCCCAGGACTAGGAAGGCAGTGCCTGTGCACAGCCCCAGCTTCCCTGCCCCAGCCAAAATAAGCACACAGCATAGTCCTGTGCATGGCCAGCCCCTGCTTACACCCCTCCTGAAACAGGGTGCTCATTCCCTCACTGCAAAGCTCTTCTGCCTCCCCACTTCCCCCTGCCCTAGATACCCTCCAAAGTCTGCCTTGCTCCTGGCCCCTTTCCCCACCAGGCTGAAGGGGTTCAGAGGGCAGATCTGTCACTCACTTGCCTCAATACACTTGGAATAAAACCCATACTCCCTACGGGGCCTCGTGACTGAGCCTCTGAGACTTCCCAGCCTGTCTCCAAACCCACTCCCCTTTGGGGCCTCCTTTCTCTTCCTTGAACCCAAGCTCATTCCCACCTCAGAGCCTTTGCACTTGCTGTTACCTCTGCCTGGAACACTCTTCCTCCAAAGCCCACTCCTCCCCCCAGGGCTCTCTGTCTTCACTGCACTTCCCACTTCCTGAAATAGGTCTTTATTATTTGCTTATTTGTTCACTGCCTGTCTTTATATGCTCCAGGCAGACAGGATTTCCATCTGTCTTGTTCATCTGCTGTATTCCTGGAGGCTAGAGTGGTGCTTAGTATATAGCATTTTTTGAATGAATGAATGAATGAATCATTAACTCAGTCATAAGCAAGTGAGATGCCCCAAGCTCCTGCCCAGTGCTCTAAGAAGTTGACTCTTGCCAACCCATGGTTAAAAAAAAAAAAAAAAAAAAAACAGACACCTTACCCCAAGTTCATTTAAATCATTTTATTTTGAAAAAAAAAAAAAAAAAAAAACTTCTTCCCAAATCACCCCCACCCCCTACCCTCCTGCCCACTCCCAAGTCATTGCAAGCCCTGGTGGGACAGAGTTACATGTGGGCCCCAAACAGGTCCCCAATGGTCTTTGCAATGTAGCCCCTTGACATGTGCTTCCCGAGAGCCCTAAGAAAATCCCACATAGAAAAATACTTTACAAGGAATATGCTCTAATCTTAGCCAGAGAAAAATACAGCTTTGAGGGGCAGGGGATGAGAGGGCATGTCACAGGGGCTGTACCCAAAATGCATAGGCAGGCAGGAAGCTCACTGGGGAGGGGTGTCTGGAAAAGGTCAAGTCCGGGATGAGAAATCCCCATGAGAAGCTAGAAGAAATATTGCATATGAGAAGGCCCGGGCACGGCTGGGAGGTCCCGGGGCCGGGCCTGGTTGCATACTAGGGGGATGGAAGAAGCCTTGAGCCCGAGGAGGAGGGGCAAGCCTTGAACAGAGTCAGGATGTCTCTTCCCTCGCCTGGAGTTCAAATGCGGCTTTCCCAAGTCAAGAGGCCCCTGAGAGCGTGTCCTGTTCAGTCCTGTTACTTGGCAGAGGCCCAGAGAGGTTGGGTCACCTGCTTAAGGTCACACAGCTGGGGAAGCGGCTGTGGCTCAATCAGTAGGGCTTCCGTTTACCATATGGGAGGCCCCGGGTTCGATTTCCGGGGCCTCCTGGTGAAGGCAAGCCCGCCCGCACGGCGTGGTTAGCTGACCCAGCAAGCACAAGCAGCAAGGGGGGGATAAATGAATAAATAAATAAAATCGTTAAAAAAAAAAAAAAAAAGGTCACACAGCTGTAGCTGAGGGGCGGCCAGAACCCACATCTGGGCTGCACCCTCCCCCTGGGCAGAGGACTCTTGGCTTTTGTTTGAGGTCCTTAGGATGACTGGAAGTGCCAATATATCTCCCCAAGATAGCACAGGCACTGGGCCACCCAGCTGCCCCCAGGGTGGGGACTGAGGGGCAGGGGCTGGGGACGTGGAGGAAGGTTGAAGAGGGGAGAAAACATGGGTCAGGCGCTATGGGGGCCTCGGGGTGTGAAGATGGGTCCTAGCTGTGACAGTGAGGCCCAAATCTGCTCAGAGATTGTCCACCCCTTTAGCTGTCCAGAATGGGAGGCAGACCCAGAGGGGGCTGAGATGGCCCTGAGGGTCACACGGCAAACAAAATCAGGGCGAAAACAGGCCTCTGGTCATCCCATCTGGGCCCTTGAGTGGAAGAGCATTTGGGGGACCCCAGGGGGCAGACACCCAGAGAGGAGGAGGGCAGAGGTGGGAGGGGATCTCTCTGTTCTCTTGAGACCCCCGATAAGAGCTGGACAGTAACCCAACAAATCCCCAGACCTAGCTGAGCCCTGCCTGCCCACCTCCTTCCCAGAGGCTTCCAGGTGAAGGCCTCAGGCCCTTGTGGAAATTCAAAGAGTTTCTGGTCTGTGGAAAATGAGGAAAATTATTTTAAGGGATGCAGGTACTTCCAGATTTCATCTTGGACCCTGCGAGATAAAACATCACATCTCTGCTAGCCCGTCTCCCACACCTGCCCGTCTCTGTCTCTGTGTTTCTCTCTCCCTCTTTCTCCTTCTGCACTAATTTGGATATTGCAGAGGCGCTGCATGATCTTATACATCTTAGTCCATGGTTTCCCAATCTGCATTGAAATGGGAGGTGAGTAGAACTTCCTGGTTTTTCTGTCCCCAAATTATCTCCTCCCACATGGAGAGGGAGACAGGGAGATGGGTCAGCAGCCACAGGTCCTGTAAAGAAGGCTGAGCACCCAAACCCTGACCCTGCCTCAAATCTCAGAAGCTTCGGACCAGAAGGCTGGAAGGAAAGACCACTGGCTTTCAGAGTGGGAGAATGAGTACTTCCTGGGAGTCTCTTAAATGGGGCTGCTCAGAATCAGACAGTCTCAGAATTGGCAATCCCCAGGACACCAGGATGCTAGAGAAAAGGAAAGAGGGGAGCCCCGACTCAGAGTAGCCTACTGCTGGGACATGGCCCCCCAGCCTCACCCTAAATGCTTCCCCTGTTGGGAAACTAACCACCCGCCATGGCGTTCTGATCTGTATGGTACCTGACCCACATGGACCCAGCACCTGAATGCCACACACCTCGGTCCATGATTGCACTGGGAGGTGTCTGGCTCTTGCTTGCTTTCCTCCGGTGACAGGAAACTCACTCCTCCCTGACAGCTCATGCCAGCTCATGGCGCTGACTAGGAGAATGTGCTCCCTACACTGAGCTGGGCTCTGCCCTCCTTGACCCCTCCAAGGTGGCCCTACAGAGGCCACTCTTTTCCAGGCTGAGCAGCTGATCCCCGGGCGATACTCTTATGAGCATCCCGGAGACCCAGCTTTTGGTAAAAGACCCAGACATCTCTCTAACAGGAGCAGGGACCTCACTGCCTGGCACCTGTCACCATAGAGCCAGACAACAGAGACAAAGCCCCATCCCCAGCTCAGAGCCTGCCGGACAGACAGATGGACGAATCAGTGGCCACTTCTCCAGCCAGACTACACATCTGGGAGCTGGGATCTGCCCAGAGGCCCCTTGGGTGTCCGGACCACGAGCTGACTTCAGAGCATGCGGGGGCTGCGGGCACCTGACGTTCGCGGGGGCCGGTTGGTCTGTGCCGCAGGGTTGCGACTGACCACCAGCTCCAGGACGTTGCCTGCCTCCGCCAGGAGCGGCACCGCCAGGCAGCAGTCGAAGTCTCGCGTGCGAACCCGGTTGACCTGCACAGTACACGGCCATGGGGACAGAAGGGGTCAGCTCAGCCTGGGGGCTGAAGCGGGTGGGAACTGTGGCATTTCCTAAAACAAGGTCCTTGCCCCAGCCCAGGCACAAAGGTAAATTACACTCACATATGGAGGAAGTAAGTGTTCATTGGACTCTCTTTCAGTCCTTCTGGTTAGGGTCTATCAAAGGGAAAGCCCAAGGGGAGGCGCTACTATATCTTTCACACCTCCCTAACACTTGTTTCTCTCCCCTTTTAACATAAAAGAACAGACCACATACTCAGAGAGCCTCCTGGCTAGAATTTAGGGACCCTAAATTCTAATTTATTTCCATTTTTATTTGCACTGACCTTCTGATTCAAGCAAGGGGTGCTGGATTTTTATTCCTAATTGTGATAAGTTTCCTTTAAAAACAAGTTTAAGCTGAAAAAGCTCTATCCGTTTAGAGAAAACATATACGTAAGTAAGTATTGTTCAAATATGTTGAAAATCACTTCGAGGGAGCAAAAATAGGTGGAGTGTGAGAAAAAGTGGCCCACGGTGGCTGAGCCAAGGATGCCACAAGCTTTCCATCTGCTCACCCACATTTCCCAGGCTCCCTTGCAGCTAGGCAGGCCATGTGACTAGTTCTGGCCAATAGGCTGTGACGGGGAGTGATTGTGCCTCTGAGTAAAGGCAGAAAAAAAAAAAAATGACAGGTGTTCTTCTGGTTTTTTCCTCTGCCATGGAGTTGAAGAGGCGGTGTGCTTAAAGAGGCGATTACAAAATGGCAAGGCCCCTACCCACCCACAATGGACATATAGCATAAGTGATAAAAATTTGTGTGTGGGTGTTAAGCTACTGAAATTTAGGGGCTGTTTGTTTCCACAACATTACTTAGCCTAGCCTGACTATTACAACTCATGTTGTCCTGCCATTTTTATAGATGAAGAAGCTGAGGCTCAGAGAGGGGAACTACCCACCAAGTGCCACTCAGGCAGGGTAGAGGTGGGGCTCTTTCCCCACCCCAGAGCTAGAACGCAAGGCCTCATCCATCTGTGGTTCCTCTACCCCAGCATTACCTGAAGGACCCTGTCAAAGGGCCGAAGGCCCCCACGCTGAGCTGGCCCATCAGGTCGCACAGTGTGGACATAGACACCCTTCTCCAACAGGCCATCTGAGACGCTGAAACCAAAGTCATTCCTCATAGGGTCTTTGTGCAGGGTCACCTAGGAGCAGAAGAAGGGAGGTCCGTGGAATTTTGACCTTTGCTGCCAGCCCTCCATAGTAGCCCAAATCCTTTGGCCTGGCATTCAATGCCTCTGGGATCCAGACCAGCCCACTTTCCCAGCTGTACTCTCCCGCATATTACTGACCCAGCATCCTGCTTCCGAGCTTTGACCGTGTATCCTCCCACCCTCCTCTTCAGCAAATCCTCCAGTTCACAGCGTTAGATCACAGCGTTATTTCCTTCCCAGATCTTTTTCAATTTTCTGGCTTTCATCAAGGAGAAAGGCTTAGTGGGGTATCCATATGTCTTTTTTTTTTTTTTTTTTTTTTAAAGATTTCATTTATTTATTCATTTATCCCCCCCTTGCTGCTTGTGCTCGCCGGGTCAGCCAACCACGCCATGCGGGCGGGCCCGCCCCCACCAGGAGGCCCCGGGAACCGAACCCGGGGCCCCCCATATGGTAAACAGGAGCCCCACTGATTGAGCCACAGCCGCCTCCCTATCCATATGTCTTTAACACCCTCAAACATTCATCTCTCATCTTAACAAAGAGCAGACTGCAGGATCAGCGACTTCTGGGGCTATGAAGTTGGGCGAGAATGTTTTCTTCCCCTGTGTTTAGCTTTTCTATATAGTAACTCAGAGATGGAAAGAGATGCTAGCATCTCGTGTAGGGGAGGGATGTGCAGTTTTTTAGATATATACAATAACTTAAGTGGGGGGAAAGTGAGTCTATTTAAAGAAAAATATTAATAACAGCCTAGTGTGTATCCCACGCACACGAGCATGTGTGTATCACCCAAATGATGGGAGTTTTAGAAAGTTCAGCCTGGTACAGAATCCCTGTTGTATGGTCAAGAAGAATGAAGTCCAGGGAGGGACAGGGACCCATCTGGAGCCACATGGTGAGTTCGATGGCACCACGACCCAGGGCCAGGCGTCCTGCCCCACCCCAGTGCCCACCTTGTGCATCTCCAAGGGCATCGGCGGCAGCAGCTCCTGCATCTCTTCGGAGGCTCGTACCTCCCGGCCTCTCCACCAGGACCCTTGGTCAGGCCTGCCCTCGAGGGCCACACTCTGCACGGTGCCTGTCATGATGGAAGCCTGCGGGGTGGAACACACCCGTCCTGGGACAGCCATTCCTTCGCTCGCTCTGTCAGTCACTTACTGACACCTACCAGGTGCCAGCCTCCCAAGACACAAGGGTGGGCAAAACAGACACCGTCCCTCCCTGCCCGCTGGGTACTCCCTGTCCGACAGCAGTGGGAGAGGGGAGTCAGTAACCAACACTGCAAACAGTGAGAATAGCAACTGTTGACAAGTACACAGCACTATTATTGTCTCCATTTTACAGATGAGGAAACTGAGGCCCAGAGAAATTAAGATTTGGTCCCAGAGTCTAGCTTTAAAGTCGGGGCTCTGCACCTCTCTGCTCTATTGCTTATAAGCCAAAACAATACAATAAAATTCTATGCTGTGGTAAATTGTTGTGGTTGTTTCCCTGCTGTTTACAAGTTTATTTCTGGGTTGCAAAGATTATTTCCCCTTCCTCATGTTTTTAGAATTTCCTGTATTCCCCCATTCAATCTTGGCTGCCACAACCAACCAGAGAAAGCACGAGGACCTTCTTTTTCTTGCATTTGTAGTGGAAACAGCCACAGACATTAACTGCTCCAGGTCTGTCAGAGATGCCTGTAAATTGTTAACAGAGGTGAGGCACGCAGAAGGTGAAAGCGTAGGACAGGCAGATCTGGTCAAGTCTGAGGGGTCCAAGAAGCTTCTCTGCCCGGAGAGCTGAAAGATGAGCAGGAAGAGGGGCAGGGAAGAGTCCCAGGCAGAGGGAAGTGCATGTGCGAAGACCCTGCAGTGCAAGAGAGCAAGAGAGGATGAAGAATCCTGCCCCCACTCTGCAAGACTGGAGGAGGCGTGGCCTCAGATGAGCCTGGAGGAGCCATGGCCTTGGAGGGCACTGGAGGGGCATGGTCTGGGATGAGGCTGGAGGGACCCTGACCAGGGATGAGGTTGGAGGACGGCAAGGACTCAATCCTGCAGCATGCTGGGGGCCACAGTAAGAAATGGTACCTTTATCAAAGAGCAAGAGGGAGTCATTGAAGGATTTAAGCAAGGGTGGGGGAAGGTGACATGATCAGATTTGTGGATTTAAAAGCACCTTCGGGCTCTGCTGGGCAGAGACCAGACTGCAGAGGGTGAGAAAGGAAGCCTGGAGGGAGGGAGACCTATTAGGGCCCACTGCAGCTGTCCAAGCAAAAGATGCCCATGGCCTGGACAAGGAGGGTGGCAGTGGGGAAGGGGAAAGGCAGCAGAGTTGTGACATGTCTAGGAGATAAAGCGACAGTCATGCTAAGGGAGGGGTGGGCACAGTGGTAAATTCCCTGCTCTAAACTGAGAGGCACAAGAGTGTGACCCTGAGGGAAATTCATTCCAGTCCAGGCTGGGAAATCCAGATGGCAGGGGAAGGGTGGTGAGCTGGTGCTGGGGTGGGGTGGGGGGGCAGGTGTCATTCTTACAGGTGATACTGTACAATTTCCTAGGTTATTACCAAGGTATCTCCCTGGTCTAGAAACGACTGTCCCACTGACCATCATAGTATCTGACTTTCCGCCTTTAGTGTGCAATTCTGTCTAACACATCACCTTCCAAAGACAGAAGACATGGTAGATTAATTTAAAAAAAAATAAAACAATCTCAAAAGCAAGAAAGAGAAATTCAGAACCAGACATGAGCAGGAGAGGAATCATTTGGGTTATGGAAGGTAATGGGATCAAATTGTACTGGCCTGTGGAAGGTAATGGGACCAGATACATACATTAGAGACTGGAGTACCCATTCATGGAGAAGAGAATGCTGTCTCAAAGCAGGAAGCTGAAGGCATGCTGTCTCATTGTTGAATGAGGACTAGAAACTATTCCCACCAGTGCAAGGGTATAGAAAGGAGCCACCAGGACTGTAATGGTGGAGGGAGAATCAACTGTGAGAAACTAGAAACCTTAACTTGACCTCTGCATGAGCATGAGGCCAGAATTTGCCTTCCATGGATAGTGTAGAAACACTGAGTTGAGAAATTAACATTAAGTACTGATGAAGTTCAAAGACCCCAGAAAAGACACGTGAGAAATGACCCTAGAGATGTTTCTAAACCCAGAGCACATGTGGGATGCCTACAAATTAACCACTGCAGAAAGTAAGCTCAATCATGCCCATAGACATAACAAATAGGAGAAGCCACACCCAGAGAATTAGAAAGAACAGAGAAACCAAAGGAAACTTTAAAATAAGTCTGTTTAAAAGTACAAAAGAATAAGAAAATAGAGTAAAATACATTAAGGAAAAAGACAACGAAGATTTGAAAAATAAAGAGAAGTTATTGAAATAAAAAATGTAGAAATTAAAATATAGTACCTAGGAAATGGTTAAACAGTGGACTAAATACAGCTGAGGAGAGAATTAGTGAATTGGAAGACAGATTAAGGAAAGCAACTAGAATACCTTGCCCAAAAAAATATGAAAGAAAAGTTGAGACACGGAGGATAGAATGAAAGTTCCAATGAACACCTAATAGAAGTGACAAAAGGAGATAAAGGAGAGGTAATATTCTGAAGTATAATGGGAGTTTTCCAGAATAGAATGAAAAATGATTCATCAGATGGAAAAAACAGACTGAGTCTCTAGTAAGACAAACAAAAACTAACGATGAGACACATCAGAGCAAAAGAGCCAACCATCATGGATAAGGAGAAATTTTGAAAGCCACTGGAAATAAAGACCTATTACTCTCAAAGGAACAATAATGAACCTAATATGGCAATGATAGTTGCCAGAAGACAATGTCTTCAAAGCCTTGAGGAAAATTTTACTTTCATACTCAACTAAACTAACATTCGAGAGCTGCGGTCAAATAAAGACAATTTCAGAACCAAAACCTAAAAGAGTTTACCACCCAAAGACACTCATTGAAGGAGTTTCTGAAGGATGAACTCAGAAGGAAAGCTTGGGATACAAGAAGCAAGGTTGAGCAAAAAAATGGGTTAAACATGCTGGTAAATCTAAATAAGCACTGACCAAAACCACATGCTATTCATTTTGAGCAGTTTATAAACACATTGGGAGGTGGGAGGAGATAGTTTATAAGGAAATGGAAGCATTGTAAAGTGCTTGTCTTTTTCAGGAATAGGACAAGAGTATTGATTAGACTTTAATCAATTAAGAAAAGATGTTGAAATTTTAAGGTAAGGTTCAAAAGTTGGTGGTGTGTTCTAGCCATACAATAGAATATTATTCAGCCATAACAAATGAAGTACTGATATATTCTGACATCAATGAACTTTGAAAACATTATACTAAGTGAAAGAAGTCAGACTGTATGATTCCAATGATATGAAATGTACAGAATAAGAAAATCCAGAGATAGAAAGCAGAGAATGGCTACCAGGGGATGTGGGGAAGAGGTGATATGAGGGTTTCTTTATGGGGTGATGGAAACAGTCTGGAATTATATAGTGGTAATAGATATACAACATGTGAATCTACTAAAAACCACTGAATTTGTACTGTAAAATGGTGAAAGTGAATTTTATATATTTTATCTCAATAAAAAATTTATTTCAAGTTTTTTAAAAAACTGTGTTATTAAAAAAGGACTGGACTCAAATTAAGAGCAACTTAAGGGATACAACAACCAGATGCCAAACATAGATTAGACACTGGTGTGGGCAAACCAGGTGTAAAGGGCAGTTAAGGGTGAACTGAGGAAATCTGAATATAGCCTTGGTACCGGAAGAGATGAAAATATATGGCAATGAAAAAATAGAGTAGTTGGCTAAATAAGCAGGTGATAATGGCCTCAATCAACACTATTAGGAATAAAAGAGGGGCAGAAGCACAGATAAAGCTAAGGATGAAAGTGACAGAGCATTCCCTCCCAGGCAGCCCAGTCCACCCAGGAGGCGGGTGCTGGCCTAGCACAAAGTCTCAGCCCCTCTGGGACCCCTGGCCCTTCTACCTCCCATGTTGTCACTGACGTCGGCATCCACACACTTCCATAGGGCACACCCATAACCACATCCACGTATGCCAAGTGCACACACAGATACCACAACTGCCCCCAAGTGTGTTGGCGTGCACACTCAGATACTTTGCATTTGTGCACAGCCGAGCACGCCCACACCCATGTGTACCCACCTGCTCCCAAAACACTTCCACTGAAGGTGAGCACGCATCCACACACCCTGGCACAAGGCCGCGATGCCCTCGGTCGTGCTTGCATGTGCGTCCACGCACAGGATGCACCTGCGTGGACACACTTTTACACAGACGCGGGTGCCTGGCTGAGTGCACACACACGTGTGGCACGCATGTATATCCCATCCACATGCTCGCCTCACACACACAGACACACACCGGGCATCCCCACGCAGGCCTGAGGGACGGGGGGCCGTACCTCCAGTTCCCTCAGTAGCTCTGACTGACCACACGACTCCAGGTCTTCGAGGGCTTCCCCAAACACACGCCAGAAACCCTCCTCACGGGCGGGGTCAGGGACAGGGCTGTAACGTAGGAACCAGAGAGGGTCAACTCCTGGCCGGCGGGTGGGCAGACAGGCAGGTGGGGGCCTGAGAAGTCTTCGGGGCCCCAGGGCCCAGCGCTGGGCTCGAGGGGCCTTGGGGCGGGCGGGCGGGCAGGCAGGCGGGCGTCCTCGGTGGTAATGCTGGGGCCCCAGGGTAGTGGTTGGTGACACGGAATGGGGGGAAGACGCAGTAAGGGGCAACCAGGACTGTCGGTGGCCAGCTAGAACAGGGGCAGATGAGACGGGGTGGAGAGCGGTGACACAGGACGCCTGGGAAGAGAGACAGACAGACGAACAGACAGAGAGACAGACAGGAAAATCCACAGTGTAACCCCAGAGGACGGCCCCTGGCCCCACCCAGACACATGGCACTGTGGGACAGTGACAGGGACAGAGCTGGAGCCCGCAAGGACACAGATGGATGGAGAGGATGGAGGATTTGTGCTGAGGAAGGGGTCGAGACCACCCCATAACCTGTGTCACTGGTCGGCTCAAAAATTGAGCCTCACTACAATGGTAACAACTTATATTTTCACACTTTATAATTTACAAGGCCATTTGCCATTTATTTACACATCCTTTGACATTTATAGAGCATGCTATGGTTTACAAAGCACACTCTCTTTTACAAAGGCACGGTGGCTTTGCTCTCATATGGGCGCCTGAAGGGGAGATAGTTGCCTCCATCCCTTCCCACTTTACAGATGAGAAAACTGAGGCTGAAGGACATTCAATCCATTCAAATAACTTCTACAGACACCCTGAACCAGGCCTTCTACTGGGCAAGGGATAAGGAGCTGAGTAAGGTGTGGCCCCTGTTCTTGAGGAGCTGAGAACTCATTCATTAAATATCTATGAGCATCTACCAGATGTCAGGCCCTGAGCTGCCACGTAGGGGAAATGACAATCAGGTAATCACAAGATGGACAATGTCATTAGGAGAGACTACGGGTACCAAAGGAAGAAGGGATGGAGGAATTCCTTCTGCCTGAGAAAGTCGGGGAAGCTTCCCAGAGGCATGGGGAATTTGAGCTGGGTTTTGAGGAATGAATAGGAGTTTGCCAGGAGAGCAGCAGGAAGGGCATTTTAGGCAGATGGAACCAGGGTGGCTAGAACAGATGAGGAACAGCATTTCTCCACAGAGCCTGCTCTCTGCATGAGCCTTCTCCTCCAGGGGATAAGGATGAATTATTTGATGCTGACATTCGGAAAACTATGACACCCCCAGGTCTGGACTTGGTGCCCAGTGACCCAAGAGCCCTTGCAGGGACCATCAAGCAACCTGGGCTAAGTCAGATGGGTCTGGGTTCGACTTCTGAGTGTGCTGCTGCTCTTCCAAGAACAGGAGATTACGAGACTTGAGAAGGCCCAGCCAGGCTGCTTGCCCCCTCCCCACCTCTGCCCTGCTGTGCCCTCCACCCAGGATGCTCTTTCCCTACCCCAGCTTGGCTGAGGTGACCCTGCTCAATACTTCCTCTCCCGGGAGGTCCCCCTCCTCGGGGGGTAGAGGAGACTCTCAGTCCCCCTCCCACCTTGGCACTGGGGCTAGCTGCCCTCACCTGTCCTGGCCAGGAGACAAGGGCTGTCTCCTCCCTTGTGGGGTTCCCACCACAGACCTAGTAGGTGGCTCCCAGTCGTCATCATCATCTTCCTCCTCCTCTTCCTCAGGGAAGCTCTCGTTGGCAGGGCCCGGGGTATAGCTCGTTCGCCGGGGCTCCGTGGGCGGGGGGCTGCTCCTCAGCCGGCTGGGCCTCCAGTCCTGGGGGCTCCCACCCCGGGCGGCCACCTGTGGAGTGTAGGAACCTGCAGATGGAGAGAGGGGAGGGTGTGCATCCTCTGTCCCCCTTACCTTGCCCTTCTCCCTGCCCCATCCATTTCCAGCCAAGCTGGGGAGGTCGCTGCCCTTCTCTAGTCCTCCTGAGGGACCCTGCTATCCTGGTCCCTACCCCAGAACCCCCCAATCTCTCTATCATCCAGCATAGAGCGTTCATGCTTGGGTTCCAGGACCCTGGCCCGGCTCCACTGGGCTATGCTGGGCCAACCCCCTGCTGGAGAGGGAGGTCCAATATTTTGACCACCTCCCACCCCTGCCTCTGGGAGCTCTGAAGTCCTGCCCCCAGGACTCACCAAGAGCTCACGATGGGGAAGCCGAGACCCAGAGACGGTGGGGTCCAGCAAGCGAGAAGCAGGGCTTGGAGGCCAGCCAGAGGCTCACCCCCACCCCAGCTAGTTAGTTCCCTGAGCCGGACCTTGGGAGGCCCTGCGACTCTGTGTCACGGAGACCAGAGGGCCAGCCTCCCCTGAGGCCACCTGCAGAGCTCAACATGCATCGGCCGGGAGCTTGTGGCCACCCTGAGCTGGGCCTTGTAGGATGAGTTCATTGGGTACAAGGGACTCTCTGCCTTCCTGTCTTCAGCTGGATACAATGAACATTAACTGGGCACACACCAGGTGCAGGCAGTGGGCTGGGTCTGCAGAATACAGCATGAGTCAGACCTACTTGTCCCTAGCCTCATGGTGGGGACATGTGAATAACCAATGGTGGAGCTGGGATGTCCATCAAAACACGTGCAGGGAGTGGATGTGGCCCAAGCAGTTGGGCGCCCGCCTACCACATAGGAGGTCCCGGGTTCGGTTCCCGGTGCCTCCTAAAGAAGCTGAGCAAGGCAGTGAGCTGACGCGATGGGCTGGCGTGGCGAGATGACCCAACAAGCTGATGCAACAAGGAGACACAACAAGAGACACAATAAGCAGGGAGCAGATGTGGCTCAAGTGATTGGGCTCTTCCCTCCCACATGGGAGGTCCCGGGTTCGGTTCCCGGTGCCTCCTAAAAGAAGACAAGGAGATATGGAAAAGCACACAATGAACAGACACAGAGCAGACAGAGAGAGCAAACAATGGGGGGAGAAATAAATTAATTTTTAAAAAAAGATGTGCAGAGGTCAGGGGGCCATGCTCTCAGGGCCCCATCGGGTCTGCTCTCGGGAAAAGGGTGCCTAGAAGACAGAGCTCCAGGAGAGCAGTGAGAAGAAAGAGGGTCAGGCAGAGGCCCAGCGGTTGGGGAGGTTCAGAGAGAGCATGTAGCTTATCCCAGGGCCCCAAGGTGTTACCTAAGCCCCCAAAGCCACCCTCAGTGGCCGAGCTGTCCCAGGACTCTACAGCACTGTCTACGCTGGGCATGGCGGGTGAGAAGCGGCTTGCCAGCAGCCCTCCTTTGAGCACTTCTGGCAGGTCCTCATCAGCATCGCTGGCCTCGCTGAGGCTGCCAGACTTGCAGGGCAGGAGGGGGCCTGGGAAGAGAAGGAGGGGGCTAGTCACTGCCACTGGACTCTGGCCCCAGAGGACACCGGGAGACAAGGAGATGTTTGGCAAGCCTCAGTTTCCCTGCTTCAGTCCGGTTTGGGAACTCATAGGCACTGAGGTCCCGCTGAGCCTGTGGCCGGACAATTCAACATGTACTTGCTCATTAAATTGCCCGGGAGGTGGCATGCTAATAAGCATCCTTCTTTCACAGATGGGGAAACTGAGGCTTGGAAAGGCTGCAAAGCATGCCCAAGATCACAGGTGAGCAAAAGGGGGAGGGCAGATTAGAAGGAAGACTCCCAGGGTTCAGGCTTTGGAGACAGTCAGGCACATATGGGTTATAGCAGGTACTTTAAAGGGCAGGATAACGAGATGATGAAAGCAGGAGTATGGAGTCCTGAGTTCAAACCCAGACTGTTCCACACCAGCTGCATGGCCTTGGGCACGCCCCTCTCTGAGTCTTGGTTTCCTCAGCTCTACCAGGCAGCCACCCACCTCCACAGGGCTGTGGCCACGATTCGGTGAGGTTGCACATGCAAAGCCTGGTACAGAAGCAGGGATTTCCCTTCCTAAATGGGCAGGGCAGCCCCCGGGGCATGGCGCGAGGCTCACGGTCCAGCTGCTTCTTGATCTTCAATGTGACGGTCTCGCCAGCCACCTGCAGAAGGTGGATGGCCTCGCTCAGCGGCCGGCCTTTGAGGCTAACACTGTTGATGGCCAGGATGCGGTCCCCCACATGGATGGCACCCGTCCTGGGGAGGGGGCATGGGGTAGGGAACAGGGATTAGACACCAAGGGTCTCAGACAGGGGGCTCTGCCCACAGAAAACCCGGAGGAGCCCCACGGAGCAAGCCTGGTGAACCTCAGGCTTTGCCAAAAGAAAAAAGAAAAAAAAAAAAAAAAAAAAAAGGCAGGTATGATCTGGGTTGCATTAATAGAGGAATAAAGTCTAGAATCTGGGAAGGGATTGCCCTGCTTGACTTGGAAGTTAAATTCTGGAACCAGAGTCCAGGATGAATTTTGAGACTGGTTTATTGAAGGAAGTGAGACTCAGGGAAGTTAAGAAACACACACTAGCCATTTGAGCTTGAGCAAGTTTCTTAACTTCCCTGAGCCTCAGTTCTCTTATCTGTAAAATGGGAATGATAGTACTCATTTTATCAAAGTATAATTGAGGGATGGATGCATGGGATGGATTCATACTTCACCTCCAGGCAGAAAACCTTGGGTAGACTTTCCCCTCTCCCTTGGCCTCAGTTTCCCCATCGGGAGAACCAGCATAATCATCAGGGCCCAGCTGGCCTCATGGGGGTGGAGGTGGGGGAGAGACTGACAAACCAAGCAGGAGCACTAGTCTGGCCCAGTGGTTCCCCATCCTGGATGCCCATTCGAATTATCTGAAGAGCTTTCTAAAAATTGTAAATGCCCAGGCCCACCCCAGAACAATTAAATAAGGTCTCTCAGGGTGCGGCAACGGAAGGCAATTCTGAGCAGCAACCAGAGCTGAGAGTGGAGAGAGAAGCTGCATTCTCCTGGGTGGGGGAGGAGGTCCTCTGACTTGGGGTGGGGGTCTTGAACCCCAAATGTGGACACTGCCCCCAGGGAGGCAGGTCCAAGTAGGTGGAGCCCTCCTTGCGTCTAGCGTGGCTCAGCCCGGAGCCTGGCCCTCGGGGAGATGGGGAGTGAGTGAGCCAAGGAACGATGAATTCAGGGAGGGAAGGCTGTCCAGTTCGGCAGCCACCGGCACACGTGGCTACTGAGCACTCCAAAAGTGGCCGTGCTGAACCAAAATGTGCTGCAAATGTAAAATGCACCCTGGGTTTGGAAGACTCAGTATAAAAAAGAATGCCAAATATTTGATTAATAATTTGTCTGTTGATTATTTGTTGAAATAAAAATGATTGATTTGGTTCCTACTTACTTTTTTAATGAGGCTACTAGAGTATTTATAATGAAATTGTATTTCTGTTGGGCCGCGCTGAGCCAGATCATCCCCACGTGGGCAGGGGGTTTGTCGGTTACCTTCCCAGTGCCAAGGATGGGCGGGCGCGCAGCAGGTACCCAGTAAATGTGCGAGTTGGTGAAGGCATTTGGGCTCAGAATGGTTCTGCATTCTGCCACGGGTCCAGCAGGGGGCGCGCCAGGAACAGGGACACCGACAGATCCTGTGGCTTGAGCCGCAGGCTCAGGCTTCAGAATCCTTTCCATCCTTCTGGCTCCACCCCAAGCTGCCGCCCTTGCTTTGCTGTGTCCTCCTCCATGGGCCCGTCCTGCTCCTCCAGCCCTGGCGAGGCTCCCACTTCACAGCCAGCTCCTATCCCTGCTGAGATCTCACCATTTCCTTGCCAGCCGGATTCATCCCTGCACCTCTCCAGAAAAAGCCTAATACTATGCACACTGTGTGTATCCCAAAAGGCCTTCCAATGCTCACTTTCCAGAAACTGGAATTTCCAGGTTGGGAGGGAGCAGAGAGATTGATGCACATTTATCCAGAACTCATCTGGAGCCAGGAATTCTGCTGGGGCTGGTCTGTTTCTGCTCTGGGAGGCAGGGGTTAACTCATTTTACAGGTAAGGAAACTGAGGCACAGAGAGGGGAAGTGGCTGGTCTGATGACATGCAGAGCACCGGTGTTGGAACAAATGCCAGAATCCAGTTTGGCTAGCTACTGCCCCCCCCCCCGGTTCCCCAGGCCCACCCTCTGTGCCCCTGTGGAGCCCGGCCCACCTCTCAGCCAGACCACGTTTGGTGAGGCCTGAGATGACAATGGGGTCAAAAGGCTCCTCCGTGCCCGAGATGGTGATGCCCAGGGGCCCCCCGTAGCGTTTCAATTCCACCGTGTAGCTGATGGCGCCCGTGGTCTCCTGTTCATCTGCAAGGGTGGGTGCTCAGCAGGGGCGGGGCCGGCGGGGCAGGGCCCAGGAGCTGGACACCCCTGGCCAGGGCCCTCGTGACCCTGCAGCCTTAGTGTGCTCATGCACTCACTCAGACTCACCCATCCTCTCATTCATGAATTCACCCACTCACTCTACTCTGGACTTCTAATGGCACAACCTGGGGACCCCTCCAGAAGTGTTTTCCTCTTTAGACCAAACACAAAAGAAGAAAGGAAAGGAAGGAAAGAAAGGAAAGGAAGGGAGGGAAGAAGGGAGGGAGGGGGAGAGAGAGAGAAAGAGAAAGAGGAAGGAAGGGAGGGAGGGAGGGAGAAAGAAAGGGGGCAGGGAGGGAGGGGAGGGAAGAGGAGGGGAGAGGAGGAAGAAGAGGAGAGAGAAGAAGGGAGGGGAGGGAGGGGAGGGAACAGAAGGGGAAAAGAAAAGAAAGAAGGGAAGAGAAGGGAAGGGAAGAGAAGAGAAAAGAAAAGAGAAAACTGGAACCAACGTTTTAAAATGAAGATTTCACACCCCATGCAAAATAGCATCAATGATGACGATGATGAGAAGAAACCAGATTTCTAGCTTCTTCTAAAAAAATAAGTAATCTTACCACAAGTGATCCTCTTTCCCAGAGGGAGAGTTGGTGGCTGTCCTTTTAAAGAGAGGATTCACTCTCCAGTTGCCACACTCCTCATCCCTCCCTTTTGCCTCCCCAGTCTGTATAATTTTCTTACCTTCTGTCCGGTTCACTCTCTGTCAACTCCGTGGCCTCAGAGGTCTCTGAGTTGCAGCCTTTGCTTATTCCCTCACACACCGTCTGTCCCATTTGACCGTGCATTACTGCCCCACCCACTCATCTATTCACCAGCTGCTTCTTGGGGGTGTCCTGCCAGGCCCCCAATGAGGCACGGAGGAGACAGGCAGTGTCTCAAACTCCCACTGACCTCACCATGGCCCTGGTGGGCCCCAGGCCTCATCTTTTCACACAGGAGTCTCCACAAGCCAGCCCTCAGGGGTAGCACCCACCACCCTCCCTTCCTCGGCCAGAGGTGTGGGGAAGGGTGGGGGCGTATACCGGAATTGTCCTCGTCCTTCCGGATCTTCAGCTTCACCAGGTCCTCACACTGCCGCAGGATTTGCACAGCATCCTCCATGGGACAGTTGTCCAGGCGGATGTTGTCGATGGCCAGCAGCTTGTCGCCCGGCTCGAGGGTGCCAGTCCTGAGGAGCAGGGGGTGGGGGAGACGGGAAGGTGCCTGGCACGTGCAGCCGCCATGCCCACCCTCCTTGGCCACTGCCTCTCACCCCATGCCCAGTGCCACCCCTACCTGTGGGCCACACTGCCTTTTTTGATGTCCGAAATGATCAGGGGCTCCCCTCGCTTCCTACTGGCTGCTGGAGGAAAAGAAGGCATTGGGGGATGGGGGTGGCAAGGCCCAGGGGTTGGGGGCATAGGTTCTGGCCACATGTTCTGCTCCCATCCTGGTCCCACTGCTTCCTGCCCGGGTGACTGTAAGCTCCCTGTGCCTCAGTTTCCCCTCTAAAAAGGGGATGATGTCACCAACCCGAGAGGGATGTTTCTGATTCAACCAGTTAACACAGGCACAAAACCTAGCGTGCAACCTGGCACATAGTAGGTGCTCAGATAAGCATCAGCTCTTTTTCCCTCCTGCTCAGCTCAGCCCCCGGCAAACTGTGAGCTTCCTGAGGGGCTGTGTCTGGCTCGCGTCTGGCAGAGGGCCAGTTCCCAGAGCTGGGCGAGCCCTTCGGAACTGCGTTCTTCCTCTCCTCCTGCTGCTGGCAGTGCTCATGGCGGTCTCCCTCTTTGGGAATTGCCCCCCTTGGCCCTGTGAGTTCTCAGCCAAGGGGGCACCCCTGGATGCAGCCCCTTGGTCCACGCAGTGGTGCAAGGCTGAGGCCCCGCCTCAATTCAGGACAACTTCCAAGGGCCTTCGTGGCGCCCCATGGGGTCGGCTGCGACTCTATTGTGACTCCACATCGCCCAACTTCTCCCTCTGTCTGACCCTGCATCCCTGGTCTCTTAGGGGTGTTGATCCCAAGAACGCGCCTCAAAAAACCCCTCCACGTAACACCCTATCTGAGAGGCTGTCTCCTGGGGAATATGGCCTAAGGTGCTGCATGGGTGGCTAAGGCTTCTTGCAAAAAGAATCCGTTGGAGCTAGTAGGTTTCTCCTCTATTCATGGCCCAGATGACAGGGCCTCCTTCCAACCCATATGATACCTTTGTGATGAGAAAATGTTGTGATAAGAATGTAAATCTACCTTGAATGAATGCCCCTGTGTCATGCACAACCTGTGCAACTGTACCTGGTGGTGCTGCCCAGAGAGAAGTGCCTGGGCTGGAAGCAGCTTCCCCCAGGCTGGTTTGCTTAACACCCCATGTCCATCAATGGCTGAAGTCTGGGGCAGGCAGGAGCTGAGGCTGCAGCCCTTCTGAGCAGCTAACCGTCCATCAAGCCCAGGGTCATTCCACACAAGGACTCTAGAACTGACTGTTCTCAGGGGCTCCTTGAAGCTGACCCAAGGGGCAGGCCCTGGGGAATGGCATCTGAGCATCCTCTGCCTGGCCCAGGGATGGTGCGGTAATGTGGCCAAAGTGGAGACCCAGCCTGAGGCAGCCTCAGCAGGGCAGTGGGGATCAGGGTGCTGGAACCAGGTGGGTGGTGTCTTCTTCCCACTCCATTCCCCAGCTTCTCCCCCCTCAGGCTTCCCAGAGCAGAGCTGTACTGGGCTCAGCCCTCCCAACTCCCAAACCCTGGTCAGCCTCATTCTCTCCACTCATCGATTCATCTGATCCTTATTCATTCATTCATTCATTCATTCAACAGATATTTACTAAATCCATAGTGTGCCAGGAGGGATATAGAAGTGAGCAAAGCAAAGATCCTTGCCCACCCTGGAGCTGGTCATCTAGTCGGGTCACAAATAATCAACGAAGTTTAAAAAGTAAAATATATAGTTTGTCAGATGATGAGGTGTGCTGTGGGAAAAAAATAAAGAAGGGAAGGGACTGTGGGGGCAGGGGAGTGCAATTTTAAATAGGGTGATCGAGGAGGTGGCATTTGAGCAAAGACGTGAAGGGCCTGGGTGGAGAGGGCAGCCAGAACAACCAGTGCAAAGGCCCTGAGGCAAGAATGAACAGCCAAAAAAAAAAAAGGGGGGGGGACAGATGTGGCTCAAATGGTTGGGCGTCCGTCTCCCATATGGAGGGACCCGGGTTCGATACCCGGGACCTCCCGGTAAAAAAAAAGAATGAACAACCATGGGCAGCAGTGGCTGGAGGGGTGTGAGCAAGGGAGAGTGGGAGGAGACGAGGCCAGAGGTCCTGGGGACTGGATGGCATATATAGGGCCTCATCGAACCCCCGTGAAGCCTTGGGCTTTGACTCGGAGTGAGATGGGAGCAAGTGTTCCTATGTCCTGTATTCTACATTTATTCATTTCCTCCTTTTTGTTCCTTTGAGGAACATTAATTAAGCACCTACTATGTTGCAGGCCCCCTTCTGGCTGCTGGGAACACAGGGGTCGATGGAAATCCAAACCCAGCCTGTGTGTTTGGCATTTTACAAAGTGCTTTCACCCGAGGGTGCTTCCCAACCCCACAGGGAGATCCATGAGGCCACATGACTCCCATTGTGCAGAATTGGAAAGCGAGGCTTCAAGGGGCTCAGTCTTGCCCAAGGACACAAAACTGGGTGCTACAGAGCTGAGTGGAATGGGGAGTCAGCCTGGTCCCCTCCCCACCAGCTGGAGCCCTTCCCAGGGCCACTCCATGGCATCATTGCCCGTGGAAATGCTGGTGCAAGTAGCAGCTGCTGTCCCCAGCTTGGCAGGTGAGCTCCAAGGGGCGGGCAGGGAGGGGGTGTGTGGGCAAGGGGACTCACAGCTGATGGTAATGCCCAGCTCCACGCCCCGCCGCTTGGGCAGTTTCACGTGGAAGGTTCCGCTGCTCGGGATGACAGACTCTGGGTACAAAGAGACATGGACAGATGTCAGATCCAAGGGAGGAGCCTCAAGAAGTCCAAGCCCCAAGCCCGCTCGGGTCCCATGGGGCTGACCCAAAAACATCACCATCCCTACCCCATCCTGCCTCTTCCACCTGACAGGTGGGGAAACTGAAGAACAGCGAGCTGATAGGTCTGACCCATCCTGGTCAGGGCAGAGAGAGAGCTGGAACCCAGACCTCTGCCAGAGGGGGGACCACCCACAGCCAGACCCAGCCTAATTCAGATTTGACAAAGATTTACCAAGCACCTCTGACGTGCCAGGCCTTGGCTGGAGCTTTTGCCTCATTCATCTCATCTAATCCTGACAACAGCCCTGCAGCAGGAGAATGCTATATCCTTTTTTTTTTTTTTTTAAGATTTATTTATTTATTTCTCCACTCCCCGCTTGGTGTTTTTGCACTCGCTGTCTGCTCTCTGTGTGTTCTTCTGTGTCTGCTTGTCTTCTCTTTAGGCAGCACCAGGAACTGATCCTGGGACCTTCTGGAGTGGAGAGAGGCTGCTCAATCTCTTGCGCCACCTCGGCTCCCTATTCTGCTGTGTCTCTTATTGTCTCTCTTCTGTGTCTTTTTTTTGTTGTGTCATCTTGCTGTGCCAGCTCTCCTGTGTGGGCCAGCTCACCTTTGCCCAGGAGGCCCCGGGAAGTGAACCCTGGACCTCCTATGTGGTAGACGGGAGCCCAATTGCTTGAGCCAATGCTTCCTTGCTATTTCCTATTTTACAAATAGGGAAACCGAGGACAGAGGGGGAAAGTGTTTTGTCCAAAGGCACATAGCTTTGTATTGGATTGAATAGTGTCCCCCGAAACTCAAGTCCACCTGGAACCTCAGAAGGTGACCTTGTTTGGAAGTGGGGTCTCTGCGGATGGAATTAGTTAAGGGGAGGTCACAGTGGATAAGCACAATCTCAGTGGCTGGTGCCCTTACAGAAGGCCGCGTGAAAAGACACAGAGGCAATTGCAATGAATGTGCCACACTAATGAAAGATGTTTATGTGGAAGGGTGTGGGAGGTGTGGGAGGTGGGGCGTATGGGAATCCCTATATTTTTTTGTAACATTTATGTAATCTAAGTATCTTTTTTAAAATTAAAAAAAAAGATACAGAGATAAACAGGGAAGGCCACGGAAAGACAGAGGCCGAGACCCAAGCGATGCTTCTCCAAAGCAAGAAGCGCCAAGGATTGCCGGCCACCCCCAGAGCTAGGAAGCGGCAAAGAAGGATTCTTCCCTAGAGCCCTGCCATCACCCTGATTCCAGCCTCCAGAACCGCGAGACAAGGCGAGAAATTCCAGTTGTTTTAAGCCACCCGAGTTTGTGGTCATTTGTCACGGCACCTTCAGGAATGTGATACAGTGTCTAAATCACAGAAACAGAATTCTGCCTTGAGTTGTTCTGGATTGAAGGCTCTGCCTAATCCTTGCAGAAGAAGGATCTTGGAGGGTTTTTCAGCCCCTTCCCCCCTCCCCTGCCCATCCCCAGATCCTGTCCAAGTACAAAAATCCCTCGTGGAAGGGATCCATCCTCCCCATTTCCACCACTAGCGCTTAGTCACAAACTGCAAATGCTCCTGGGAGAAGGACCACAAGGGGAAGGGGGTGAGGGAGGGGGGAAGTGGGATGGGGACAGAAGAATATGGGCACCAGGCAAGAGCAGGACAAGGAGGAGAGCGAGTACAGGGGCCCTGAAATGTGGGAGGAGGCTAAGGCCACTCACTCACCCGCCACGTCAAACTCGACCTCCAGCATGACCTTACGGGCTAGAGCAGCGTCCCGCAGCAGCTGGTTGGCTTCCTCCATGGTCCCGTCCTCGGTGGCGATGCCATTGATGGAGAGGACACGATCCCCTACCTGCAGCAGCCCACACCTGGACCCCAAGAGACGAGGCCAGCATCACTGCTCCAACAGGGAGACAGGACACTGCGTGGGGCAGCGCCAGGCCCAACCCGGGGCCTCACCTCCTGGCCTGGGGCTTTCCCGCCTGTGAGGTTTGCCTCTCAGCTCTGCACCCTGCCACCAAGTAGCCTTGGGCAATTCGCCAAGAGACCCCAGCTAAGCTCTGTCCAATGGGGATGATGCCATGGGCCTTATGAGATATATGAATAGAAAAGGAGGCCCAAAATGGACTCCAGCTTTAAACAGACAGGAGTTCAAGTCCTGGGGATTCCACCCATGAGCTGGGTGATCCTGGGCAAGAGTCAGCCTCTCTGAGCCTCGGTTTCCTCATCTGTAAAATGGGGCTGGCGATGGGGTTGACGTGATGGTTCAGTGGTATACGATTGTGGGTGTTGTGACTCAGTTTCCCCAACTGCCCGTGAACACCCTAACGTGGGAGGTTGACAGGAACGAGGGTGGGGCAGCAGGCTCACCTCTCAGCTGGGCTGTCGGGCTCAATGAAGCGCACAAGGGGTGGGGAGGACAGGGTCTCGGTGGCGAAGATGCCGCCCTGGAGCTGGAGGCCGAAGCCGCTGAGAGGGTCTCCGCAGAGCACAACCTCCGTGGTCTCTGTGTGCACGATCTGCCCACCTGGCCCCACCGTGCTGGAGGCCAGCGACGCTGTGTGGCAGGCAGGGCGCAGCGCTCCGGTGGGCTGCCCCGGCAAGGACCCCCTGTCCAGGGTCCTGCCCGCCCCCCCCCCAATCCTCTCACCCTGGGACCCAGCCAAGCCGCGACCCCTTCTGACCCTCGGTTTCCCCATCTATACAATGGGTTCATGCTTCCCACCTGGCTGGACTGTGGCACAGATTAAGGAAGACAGTGCCTGGGACTGTCACATTGTAAATCAGAGATTCTGAGGGTCGGTATTATATTATAGTTTATTATATCAATTATATTAATATTATTATAGTAATTATATTGTCATATTATAATTTTATTATATTGTACTATATTACACTACACTATACTATACTATGGGGGTTTTGGTAACAGCTTTATTGGGATGGCATTCCCATACCATACAATTCACCCATTTTAAGTGTACAATTCAATGGGCATTAGTATATTCACAAAGTTGCACAATCATCACCCCAATCAATTTTAGACTATTTTCAGCACCCTCAAAAAGAAACCCTGTACCCTTTAGCTACCAATCGCTATCCTGAATTGCCCCAAGCCCTGAGCTACTTCCTGTCTCCACTGATTTGCCTATTCTGGACATTCCATATCAATGAAATCATATACCACGTGGTCTTTTGTGACTAGCTTCTCTCACTTTGTATAATGTTTTCAAGGTTCATCCATGTTGGCTGTTGCAAGTTATCAGGACCTCATTCCTGTCTATGGCTGAATTATATTCCATTGTCTGGATAGACCGCATTTTGTTTATCCATTCATTATTTGATAGGCAATCCAAATCTGCATCGTTTCCACCTTCTGACCATTATGAATGACAGTGGTATGGATATCTGTGTACAAGTTTTTTTTTTTTTTTTTTAAGATTTTATTTATTTATTCATCTATCCCCCCCTTGCTGCTTGTGCTCTCTGGGTCAGCTAACCACGCCGTGCGGGCGGGCTTGCCTTCACCAGGAGGCCCCGGGAACCGAACCCGGGGCCTCCCATATGGTAAACGGGAGCCCTACTGATTGAGCCACAGCCGCTTCCCGTGTGTACAAGTTTTTGTGTGGACATATGTTTTCATTTTTCCTGGGCATAAACTTAGGAGTGGAATTGCTGGGTCAAATGGTAACTGTATTTAAGTTTGATGTATTATGTTATTTAATAGATATTATTTTATATTCCATGTAAATACTACAGCATTATTAATATGGATATTAAATATTATTAAAGGAATGTATTGTATTTCATTTTATTACCAGTGACATTACATATTGTGCCTTTATATTGTATTTTATTATATATTTTATTTTATATTATAATTATAATATGTGTAATATGCTAGGTGGTTACATATACTATGCTATTATATTTATATATTTTTTTTTGTTTACATCTCCCAATGATGAGAATGGTACCTGGTACATATAAGATGCTCAAAAAAACTTGTCAAATTAATTTGTTATCATCATCAATAATAATGATAATACTTTATTGGTCATCCATCCTAGGGAGGGAGCAGGGAAAGGATCCCCAAAGCCCCCAGCATCCATATCCCCAGCTTATGAACAGTATTTCTGTGGTTTTTAACTTACACAATCCCAGCTGTGGCTACTGACAAAAGTGGATGACAATGATGTATTTTAGCTTTCATCTGACTCTGAAATCTGCTACCCTTTTCACCTTAGCCACCAGGAAGCTCAGAGCCATATTTGGCTCCATTCAGGTCTCAGGTACTCCGCTCTCCCTTCATCTGGCCCAATCTCAAACGGCCCAGTTTGATCCTTCATCCTTCCTAGATGTCTCCCCAACTCACATGGCAGGAGGCTGGGAACACTTTCTACATCAACAAAGGAAAGGCTCTTTCTGGGAAAAAGTTTGGGCATTCCTGTGACTCTTGCCACTTCCACATGTCTTCTGCATTATCACTCAGTTATTTATCTTTACATTGATTCACTTTTCTAAATACTTAAATACATTCATTTCAAAAGGGAACTATATATATATAAAATAGTGATCAAAAGAAATTGATATATATATCATAAAAATGAAAATTATTAAATTCTAGATGATAGAGTCTAAGGCCTGTGCGTCTTTGTCTAAGGGAAAATGAACAAATGCGAGAGTGGTGGTAAAGATACAGTAACACTACACTTGAATGGATCAGAAGGACTGAATGAAAGAGAAATGAAGTGGAATGACAGTACGTCCTTCATGCAAATCTGAAAGGCATCTCTTCTTCAAGACACTTGACTACCACCTACTGGGAAATTTTCATAACAAAATACAAGACCAGAAGCATACAAAGTAACTGGCTCCCTCTTGTGTGCCCTCGTGCAGTACACAACCTGCCCAACCATTCGTGGCAACCTGGTGTGACATTCATGCTATTCAACACCCTCCTCTCCCCAGGGCCCCTTGCTCAGATATCCCCTACCCTTGGCAAGCCTCTCTCCCAGGCATGCAAGTGGTCCAAAGGGAGGGAAGACGCCATGGCTTACACGAGCTCTTGTGTTCCCTTCTTCGCTGTCTCCTCCGCCCCATTGTGGTCCTGGGGCTCATGGGCTGGGATCCGCGGGGAAGGGTGCTGGGGTTGGTGTAGCTCATGGTTGGCGAGGAAAAGGGAGTTGAGGATAGGGCTGGGGATATGAGGGCACAGCCCTGTAAACCCCAGCCAGACCCCTCTGCCGTGCCCCACAGTGCGTGCCAGGAAGTCGCCCCAACCCCAGGGAGACCCGGGATGCCACCTCAACTACTTGCTGTATGACCCCAGGCAAGTCTCTCTCCCCCTCTGAGCCTCAAAGACTGTAGGGTTTTCACAGACCTGGTGGAACCCAGCTGCCAGGGACAGGGGCCCATCCCATTGCGCAGGGGGACACAGAGCAGGCCTTTCATTTCCCTGCATCTTGGATCCCTCCCCTGTAGGTCCCTCCCCTATGAAACAGGCATGACCCCTGCCCTAGGGAAGGGCGAGAAGTCCTAGCTGAGCGTGGAGGGCACGTTACATCGGCTCTGGTCCTGGCTGGCAGGTGAGGCCCAGGTGGGTGTCCTGCTGTGGCCGGGCCGGGGGCTGTGGCAGGAGGGCACGCAGGGGTCCCAGCGATGGAGCTGCTCACTCCTCTGCAACTTTACTGTGGCCATGGAGAAAAGGAGAGAGAGAGGCCCGGGCATTAGGGGCCAAGCGGGCCTGGGCATCCTCTGGACTCGCCCACACCCCTCTGAAGCTGCTTTCCCATCTGCCCATGGTAATGGACACTACTCTGTCCCGGGCACCGGGCTAAGGGTATCAGTTGCAGTGTCTGTCTTTAGCCACACAGCAGCCCTCAGAGGCAGGGCCAGACCCCAGGCCCACGCTAGGAAGCCACAAGTGGGGCTGGATTGGAGCCCCAGCGGTTGCAGGCTCGGAGTGTTTGCATGGGGAAGGCTCCTCCAGGAAGATCTGGCTGGTGGAGGGCGGCCTCCAGTGGCAGAGCCTCTGGGACATGTTGGGCGTGCAAGCCCAGGCAGCTTGGGGTACAGGGCCCTGGCCCTTCAGCCCCACGCTGGATTCTCAGGGGCAACTTTGGCTCCAGGGCTCCCTTTTGGGCTGGCTGAGACCGGCTCAGACCTACAGGGCAGACTGAGGCTCCGCCTGCTTCCTCCCTCTACAACTTTTCATCGGTCCCAATAAACTCTTTGTAGTCCTACTCTGTCTAAGCATCAGCTTCCTGGAGGACCGCCCCACCCCAACCCTCTACAACATCCTGTTTCCCACCTACCAGATCATCCAATATTGTTCGCCATAGGGCCCCTCCTCCCAGACTGCTTCCCCCCATCCCAGTACCAGCTCTTGCTTCTGTTGCGGGACTATGGGGACTCTGCCTGGTTCAATGTATCCTTGAATGGACATGGGTGAGGAACCAAATATCCCAGCACATTGGAATCTCTGCTTGCATGCTTTCAGGGGCGGGGAGCTCATTGCCTTCACAAAAGAACCTGACTCTGAACCCGCCCTGTGTAGCACCCCACTCCACCACCCACCCCAGGAGGCTTGGCAGACCCCGGAGCCTGCTGCCCAGGTCAAAGCCCGGCTCCATCACTGACCAGCTGTGGCACCTGGACAGGACACTTAGCTTCTCTGTGAACTGGGACTAAAATAAAATAATAGCAACTTCCTAGGATAAAGAGGGGGGTCAAAACGAGTTAACATACAGAGTGCTTCAAACAATGCCTGGTACTTAGCAGATGCTCAATAAATTAAAGCCAAGACATTGTTACCAGTGTGATCTGTGAGGTACAGCACTTCCTCTGTAAAGTGGGGTAGCAGCAACGCTGACCTCACAGAGTTGTCACAAGGCTGAAGCAAGATGGCCCACGCACAGCCCCCAGCACACACCAGGCCCGTGGCAGGGGGTAAGAGAGTGAATGACACTGTTTCATGCCCCAAAGCCTCCTGGCTCAGCCCCTGTGGCTGTGCCTTCAAGGGGCCCTTTCAGACCCTGGCAGGGGACACAGGGATGGGTTCTCCCCAAGACCTGTCTCCCCACCTCTGATCTGGGGAATTTCTTTCCCTTCCCGTGAGACTGGGTTTGTCAAGGGTAAGGTGGGCAGATGTCATCTTCACCCACCCCCTGGATACTGAGGGCTGGAATTCCAGCCCTGAGTAGCCTGGCCACAGCCCTGCCCTGTGCTCTTCCTGTCCATCTTCTCATTGGACCTCCCACAAGCCTGTGCACTTAGGATTCTTACACCTATTTATGGATGAGGCCAACTGAGGCTCAGAATGGTAAAGTGACTTGTCCAGCTGCATGGGGGTGAAGCCGGGATTTAAACCCCAAGACCCTAAGCTGGAAGCTGCATCCTAGTGACCACCCTTCACCCTGCCCTGGGCCCCAGATCTGCCTTCTTGACCCCCAGGCCATCGGCTCCCTCTGCTCCTGGAACTGCCCAGTGCTCAGCTCCCCAGAAGCTCCCTGCTCTGGCTTCTCACAGAAGGGGGTCCAGGCCCACCCTGCCTGCCCTGTTGCCTCCGCTTGAGCCCAGGATCCAAGCTCTGAGTATCACAGAGCGCAGAAGCGTTGTCCCTTCCCTCATTCTAGCCCTTATATTTCTATTAATGCAACCAAAGATGGAACCAGATCTTGGGGGGCATCCATGCCAACAGATTGTTTTCTCGAACCCCCCAAGTTGTTTCTCTGCCTCATCACCCCACCCTCAGCTGCTGCAACCTATGGTTCAAATGTTCCTGTGCAGAGGGACGTTTGTTCCAGCACATTTTAGCCTGGTCCCTCCAGCCTGCCCAGGCCTTAGGTCCTGGGCCTCCCAAACCTCAAGCACCCCCCCACCAGCCCTCCCAGGAGACCCACCTCCCTCTGAAGGTTTCAGGAGCCGGCGACTCTGGGGCGCAGGCAGGATCTCCAGGCGCACTTTCTCCGCCACCCCAGCCAGCAGCTTGGTGGCCTCAAGCAGTGAGCAGTGTTCCGTGCTGGTGCCGTCGATGGACAGGATGTGGTCTCCAGAGTGCAGAGCCCCACTCCTGGCCGAGCAGGGGAGTGAGGGGGAAGGCTGGTCCCGGAAAGACCCCATCCCCCTGCCTCGCATTCCCCCATCATGGCAACATACTGCGCGCGCACTCACCTGTCCACCACGCTGGCCGGCTTGATGCGGTCAACGGTGATGACCGGCTTGTTCCGGTGGGAGCCTGTGGTAAGCGAGATCCCCAGGGCAGACCCTGGCATCTTGGCTATTTCCACCATCAAGGGGCCCGAAGCGTTGGCCACTGTGTCTGGCACCGTGAAAGAAGAGTCAGAAATGCCAATAGCGAGCCCTTTCCTCCCTGGCTTTACTTCGCCATCTCGGTCTATTATACCCATTTTACAGACAGGAAGGCTGGGGGTGTGGAGAGGTAAGGGCCTCATCCAACTTCACAGGGCCAGCCGGCAGCAGCGGGGAGTTGGGATTCAGGTCTGAGTGACTTCAGGGCTTTGCTGGGGAATAATAATTTGCTGGCATTTATTGAGCGCTTGCTGTATGCCAGGGGCTGAACTGTAGAGTTCAATACGATGCCTGTCTAGCTCAGAAAACGGCACCACCATGAACTCACCGGAATCATCCTTAGCCTCTCCCTCTCTTACCCCCACATCCAAGCCATCAGGAAAATCAGGTCAGCTCTACCTTCATCAGGTTTCCTGAATCCAACCCGATCCCCCCACCACCTCTGCAACTGGCCTGGTCTGGCACCATCATCTCCACTTGGGGGGCTGCAGTCACCTCCCACTGGTCTCCTGGTTTCTACCTCCACCCCCAGGCCTTCTGTTCTTCCCAGGGCTTGTAAGTCAGATCACTCGAAGTAGAAGCCTAAGTCCTTTCTGAGGCCAATGAAGCCCAGCAGTCTGGCCCTGGGACCTCTCACTTTCCAGCCACAGCGGCCTCCTTGCTGACCCTCAGACATGCAGCCAGGCTTCTACCTCAGGGCATTTTCACTTACTGTTCTCTCTCCTTGGAATTCTCTTCCCCCAGATGGCCACTTAACTCACTCCCTTACTACCACAGTTAAAGAACATTCTCTAACTTTCTCTTCCCTCTCTTCTGCTTTTTTTTTTTTTCTTCCATAGCACTTATTGCCATCTAACACACTCTATTTTATTTCTTTTGCTCACTGTCCATCTGTCCCCACCAGAACATCAGCTCCAGGAGAACAGAGATCTCATCGGTGTTGTTCATGGCTGGACCAACAATCCCTGGCACAGAGTATTTATCTCTCAGAGAGGTTAAGTAACTGGCTGAAGGTCACACAGCTTTTGCAGTGGGGAGGATCTGAGGAGGTCTGGCAGGCAGCTGTTGGAGTCAGTGCCCACTGGCTGCCCCTCATACCCACCCCGGGACATCTTCCCACCCCAGCCTTCACCCTCAGGCCCCCAACTCACCTGGGATGGCCACGTCATATTCCACCTGGAAGAGCGCCTCATGGCTGCACTGCCGCAGGGTGGCCAGGGCAGCTGCCTGGCTGGCCCCGTGCAGTGAGATCCCATCGACGCTGAGCAGCCGGTCGCCCACCTTTAAGGATCCCTCCCTGCAGGGAAGGGCCCAGAAGCCAGGTTGGCCTGGCACAAAAACAGCACATACAGCCCGGCCAGGGCTGCAGAGCAAAAGGGCACCGAGAAAGATGGGGGGCTGGGGGGAGGGGCACGTGGAGGACAAAGCCCCAAGGAGGGCAGGAAGTGGGTGAAGGAGAAAGGGATGGAATGAATGACTGAAAGAATGCATAAGTGAGCAAAAGAACGAGTGAACCCAGGAGTAAGTCGAATCAATGAAATGGGTAAGTGAAAACAGGAGTTGGGTCGACCCTGATGTCTATCTACACTGTTTGGTGCCTAGTCGACATACAGACTCAGTCCCAGCTCAACCCTAGAATGGCTGAGCTGGGGGTGCATTTCAAGGTAATCCATGCCCCCTCCTGCCCTAAGCCCAGAAAGGGCACCAGCCCTGCCAGGGCCGCACAGTATCAGGAGTAGGCAGTCTGGAAGTTTTACTCCGCCCATCAGAGATCCCTTCTCAGCCTCCACCCTACCCCCTGGTTTATCAGCAGCAACTCTGGCCTAATGACAAATGCACCAGAGAGCAAATTGGGCAGGGACCCCAGCCGGGATTCATCTCTGGGTCAAATTTCCACCCAGAATGCCTGCCCCAACAGGTGGTCAAAGCTATTCTGGGAGGTTCTATGAATAGCCTGTCACAGGGCACTGTCCCAAGGACTGATTTAGATTTCTGACAAGGCTGCTCCTGGCTTCTCTTAAAATGGCCAGGAATTTCCCTCCTGGGAGGGCTCCTCTGGATGTATTTCTACCCCCACTCCCACCCCTACATTCTCTGGTCCCAGCTCCTCTGAGCTGGACTGGGAGGGGCAGCCAGGACTTAGGCAGCTGTTACAGCTGGCCACCATAATGGCCTATAACCATGCCCTAAAATCTCTCACAGCCACTCTCAATACTAGACCCATTTCACAGACAGGGAACACTGAGGCCCAGAGAAAGGAAAGGTAGCGCGTGAGGCTCACTCTCCACAGTGCCTCCCCGAGACAGTAGGATACTGAGGAAGTCTCTCTCATTGGGGTTTAGTCCTGGTTCTTCCAACAATCTCCAGAGTGATGCTGGGCAAGAGCTGTCCCCTCTCTGGGCCTCAGACTGTTCATCTGGGGAATGGGCGCCACAGAATCCCTCTGCCTTCATCCCAGGGAAGCCAGGGAGGGCAGTGCAATGCAAGGTTGTACAGTGCCCTCAGGCCCAGGGCTTACCTGTCGGCCGGGCCTCCGGGTCGCACGTAGGTCAAGACGAGTGGGCGGGACTTGTGTCCATCTTCATGGGTACCTCCTGGACAAAATTCAACAAAAGGCAGGAATCATCTACCCACCCCCCATGCCCAATGTCCAGAAACTCTGAGCCAGCCTCTGAGCAGGCTCCCTCAATAAAACCTGTTTGAGGACCTTCTTGCTATTCGTGGACCCTTCTTGCTATTCATAACATCAACTGCTAATTCCACCCACCCACCCCCCCCCCCAAACTGGGGGAAGGGATAGGGAACATGACCAAAGTGCTCTTGCTGTTAAATGGCTTGTTTCCCTCTCTATGAGCTCATCCTCTTTCCCTTTTTGCCCTGGCTGCTAGGCAGCTCTGCACTTTTTTTTTTTTTTTTTTTTTTAAAGATTTTATTTATTTATTCATTTATCCCCCCCTTGCTGCTTGTGCTCACTGGGTCAGCTAACCACGCCATGTGGGCGGGCTTGCCTTCACCAGGAGGCCCTGGGAACCAAACCCGGGGCCTCCCT
>JAKSZT010054338.1:2653795-2738413 GCA_026826555.1 Tolypeutes matacus | reverse complement strand
AACCCGGGGCCTCCCATATGGTAAACGGGAGCCCTACTGATTGAGCCACAGCCGCTTCCCGGCAGCTCTGCACTTTGTTCTCAACCTCAGTTGCAGTTTTTATCATCATTTTCTGGTACAACTTGATCCCTCAACCTCCCACCATGTACTTGGCATCATTCAGTAAATTCTTCAATTTAACTTTTGACTTAATAGTCCTGAGTTCTTCAAAGTTGGAAGCAAGAAGATATATATATATATATATATATTTTTTTTTTAATGCATTTATTAAAGAAACACAGAACACAAAATGGAATGAGCATTAGCCCCTTTCCTTCCCCCTGTCCCTGAAGCCAATTCCTCCACTGACCTCTGAGGACAAAGCCAAAGCTATTGCCCTCCTTGTAGAGAGAGACATCCACTGTCTTTGAAATGATCCCTGGGTTGTTCTCAGGGGCTGGGTAGAAATGGAGAAGGACTCCTTGAGCCCCTCAGTTGCTTCTCCAAGCCGGCAGATGTCCCAAAAGCCAAGTCCAGGAGCGTGAAGTGATCAGCCACAGAGATTACAAGGGGGGTAAACCCATCCCCATTTTACAGATAGGAAAAGCAAGGTTTAGGGGACTCTCCTCCCTAATACCACCATTTAGCGAGCCCAAGCTCACACAGAGACAAGGGCAGAACTCAGGCTGAGGCCAGAGCTGGCTCAGGCTCAGTTTGATTCTAGGCAGAGTTACTCAGTTCAAGACTTTGGGAATTCAGAGCTAGGCTAAACTCTAAGCCAGAGTACTCGGTGTGGGGCAGTAGGGTGAGGGGAGTAGTGGGGTGGGGAACAATATATCCAGCCAATGTTCCCCAAACCTTCTCCTCTAAAAGAAAAGAATCTGGAAACTAAATATACAAAATAGCAGTGGATCACAAACAGGGCCCTGCCGCCTCCTGGTGACGGCATACAATAGTTGTGGGCAAACCCCCAGGAGAGGCAGGGGTGTTTGTGGCCAGTCTCCAGGCCCTGCCCACCCTCTCTGACATGATCCCCCACCACCCTAGCCCCGGTGGGGAGGCAGCTATGTCCACCCACAACCGAGGCAGTGGAGAGAGTTCCCCATCTGAGGGCACCCACCGGGCGGGGGCAGCTCATACTCCACCTCCAGCACCACGCGCTCGCCCACATTCTTGAGCAGGGTGATGATCTCGTCGTGGCGAAGCCGGGTCAGGTGGATCCCATTCACTGACCGAATATAGTCACCCACGTTCAGCAGGTCACTCCTGGGAGTGGGCCAGCAGAGCACATAGATGGTATCAGGCACCGCTCACAGACAACTTTGACAGGCTCCACATGGGGCTGGTATTCATGCCCACTCTCCCGCTTAATCCTTATGACCTTTGGATCCCCATTTTACAGATTGGAAAACTGAGCCTCAGAGAGATCGTGACACTTGCCCAGGGTCACACAGCAAGTGAGGAGGAGAGCCCAGTTCTAACCCAGATCTGCCTGACACCCAGGCCCCTTCCTTTCCCCTGACACTAGTCTGTCTGCTTTTCCTCGTGCCATTGGAGCCACCCTCATATTTAGAGCTCTGGCCGGCCCCAGACAAGCTCACGGAAAGGGACGGATCATCACCTCCTTTGCTGTTCCCTAATGCCCTTCCTGGCTTTCTGCCATTAATATTTCATTCAGTCCATTTGGACATTTAGCAGTGTCTCCCTGTGCCAGGTCCCCCTCTGAGTGCCAGGGAGGCATTGACAGAGAGGATTACTATGGAACTTCAAACAACTCACAGTATAAGGGAGCTGGAGAGGTAAAATGACCAGGAAATCCAGAACAGAGTGTGCAGAAGCATTATACGGGCTATGCAAGCAGAGCAGAGCAGTTGCCGCGGCCTGGAGTCAGGGAAGGCTTTTCAGAGGCGGTGACCTCTGTGTTGGGTTTGGCGGGATGAATAGGAGTTTGCCAGGATGATATTGTAGGGAACAGGCAGAGTGGGTAGAGGGAACTCATATGCTAAAGGCCTGGAGGGGACCACATGTCCTGGTGAATGTGGGATGCTATGGGGTGTAAAGGGAACGCAAAGAAGCTGGAGCATACAGTTATAGCCTTCATTGGAGGCATTTCCTCTACAGGCACAGAGCTCTTAGGTCTGTAAACAATTGCCTAATTGTTTTGGTTAAGGACCTAGTACATCTCCCACTTGCCCTGGGTCCCACTATCACCTCCACCACCCCTCCTGCTGCACCCCACCAAGCCCACTTCTCACCTGGCTGCGAGCCCCCCGGGCCTCAGGTTGGAGACCCTGGGCTTCCCGTCCTTGTCAGTGCCACCCGAGATGGTCAGGCCCAGTGTGCTGCCTTCTTTCTTAATCAGCTCCACCATGGAGACTCCTCGGAACTCCTCTGCCGACAGATGGGGGAGCTGAGTGGATAGCATAGGGACAATTCTGGGCCCCCAGCTCCCAGTCAAATGAGGCTAAGGCTCGGTAAGCAGGGCGCTTTCCAGTATTGTGCTTCAGCTCTTTTCTCCAGATGAGGGTCAGAGAGGTTAAGTGTCTTGTGCAAGGTCAGAGAGTGAGCTGGCAGCAGCGCCGACGCTGTCTGACCCCCACCCAGGGCTCTGCCCCTCCAGAACAGAGAAATGGAGGAGGCGAAGAGGCTCGTTACCTGGAATACTCTGTCTGCGGCACACCAGGGCCACATCCACCCCTCCTGCATCCTTGCCTCCTTTGGAGTAAGGCCCATCATCTGCAGGCGAGAGAGAAGGAAAAGAGGCCCTGAGTTCAGCTTTCATCCCCATTCCGGTGAGCCCTCTCTGCTACGGAAATCTTCCTGCTCAGTGGACGTGGCCTGTAAAATGGGTTCCTTCCTCTCACCAGCTCCATCCGCTTCTCTGCTTGGGGGGTATCCCTGTGGCTTCTCCTCCCAAGAAAGGCTTGTTGCCTTCTCGTGGGGCTGTATAACATTTTTTGTGAGTACCTACTGTGTGCTGGGAGCCCCAGCTGCTCCGTGATTAACCATCTCAACCACCCCATAGGTGGGATATTATTATGGGCAGTATTGTTTCGCAGGACAGAGAAAGAAGCTGAGGCTCAGATTGGGACGACTCATGCTCAACATCACACAGCTTGGGGAATGTACGGTTTGGATTAGAACCCAGGTCTGACTTGCACACCTGAGGGAACAGGGAGCTCTCTCACACGCAGGCAACCACTCCAATTCAAACTTGAGCAGTCTGGATGAATACTTCCTTATGAGGATAAACTTTATGGTTTATAAGGCACATTCTCAGACATTCTAGGCAGCCCAAGATAGTCTCCCCTAGCTTTAATTTTAGCCAACACTCTCCCTTTATTTCTTCAAATATTGTTTCCCTCCTCTCTCGTTTGAAATGCTAAATAGATGGACTTTGGGCTATCTCACCTTATCCTCCCTGAGTCTGGAAACTCAAGCTTTAGCAGATACTCATCACCCCCCAACCCCAACTCCTCTCCCACTGCCTTTTTATAGTCAGCCCCTCCCCCAACCCTAAGTTCGGGCAACCACTGATCTACCTTCCATCTCTAAAAATTTGCCTTCTCCAGGATAGCATACAAATGGAATCATATAGTAGGTAGGCTTCGGAGTCTAGTTTCTTTCATGTAACATGATAATTTCATATTCATCCATGTTGTTGTGTGTATCTACTGTTTTTTTCTTTTGTTCCTGTTGGTTGGTTGGTTGTTTTTGCTGAGACATATTCCATGGATGTACCAGTTGATCCATTTACCAGTTGAAAGACATTTTGGTCGCTCCTGGTTTTTGGAGGTTTTGAATAAAGCCATAAAAGATATTCACATACAGGTATTTGTTTGGACCTAAGTTCAACATAAATATCCATAGGTTTCCTGGAATGGGAATGCTGGATCATAAGGAAAGGATGTGTTTATGTTTACAATTTTTCAAAGCGGCTGCACTATTTGCACCTACTCCAACAATGTACATTATCAATGTAGGCATTTGATAGATATCAGTTTTTGTGTGGGTTCTCTTTTTTTCAAATTTAGTCATTCTAAAAGGTGTGGCGAGGTATCTCATTGTGGTCTTAGTGAGCACTTTTCCTGTGATTATTTGCCATCCATATATCTTCTTTGGTGAAGTGTCCGCTCAAAGCTTTTGCCCATTTTTAAATTGGGTTGCTTGTTTTCTAATTTTGAGTTTTTATATATTCTGAATACAAATCTTTGCCAGATACAATAATCTGTGTTTTTTAAAGCCCTCTGGGTAATTCTCTGTCACTCAATTTTGGAAACCACTGGTAAAATGAATGCATATTTACCCAACATCTACTTTTAACAATTATGAACACATTCTCATATTTGCTCCATTTATTTTCTTCTATAATGAAATATTTTTAAACAATCCTGGGCCAAATGAAATTTTCACCTCTAAAATTTTCAGTAGGCACCTCTGAAAAATAGGAACATATTTCCTACCAAACTACCGTTACCACATCTTACATTGTTCAAGTAATTGTTTAATTATTAACCTAATGCCCAAACCATACTCAAAAATACCATGACAAGTCCTTACAAAATTAAAATAATTGTGTAATTATTAACCTAATGCCCACTCCATATTCAAATTTCCCCAGTTATGAGTTATTAATTTCAATGATTACATTTTTAACTTCTAGAAATGTTGGGTTCTTTTGCTTATCTCCTTGTTCTGTTTTCTATTTCATTCTTTCTTCTTCCATTGTTCCTTCAATTTATCACTTTAAATAATTTAAACATTCATGTATGATTCTATTTTTCTATTGAGAGGTATTTCTGCTGTTTGGGGGGGTCTGGTAACTCTCCCTCATGGTGGGTTGTTCCCTTGTGTGTTTGGTGATTTGGGGACTGTGAGCTCATCTTACCTGTGGAAATTCATTCAGCCTGGTTGAGGGCAAATACCTCCAGGTTCCAGAGAGATCGTACAACTCCTTCCACTGGGTTCCTGTCACGGCATCATTACCCAGAGTCCATTGTTTATTTTAATTTATTGGTTTAAGATTTCTGGAACTATGGGTGTAGGGTAAATTCTAAGTTTCAGCAGAAACAAGAGACATACCCTGAATCACAAATTCTCACAGGAAAGCCTCCAAGTCCCAGCCTAGAAGTTTTTCTTCTGTCTCTCTGGTCAATGGGTAGATATTTTGCTCATCCACCATCTCACTGAGGGTGTGTCTCCTAATAGGTAACAAGGCATCATTTCCTATACCCCTGGACCATGAAAACCCAAGTCCGCGGTTACCAGACCAGCAAACACCACCCACTCTTGCCACCACCCCCACTGGGGAACTCCAGCATCAGCTTACACTCATCCTGCTGGTTTTCACTTTTCTCTTCTTTTTTTTTTTTATTGGAAATACACCAAATCTATAGATCAATTGCAGAGAATTGATGTCTTTACAATAGAGTCTTCTGATTGATGAATATAGTATATTCCTCCATTTATTGTTGTTTTCCTTCATTTCTCGCAAGAATATTTTTATAATTTTGTAATTTAAGGGTAAAGGTCTTACACCTCTCTCATTAAATATATTCCTAGGTACTTGAAGTGTTTCAACGCTACTGTAAATTGTACTTTTCAAATTCCGTTTCCTAACGATTTATTGCTGGTATATAAATATACTATTTCTTTTGGGCTTTCTGCATGTATAATCACATCATCGGTGACAAAGAACAGTTTTGTTTCTTACTTTCTAATCGTCATTCTTTTTATTTCCTTTACTTGCCTTATTGCACTGGCCAGGACCTCCAATACAAAGCAAAGAGAACAATTCTTATCTCATTTCCAATCTCACCTTCCTCATTTTTGATGCCTGGAGTTTTCCTTACTTTCCCACGAATTCATCTATGTTTTCCAAAGAAGTCTGCAGCTGGAAGGTTTCCAGGTTACCTGCTATGTGACCATACCAGAGCCCCCACCTCCCTGCAGTCTGCCCTTATTTTACTCACTGTGTGTTTTCCAGGGTCTCCTCCCCATCCTGACAGGAGAGGGGAAGGGAATTCACACCACGCACCAACTGTGCACCATGTTCGCCACCCACACACGCTCATTCATTTCTCTCAATCAACCTGGGGGGAGCTAGGTGCTACCCTCACACCCACTTCACAGATGAGGAAACTGAGGCTCAATGAGGGGAAGTCCTCAGCCCAGCCCATCTCTGCAAAGAGCCAGGACCAGACCCCAGGTTATTTTGTTCACACTCCTCCTCTTTCTCAGCTGTGGACTCAGATGGGCAAGAGCAGGTGCTAACGTGACAACTGCAGGCCATGAGACTGGCAGGCTCCCTGGTGCTGCCTCAGGGGGACCCCTCTAAAGCACCACATGTACCCCACGGGCTTTGACCCTTCCTCAGGCTTCATCTGAGCCTGCCCTTGTGCCCCACTCCATTACCCTTGGAGAAGAACCCTCATGCCACCTCAAGCCCTCTAGCTCCAGCTTGGCCCAGGTGTTGAGAAAGGGCCCAGGGTCATATCCTGGCTCTGCCACTGGCTGCTTCCCTAAGCCTCAGGGTCCTCGTAAAACCTAACTCATAGGCCCCCATCTCCCCTCCTTGCTCCTGGGAGGTGGAGTGAGAAAGGAGGGCTGGGGAGGTATTGACCCCGGTAGGTGGCAGAAGCCACTTATCCCACTCCAGCCAGGTCCTGCTTCTAAGGATGAGAATCAGATTAGGGTTCAGCCATGGTTGGGGCCAGCCTGGGTCAAGATCAGGACTCAGCCTAGGCCAGGATCAGGGCTCAGTCAGAACCAGGAATAGAGCTCAGTCTACAACAGAGTTTCTCAACCTCAGCACCACTGGATAATTCTTTGTGGTGGGGGGCTCTCATCTGCCATCTGCATTGTAGGAGCCCCCCGGGCCTCTAACTACTGGGCACCCCACCCCAGTCGTGACAACCAAAAATGTCTCTAAGCATTGGCAAATGTCCACTAGGGGAGCCATATCACCTCCCATTGAGAGCCACTGCTCTAGAGTAAAGTCGGGGCTCAGCCTGGAGTCAGGGTTGGGGCTTAGACTGGGTCAGGGTAAGAACTCAGACTGGTTTGGGGTCAGGACTCAGCCTGAGATCTAGGGCTCGAGCTCAGCCTTGGTCACGGTGGGGACTCAGCCTGAGTCAGGGTCAGGGCTCAGCCTGGGTGAGGGTCAGGGCTCAGCCTGGGTCAGGGTTAGGGCTCAGCCTGGGTCAGGATCAGGGCTCAGCCTCGGTGAGGGTCAGGGCTCAGCCTGGGTCAGGATCAGGGCTCAGCTTGGGTCAGGGTCAAGGTTCAGACTGGATCAGGGTCAGGGCTCAGCTTGAGGTCAGTGCCACCGTTCAGCTTGGGGTCAGGGTTGCAGCTCAACCTGGGTCCAGGGATGCCTGCAAGCCTTTACCGCTTGCAGCTCTAACCCCTGAGAAAGCAGCCCAGCTCCCAGTCACTCCACTCTGCCAGGTTCCCTTTGCTTGCCAGGAAGCTGGTAAATAACAAATCACACAGCAGTTAAGCCCAGAATCATTTCCAGGGTCCCCGGTGCTGGCCCCCGGCAGCTCTGCTGGCCGCCTCCCACCCCCAGGCCCGGTGCTCATATCAGCCACCACTCAGGCAACATCCCATTAAGTCTAATGCCTACCATTAGAATTTCCCTAAGACACACTTCATTTAGATTTAACAAGATGTTTCTGAGCTAATAAAATTAAAAAGACTGGGTGCTATCAGCAGTGTGACAGTGAACGTCTCTGGTACTTCATGTGGGCAATCCTGGAATTAAAACTGTCATATCCCGTGCAAATCAGATTCTGCTGCTGGAAAATCCATCTCTCTCCTCGGCCGGCCCGGGAAGACTGGAGACAGGCTTGCTGGTTCCAGTTTCGTGAGTTCAGGAGGGAAATGATCTCTTAAGAAAATGAAGAGGAAGCTGAGGACCTTGTTCCCAAATTGAAAGCAGTAAAATTACAAAGAATGGGACTTGGAACAACAGGTGAAAGGTGGAGTCTTAAGCCTTGATATTAAAAACAAAAGATTCAGAAACTTAGAATCAAGGGACTCCCCAAAGCAAAGGAGCCATGATGTCGGCTGCTAAAGAAGAGGACCCATTTCCTCGGGTGTCTCTGCGGCATGCTCCTATTCGTTTTTTGGCACGGCCTCTCCTCCCCTCTCCTCATCCCAATATCCAGCTTTGGTTTCAGTGAATGATGATGCTCTGTGGCAAGAGGGCATGAATAATAACGGTGCCGAATGGGTCTGCAGTGACACCCTCGGGACGGTTGCGGTGCATGGATCTGTTTGGCTCAAACCTGAGTGGTCCCAACACCCTCCCTCCTACAATATTATGCCTGCATTGGGGTTGCTTGTCCTGTCCCCTCCTTGGGGCTCAGGCTGGGAGCCATCTCTTCTCCCAGCTGTCAGGGGAAGCCTGACTGGGTGCTGCAAACCAAGATGAATACAACTATGTGCAGACAAAGAGTTGGAGGGCAATAAGCAAGGACTCGAGATTCTTCCCTTGGGAAGGCATGTGGTTTTAGGATGTTGCCTCGATGACCATTCTTGGAGGCCAAGACGCCACTCTGGATCGGGGGGTTGGCAGATATGAGGCTTCTGGATATGCCATTTTCTGGAACGGTGCCCATCAGGCATGCTACCGAAGTCTGCCAATGCCTATTCAGAGGGGACACACAGCCCCGCTTTCACAAACATCCTTGGGTGGCAGGAAACTGCAGCAGCTTTCAAGTCAAGAGTCAAAGCAGGGCCAGAATTACCAGTTGGCTGTGTGAACTGAGTCTCTATTTCTCCATCTGTAAAATGGGCGACAGTCCGCACAGCCCTGACTCCAGTCTGCCCAGGTTTGAGCCGTTGAGGGGATTACTTTATTTATAGAAACCCCAAAAGGATTAAGACCCCCCCCAGTCCTCCTCCCTCAGAGAACACGCTCCCGCTCTCCCTCATTCTCTTTTTTGTTCTGGGACCTGGTAATTATATGCTTAGAGATGAAGGCTTTTCAAAAACATCTTTCCCACCAATTTTCAGCTGGAAACGTGCATAAAAAACAGAGATATTTTTATCCATGCCCCCCCCCTCCGGCTCCTCCTTCCAGCAATGGGCAATTATGAGCTTTTGCCTTCAGTCAATCTGTCCTGTAAGAACTCGCTTCAGAGGGAAATTCATTTCCGCGTTATTGCCAGCCATCCCTGGCTAATGCGGGATTGGAGAGATGGGGGAGCAGGAGGGGAGATGCTGTATTGAATGTGGACTGGTACACCTGGTACTCGGCCCCACATGGTGGCCAGGAGTGGGTGGGTGGGTGGGTTTATTTCTTCTTTGATTTCTCTTGGAGTCATTGCTAATTTGCCTTCATTATCTCGTTTTCTCTGGGGCCCCAGGGAACTATTGAGCTTTGACAAAGGGGAAAGGAAGTCAGCCCCTTGCCAGGCTGCCTTTGTCATGGTCCCACCTAAGTGGGATGGCAGCAATAGGGCAGGGGGGCTGGGCGAGGCTTAAACTCTGCCACGACAGACACCTGCTTCTGGGGGCCTCAAAGAGGGAGCACTTGGCATCTGAGAATGCACCCGGAGAAAACAAATGCCCAAAGGCCAGCCTTGGGACAAACAGGACGAGATCGCAATGACAGCAAGCCACAATGGGCAGGCTGGCCCACACAGCACCTTGGTGCCAATGAGGACAAGGCAGTCTCTCCAGATGCCTTCACCACTGTACTCGGTGGCCCTGGCCTTCGAAAGTTCTCAGCGGGGAGCGGTCACATACCACTTCAGCACTTCTACCAAGTAGGCACCCAATCCCGGCTTGACTGTCCCCGCCAACAGGCAGCTCACTACCTTGGAAGGCATTGTTGTTATGGTGGAACAAGAAGGGCATCAGGCCAACTTTGGATTCTGATTCTAAATCTGCTGCTAACTGGCTAAAGGATCTGGTCCAAGTCACTTCTCTGAGCCTCAGGTTTCCACTCTGCTAAACAGGGGTGCTAGAGCCCCCACCTTATGGGTTGATGGATGGAATCAATGAGATTATTGGCACACAGAAGCTGGGAAACATGGTAGTTCTCTTTCTGCCCCCTTTCCTCACCTCATTAGAAATGTTTTCTGGGTTAATAATTATAACACCTATTGATTAAGTACTGGGTACTGTGCTAAGTACTTTATAAGCATTATCTCTTTTAAACCCCACCACTTTCTGGGATGGAGTTTGATCATTATCCTATTTTACAGATCAGGAAACTGAAGCACAGAGAGATGAAGGGAACCACCCTGGGTCTCACAGCTCATCAGTGGCAGAGCCAGATTCAAGTCCGGGCTACCTGGCTCTGGAGTCTCTAAGGGACCTTTCCTCTCTACTCCTCCCCAATCCATGAGAGTGCTGGGAGTACTCCAGGTAGCAGCCCCTGCCCCTCTTGCCACCGTGGCTGGAACAGGGCAGACAACTAGATGATGATGCATCGAAGCCCACTCCAGCCACCCTGGGCCACTACCAAACACAGTCTCACCCCAGGGCTTTTGCACCTACTGTTTCCTCTGCCTGAAACACTCTTCCTCCAGCTGGTTACAGGCTGATCTCATAATTACAGTGTGATAATCCCCATACAGTGGTATGTGACAAGCCTCCCCGGAACCCAGCCTCCCCCCATGGGGAGATCAGCTTGGCAACAGAGCAAGCCCTCGTTCTTTTCAATGAACTTTTTAAGGGAAACAAGAAATGTATCAATGGATTACAAAATTAGAAGCCTGATTCATTCAGCGCCAAGAATTGCAAAAGAAAAAGAACATTAAAACAATAGCAACAGTGTCTTGGGCAGCTCTGACCCTGTGCTGTGCCTGTTCTAAGCCTATCCCATGTGTTAACTCATTTAATTCTCCCCAGAACGGCAGGAGGGGTATTCACTGGTTATCTCCATTTCACAGATGAGGAGGCCAAGACTCAGGGAGGTGAATTGACTGGCCCAGGGTCCCTCAGCTGGTAAATTGCAGAGCAAAGACTAGAACCTGGGGTTCTCTAATCCCTCCAGGAAACCATGTTCTTAATCCCTGACTCTGCCTTCTCGCTCTGAACAGGATGAGCACAGGGGCACCCAAGAAGGCACTCCAGGAGGCCCCAGGTTAGGGCTCAGCACCCACAGACTGAGCAGACCACGGCTCAAAGCTGTGAGCCTGACAGGGAGAGGGTGTTCTGGTTCCACGGACCCTGCTTTGCCCCTCCCTTCCTCCCAAACCAGCCATATCAAGGAGCAAGATCTCAAAACTAGGTCACAAATGAAATAAGTTTATTTCCCAGTGGTGGTTGCTTGGAGTTGTGAAAAGACTCAATTTGTCCCCAGTGGGCAAGGCCTTACCTGTCCGCACGGGGCCTCCCTGGCCTCAACTGTTGCTCTCCCTTTCACACCCTCTACCCCAGGCCGTACAGGTCTCCTCACGGCCCCACGTACCAGGCACAGTCCTGCCTCAGGGCCTTTGCACTGGCTATCCCCTCTGCCCAGATAGCCATAGACTCCCATCCCTCCCCTCTTTCAAAAGCTTGCAGAAATGTCGCCACTCAGCCGGTTGAAACTTACAACCACCTTCTGCACCACCCATCACCTTTCTTCCTTGCTGCATTTTTCTTTATAGCTCTCAGCACCATACAACACAGCTCATTTTTTTAAAAAACTTATTTATCTTACTTACTATCTGCCTGCACCTACTAGGCTGTCAGCTCCAGAAGGGTTGGGTTTTGTCTCTTGTTCACTGTTGCATCTCCAGCACCAAGAACATTGCCTAGCATACAGTAGGTGCTCAGTAAATAGTTTTTTAATTCAACTTCCATTTACAGATTAGGAGAACGAAGATCAATGTGGTGTCACGAGCTGCTCAAAATCACATAACCAGTAAGAAGCAGAGCCAGGACGCAAACCCAGGCCTCCCTGGCTCCAGGCCCTGGCTGCCCACCCCAAGTGTGTGGCCTACACGGTGCGGGGCTCAGGGTTTTCCCCATGACCACAGCCCCTGCTGCATGCAGCAGGAAGGCAACGACTGGGAGTTAGTTCCAGCCGGGCCACCTTGGAGGAGTGGGCAGCCCAGGCCATGGCAGGGGGACCCCACTCCCCACCTGGCTTGAGACTTCCCAGGCCCCAGCTGGTCCACCAGAGTTTTCTCAGGCCTCAGCAGGCCCGGGGAAACTGAGGCATCTTTGTGGTTGAGGAGTCCAAGGAGACTTCCTATCTTCAAGGCCGGTACATGAACACTGGGTTGGGGCTTCCTGCCAAAATCTGTGTTCGGGCCTACTGTGTGCCCAGCCCCCGCAAATCAGAGACAGTTCACAACCCCTTCCTGCCAGGGCTCTGGGACTGTTGGAGGTGAACAAGGCAAGCAGTAGAGAGCTGGACATGGCCAGGAGGTAGGGCCTGAAAAGGACCCAGACAGACCCCAGTCTGAATCCTGGCTCTTGTACGGAGGTACACCGTGAGTTGTCTGACTATTTGGGGCCTCAGTTTCTCCTCTGCAAAGTGCTGTGGTTTTGCCCTTGCCCCTAGCTCCGGGGGAGGCCACATGACCAGGCCTGGCCAATCAGAGGCCAGTGATTGGTTCAGGGATGGGCGTGTGATCCAAGCTAAGCCAATGAGAGTTGGCCCTGGGACTGTTGCTGGAACTCTGGGGAAACAGGTTCTCTCTCCTTAGGGGTGACTGCGCTGGTAGACTCTAAGCTCTCAGGTGACAGGGGCCTGCTGGGCACCTCAAGGGAAGGAGTCTTCCTAGAAATGAAGCCAACCTAAAAAGAAGCACAGCGAGAGAGGAAGAGATCCAGAGTCCCAATGATATGGTGAAATCACCTGGATCCTGCTGTACCTGATCCATCGCTGTACTTTTCTTTAAAAAAAAAAGCCTTCAGCACTGATTCCAACTGAGGCCGGTATGATCCTGGGGTTCTGTTGACCTAAGGAAGGGACTAAGGTAGAAGCTACAATGGTGAGAGAGAGGGTCAAGTAAGACACCAGAGGCAGAAAAAGCCAGAGAGGTCAGGAAGGGCCTTGAATGCCAGGATAAGGAGCTGTAACCAGATTTGCATTTTAGCAAGCTCTTTCCAAAGGCAGCATGGGGTTGGGGGACAGGGGTAGAGGTGTTCTGCCCTTGTGACGCTGACCACTGCAGGACAAGTGACTCCCTTCTCCTGGGGCTGGGACCCCAAACACCTAAGCCAAGAGAACAAAACTGCCCAGCACCTTCATTTACAGTGCATTTGCCAAGGGTGAAGAGGGAAAAGGGCAGGCCGCATGGATTCAGATCCCAGCTTTACCACTACTGGCTTGAACCGTGAACCTTGAACAAGTTACTTCCCATCTCTGTACCTCAGTTTCCCCAACTGTGAAATGGGGAGCATAATAGAATCCAACTTCCAGTGTGGTTGTGAGGATTCGATTAGATAATACATGGAAAGAGCTCAGGAGAGAGCCTGGCACAGAGTCAGATTTCAACACCCAACAGTTATTAACATTAATATTATATTATTTGGGGGCCTAAGGCTGGGCCTGGGGGAACAGCCCCATCCCTAACCCTTTCCATGGGTGGGGAGGTAGGAGCCCTTGGAAACAGGGGTGGGGAAGCTTTGCTGTTAACGTCACTTGGGCTCCAATCCTGGCTCAGCCATTGTGTCATAGCTGCAAGGCTTGGGCAAACCTCCTCCCTTCTCTGAGCCTCAGTATCCCCATCTGTCCAATGGGACCAACATCCCTACCCGTGGGTATGGCACCAGGGAAAGATCAACAGAGGCGGTCCCAGGGGCCCATGGTGAGGGATGACATTGTCCCCTGCTCCTGACAAGCTCCCTGTAAAGGGAAGCAAGCAAGGCCAGTTCAGCAAGATTGTGTGGATGCCAATAACAGACGGAGCAGCCGTTCCTCCCCAGAGCCTCCTCCCTGGGGACCCCAGGCTCGGGCCACCCAGGAATGTGGGCAGCTGTGCCCTGACCCCTGGGCCAGGGCTTCTGCCTCCTGGCTCACTGAGACAGGAGGCCCCCTCCGCCCTGCCCCTAACAGGCGGCTTTCACGCGCACACCTCTGGGACAGGGAGCTCACTCCTACCACGCAGGCTGTCCGAGCTTGGGCAAAAGCTGCCCTCTGGAACTGTGGACCCATCTGCTCCCTCCACCGTGGGACAGCCCGGCGGCAACTCAGACCCAAGGCTTGGACAGACAGCCCTCTCACCGGCTCACCCAGCCCCCTGCACTTTCCCCAAGCCCTGGGTCTCTGGGGAGGGACAGTCCCCTCTCTGGGCAGCAGCTCTGGAGGGACCAGGGGGTTTTGCCCCATCACTCTGCCTGCAGGTCCCCCATGACTCACCTGCCTCTCCAGGGATCTCCCGGCTGAGCCCACACAGCATGTCCGCTATTGTCTCCTGCTGCCCACCCGGCTCCCTCAGGGAGCCACGCTGCTCGGTCCCTCCCTCGCCCTCCTCAAGGAGGGGCCACGAGAGGGAAGCTCACAGCTCCCACTGGCTGGGCACGGAGTCCACCCACAGTTGCGGGCGGCTCCTCCGTTTAAAGGCGACACAGCTATTGCGGCTGGTTCCAGGACAGGGTCCAACACCCCTCAACCCCCCCACCCCTAGAGGAGGACTTTTGAAGCTGGGTCTCTCCCAGGAGCCCTGAGCAGACACAGCTGTGGGAGCAGCAGAAGACCTAGGTGCCAGGTCCAGTTCTGCTCCTAACTTGCCCTGGAGATTTGGCAAGTGATAGCCCTCTCCAGGTCTCAGTTTTTCCATCTGGAAAAGGGGAGGAGCACCTTCTCAACCTTATTCTTTGAAAATGGCAGATTCCAACAGAATCTTGCACAGGAGACCAGGAGGTAAAACAGATCAAAGCAAAGCCTCTCTGACTGTGTGAAAGGTGCCAGGACATCTCTGCAGACCCCATTTAGAAACCCCTGCACTCGGAAACCCCGGGGGCCCTTCCAACTGCCTCCCCCTGGGCCCCAATTTTCTCTTCTGTAAAGTGGGGGTTGGAGAAGCTGAGCCCAAGAACCTGCCACATGGTGCTTCCACCAGCTTTCTGTGGAGCCCAAGTGAGCTGGGCAGAGGATCTGCCTGCCTGTGCACTTGATGGACAGAAGCAGCTGATCACAGGCTCCAGCCATAGCCAGTGGGCTGCCCCTCCCTGCACCAGCTGGGTCTCAGCTATGCATACTCGTAGGACCCCTCCCTGCCAGCTCAGGACAAATCCAGCCCACCCAGATGGACACCCAGGACACCTCCTCCAGCTGTTCATGAGAAGCAGTGGCTGCTGGATCCAGCTACTCCTGATCTCCATCCTAGCAATGTGTGTTGGCCCCAACTGAGTACCAGATACTGTGTAGATGCTAGGTGGGGTGATAGTGACTCGGGGCATGGAACAGTGGGAACCACCTATACAACCACATGGTGCACCTAGCTGAAGGCAGAAGAGAATGAGACAGATGAAGTCCCAGCATCCATGGAGTTCTTGGTCTTGTGAGAACAAGCAGGGCTCAGCTGTACTCTGTGTCCTGGAGCAGATGAGAGAGTGTGGTGCAGTGGGTGGCACTCGATACCCTCCATGGAATTCAGCCCAAGCACCTTCAGAACAATCCATGTCCTACATCTGGGATCTGGGCCACTTGTACCCCTGTATCCACAGGCCCAAGTTCCTCCTCTGTCACCTACTTCCCAAAGTAACCTTCCTCTCTGGATGGCCTTCCCTGCCTGGCCGTTATTTGTCCAGCAAATGCCCGCCCACTTTGGCCCTCCCTCTTTGGCCTGTCACTCACCTCCACTCTTTCCATGGCCAGAGTTGAGGCCAAAGGTCAAAGGGAGATGTCAAGATCTCAGCCATGGAAAGGGTGGGGGTGAGCGCCGGGTCAAAGAGGGAGGGCCTAAATGGGCAGGCATTTGCTGGACAAATACGGCCAGGCAGGGAAGGCAGCGCAGGCTGTTCAGGGAGAGGCTCTGACCCTGACCATCACCAGGGCACAGGGGGCCTCTTTGGGGGCAGTCCCACTCCCAGATGCAGCCCTTCTCAGCATGGGAACTGCCCTAACAGATCCTCGCCCCAAGGCCCCACTTGTTTTTCCCACATTTCCAGCCCCTTCCAAGAGGAGGGGCTGCAAGATGCACCAGCCTTTGGAATTACATCTGCCCCTTTCTTTTAAGAAAATATTTGCTCATCTTACGAATGCATTTCAATAAGCGATTAAGATCGGCGATTGCAAACCTTGCCACGTTTCTGCTCACTCACTGTTCTTTTGGAATTTACTTTTGCGGATGAGAAACTCCTGGAAAGGTCATGCCACGGGTTACAGGAGAGTTTTCTTTCAGTGTTTCTCTGGGTGCTGGCTGTGCCAGGCTCGGGGGACACAGAAAGGAGATAGATGGGAACACATGTTTTCCTTTTGTCCTCATCACCCTGCTGAGCCCGTTTTACTTTGATTTCACCCAAGTGTATGTTTGAAAACAACTGTTGGTCCATTTTGGTACAAAGCAGGGTATAAATAAAACTATATGGCACAGAGATTTTAAGTAACTCGCTCAAAGTCACCCAGCTGGCAAGGAGTAGAATCAGGGGTGACACCCGGGGATCTGGCGCTGGCATCGCTGTCCTTACTGGTACTGCTCCGAGGCCTCTCAGTGTTCAGGGATATGACAAATGGGTACATAAGGGGGTCAGGGAGTGCACATGAGGGAGCAGTTCGCTCTATCTGGAGGATCCACTGAGCAGGTGTTTTTGAGCCTGACTTTGAAGTATGGGAAGGAATTTGTCAAAGAGGGGAGAAGACATTCCAGGTGTGAGAGTCCATGGAAGAGATCCCATGTCACTAGCAAGAAGAAGATGAGGCAGGAAATGTGGAGAGAGCCAGACCATGAAGGCTCTACTAAAGTCTCGCTCTTTCAAGTGGGGTCCAAGGAGCAGCAGCATCGGTGTCACCCAGGGGCTTGTCAGAAATGAAGAATCTCAGGCCCCTCCCCAGCCCTCGAGATCAGAAATGGCCTTTCACATCACAGGGAAAACAGGTGATGCATATAAAGCTTGAGAACGACTGTGTTTAGGAATTTGGCTTTTATCCTGTAGGCAATAGGGAGCCAAGGATGGTTGTAGAGCACAGGGGGAGGGGGCGAGAAGGCTTTGCAGGAACCTCAGTCCTGGAGAGCTAGCTGAGAGGAGGAGGGAGGAGGATTTTCACCCAGAAGGCCACTTCCAGGAGCCAGCTAAGACCTGGCGAAGCTGATGCTCGGCCCAGCTTCAGAGATGACCCCTCTAGTACCATGCTGCAAACCGCAAGGAAGCAGAGGGTAAGGGGACACATGGCTGGGTGTGCACAGCGGCTGCCAGGCACTCGGGGCCACTAGAGGTTCCCAGTGATGGTATGGATGGCATGTGAGGGGAGTCAGGCCACCTGGGGGAGATAAAGGACCCCCAAGCTGGCGAGGCAGCTGCTCTATCTTCAGGAGAGGTTGTCACTATCCCCACTCCACCCCACCGCGAGCATCCCCTGGCTATGGCTCTTGAGCCGATTCTTGGGTTTGGACTGCACTGGGGTTTTTGTGGACGGTTGAGCCAGGAGACAGACAGACTGAGAAGGGACCCAGCCCAGTTATTTATAGTTACAGGCTGTGTGCCCTGGGGCACATGCCCAAATCTTTCTGGACCTCCAGCTTCCTCGGCTCTAGGATGGAAACGATGAAAAAGCACCCAGCCCTAGGGCTGGGAGACCATGGACTAATGAATCAGAAAGTGTTCATCCACCCCCTTTCCCACCAAACGTCTCACACCAATGCCACGAAACAGGCTGGAGAGGTGGAGCTTCCAGGTGGCTGGGCACACAGGCCTTGGAATCAGATGTGCCCAGGTTCGAGTCCCAGCTCCACCACTCACAAGCCGTGTGACACTGGGAAAGTTGCTTCTCTCTGCACCTCCGTCTCCTGCCTGCGAGGAGAGAGGGGTAGAGACCTTGGGAGGGCTACCCAGAATATGCAAATTAATGCCCCCATACGTGAGGCTGGGTCCAGCGGGACTGTCTCTCAGTGTGACACGCCAGCACTGCTGTTGGGACAATTCTCTGGGGTGTGGAGCTGTCTCTCGTCCTGCAGGACTCCTAGTATCCCTGGCCCATGGTGGCCTAAATGCCAGTGGTGGCTGAATGTGAAATAACCCCACAGCCCTGCCACCCACCCAGCACAGCAACTGAGAACCAACCCCAGGCTGTTCAGATGGGAAAACAGAGACCCAGGGAGGGCCCTGTCTGAGGTCCCGCCTGTCCTTCCTCTCAGGGCCACGGAGCAAGCTGTGTCCTGAGCCAGCTGGGGAGCCTGACTGATGGCCGGAAATGAAGTCTGAGCAGGAGGGAGGCAGAGATGGCAATTCGAGGTCGATAGATAAACGCTTTATTGCTGGGGGCTGTCAGTTGCTTCTTTCTCCCTCCTTCCGCATCTCCACGCCAGGCGTCAGGCCAGGACAATACTCCCTTCTGGTCCTCCTCAGACCCTGTGTCTTGTTGTTAAACATTTCCACAAAGGGGGTGGGAGGAGGAGCATTTTACAGATGGGGAAACTGAGGCTCAGTCTGTGATTCCACCAGCCACAGGTGAGGGGTGTCGGGGACCCCGCGTGGTGAGACCTGTTTGGCTATGGCCTCCACTGTGGCCAGTCAGCCGAGCTGCCCCATGTCGGCAGCTGCCGATGCTCTGGGCCAGGTTTCCTCCCAAGGGTGAGACCCTGGGGTTGAGGCAAGGGCACCGAGGGGCAAGGACACCAGAGGTGGGACACTGCACACACAAGAGCACAACAGAGACATTGCACTGCCCAGAGCCAAGCCCACCCTTCGGCCGAGGCCCCCTGTGCCAACTCCCCACACCCAGCCCCTCACTGCCAGCCCTCCCCCTCCCCCCCCACACACACATGGCGCCTCTGTTGGCCTTGCCCTGGAGGCAGCTCCTTAGGGGTCCCTCTTGAGCTGAAACCACTACCCCTCAGCCTCCACGCGTCCCTTGACACCTACAATGGCTTCCCTCCTGGAGGAGAGAACATAGTGGCAAAACTGTGCAGGGGCCCTCTCTGAGCCTCTGGTTCCTCCTCTAAAATGTGAATGATGAAATTGTCCTCACAGGGTTTTGTTGAGACACTCAGTGAATGAGCAAAACACTTCAAAAACTGTAGCATGCAGGGCACAGAGAGGTGGTTAACACAGTCATGGCCCTGCCCCATCCCACATTCACTCCAAGAATATTTTATTAAGCACCTACTACCTGAGAAAAACTAAGCTGAACCAAAGGTTTCAGCAGCGAACAAAACAGAGCTAGACCCGACTCATCCATGGGAGAGGCATAGACCAAAGAAGAAAAACACAGCAATATGTCATCACAGATGGTGCTGAGGGTTGAGACGAAGGCCATTAGAAAGTTGGGACCAATTATGCAAGGCAGGGCAGTCAGGGAGAGCCTCTCAGAGGAGGTGACATTTAAGCTGAGATGGAAGATAAGAAGGAGCGAAAGGCAGAAGGAAGAACGTTCCAGGCAGAGAGATGGACCAGGCTTGGTGCACCTGGGGAATAGCCAGGAGGGAGAGCAGCTGAGACTCAGAGACAAGTCGGGGTCAAGCAGCTGAGATTCAGAGACAAGTTGGGGTCAAGGAGAGGAGACAGGATTCGGTTCCGAGAGCGAAGGGAGTCACCGGCAGCTTTTAATTAAGCAAGGCCATGGCATGATGTGACTCTTGTTTCCAAGTGGCAGGAATGGGCCATCAGGTCAGGGTGGCACAGGGAGAGCAGAGGGGAAGAGGTGCACCAGGCACCTCGGAAGCAGGAGACTTGGAATCCAACTTTCTCTGTGCCTCAGCCCACTCCCTTCCTGAACCGAGCCTCAGTTTCCCCTGCTGTCAAATGATGAACATCAAACTCCTGGTATGACATTTATAACCTTAAAAAGTGTGCCTATGTTTCTCTCTTGAAATATTTCCTATTTATTTATTCCATTTATTCTGAGACTTAGCCAACCTGTTTGGAGTTTCCCAAATATTCCATGAGCTTTCTAACCTCTGCTTTTTAGTCATGCTTTTTTTTCCCCCCTCTAGCTATGTAGCCTTATTTCCTTTTTCTGGCTGAAAAATGCCCATTCACCTTGCAAGACCCCAAGTAAAACGTCAGGTCATATTTGAAGTCCTCATTCACTCATTGTAAAAATTGTAATCTCTTAGTTTTTGTTTTTCTATTCATAAACCACTTACTACACTGAATTATTTACACAACTGTGCCTGCTCTCCCTTTCTGGTACATCCGGCACATGTAATGCCTGGCGCATAGTAGGTTCTTTGGAATTCTGTGTTGAATGGAGCTATTTTTAAATTGAGGCAGATATAACAAATTCTTTTAAAAAATCACTTTTAGGCTTTGGTAATTTCTTCATCCGAATGTATATTTCCCAATGACTCTGCCACATATAGCAAAAAACTTATGCATGTTTCTTTACTAGGCCTAAAAGATAATCATTTTTACTATATTAACAGATAATTCACTCAAACAATGTATCATATTAGATAAGCACCTTATTTGAATATTAACACTTTAGATTGCATTAGTTAATTGGTCAGTCATTTTAAGATTTATAAACAGCCAATTCATCATTTAAAAAAATATCAGTAATAAACATTTCTCAAGCCATTGGTTTACTGTTGGGAATTCCTCAAAGACTTTGATGAAAAGCTTTATTTTTCATTTTTCAAACTGCAGGAGAATATTTAGACATTCCTGCAAAGATATTTGTTAAGTTTTCAAAGGATATCAGAAATGTTGCATTTGGAAATAGGTGATGGGACAATAAAGGCATATCTTATGTGGTAATAGACAGAAATGGAAAAATAAAAGGTATTAATGATATAATCATTTTTAAAAGTCCTTCTGCAAATGTCCATGGTAGAAAAAGAACCCTAGAGGAGAGAGGGATGATATAAGCAATGATGAATACAGATGTTCAAGGACAGGAATAAAATACCATCACTGGAACTAAGAGATGAGGACCAGAATGGACTGCCATACACAGAAAAAAAAAAAAAAGTCCTTCTGATCATGACAGCCAACAGTGCGTGTCTGGGGGAACTTCCAGGGAAAGAGGTCAGAAAACATGGTGTTGGGGATTGAATCATGACCCCCACAAAAAACACCCATGTCCGTGAGTATGAGCCCATTTGGGAATAGGGCCTCTGAAGGTGCCACATTGGATCAGGGAGGGTCTCAATCCTATGGAGACCTTAAAAAGAGAGGAAATTGGGATGCAGCCAGTCAGGAGTCAGCAGAAGCCAAAGAAGAGAGGGAGATGGCCACACGACCACCACCAAATGCCACCGGCCCCGGAAGAAAGCCTGGTCTTGGTGATACATCGATTTTAGACTTGCAGCTTTCAAACTCGTGAGACAATCAATCCCCATTGTGTAGGCCAACCCATTGTGTGGCACTTGTCATGGCAGCCCTGGCAAACTAAGACACACGGAGTCAGGATGCCCCTTGATGCAAAACAGGAAGAAAAAGACAGGAGTCCTTCCCCAATATGGGCACCGATTATGAACAGGCAAGGCACAGAACGGGGAAGGCAAATGGCCCCAAGTCCATACAGACCTGTCCCAACTCACTTGGAACCAGAGAGGTGAAAAATGGAAACAATGAGTTCCAGCTTTACTCTCATCAGAATGGTAGAAATTAGAAATGCAGATAACACCAAGAGCTGGGGAGGATGAGGAGGATGGAAAGTCACGGACATCGCCAGTGGGAGGGTAAACTGAGGCAGCCACGCTGGAGACACCTGGCGGTGTTTGGAGAAATTATGTTGACCCAGCACCCTCACTCTTGGTAGTTTCCAAAGAGTAATTTCTCCACGGATCCCTAAGGGGGTGCAATCAAGGACGTTGTCGGTGAAGGTGACCTGGATCTCCATCCTAGGGGAGGGGACAGGTGACACGTGGTGACCACACCCCATGGCATATGACATAGCACAGCCATGTGAATGGATCTTAGGAAACATAGTGCCAAGTTGAAAAACAAAGGGAGGAAAGGGGGGAGGGAGGGAGGGAGGAAAAGGGGAAAGGAGGGAGGATGAGATCTACCCCATAATATCACTTCTCAAAATTAAAAACACACACATAAAGCACTATACACGCTGCAACGGCACATGCATGTGTAAAGACCTATTTCACTGAGGAAAAGTTTAGAGGGCGGTAACTGGGAGTGAGTACAGGGCAAGAAGAAGGAAAAAATCAGAAAAACAGAGCCAGAACCGGCAATGGGCTGTTCCCAGGGCACTGTGTGCAATGTCCTGAGGAATTTAGCTGGACCCTTGGGAGCCTGGGGTTAAAAATAAATTTTAAAAAAATAGATGCCTCAAATGGGATGTTAAGAAATTGGAACTCTCTCCTGAGGATACTGGGGAGCCATGGAAGAGTTTGGAGGGAGAGAGGGACAAGGTGAGCCCAGTGTTTTAGAAAACAGACTTGACTGGGTGCCAAGAGTCCCTGGGTAGGGTTGAGGGGTCTCAGCACAGATGCCCAGGGCCCTCCGCTGACCCCAGTCTACCCCTTCCCCATTCAGGCCACTCCGATTCTGCCCACCCACCCTCCCACCGCTTTCCAAACGGTAAGAGCAAAATGTGGAAATAAATGGGCAAGCTGTCAGGGCAGCATTGTTGTCCCACCCTCAGGATGTCAAATGCTGCAGCATATGGACAGAGTCCTGGGCTGGGACACCAAGAGGCCCAGTTGTGAGGTCCGGCTGCCACTCACACAGGGCCGAGAACTATACATACCTCAGTGCATCAGTGTCTCTTGTGGAAGGGACTAGACACAAAGAAGATGTGCTACGAGTCCAAAGAGAGGGGGGCAGACCAAGAGCCAGGGAGGGCTCAGAGAAGGAGTCAGGGAAAGCTGCCTGGGGGAGGCAGCATCTGAGCCAAACCTTAAGGGACAAAGGAACTAAGAAACACTCCAAGATGAGGCAGGGAGGACATTCCAGGCAGAGGCACAGCGTGGGGAAAGGGCGGGCAGTGGGAAGATATCCAGTGTGTAGGGAGAGGCAAGCAAACTAATACGGCTGAAGTCAAAGGACCTAAAAAGAGCAGGTGGGCTGGACAGGCAAGCGGACTGGGTCCTAGCAGACAGAGACACGCTGCAGAGTAGAGTGGCACCGAATCACATTTATGGAGGAACAGACTTTTCCGAGCCCCCTCTGATGAGACGACGGGGCATGGAGGGCCCAAGGACCAAGGTGTCAGGAGAAGCAGCCGGAGCCTTTGCACGCTGGGGTTCGATTGCAGCAGCGCCCCCTTGTGGCTAGGAGAGTAGCTGGAGAGACTGGGAAGGGGACAGCACAGCCCATCATCCTGGGCTGATAACCGTGTGGAGCGGCAGAGATCCGCCTCATGAAAGGCTAACCGTGTGCCTGGAGACCCCACTCGCCCCTCCAAGTGTTATCCTCCATGCAAATGCAAATGCCCCAGAGAAAGAGATGCGGCTGGCATCTACGGAGCACCTACTTTATGTCCAGTGTCTCGGGAATGTTTCAAGTGCACTGTTGCTCCCATTTTACAGAGAAGGAACTAAGGTCCAGGGAGAGAGAGAGGGACTTAGCCAAGGCCACCCAGCTAAGAGGTAACGAGGCTTGGGACCATCAGAATTCAGGTCTAAGGCCACAGCGCTGAGCTTTGCTCAGTTCCTAAAAGGCACCAAAGTTTTCCCTCCTTGGGTTCTTTGCACAGGATCTTCCTTCTGCCTGGAAAATTTCTTGCCCTCCTCATCCTTAGAGACCAATCTAAATGCCACCTCCACCAAGAAGCCCACCCTGATCATGTGGGTGGGACCCCTTTACCCATTCCCAGTCTTTCCAACAGTGAGTCTGCTCACCTCTTCTTTTCCATCCCTCCACTGAGTGGAGGACCCTCAATTGTCTGCTTTGCTAATTTAAACTCAGTGCCCAGCAGGGCCTTGCCCACAGAAATTGATAAATACATGTTTGCTGAATGAATGAATGAATGAATGAATGAATGAATGAGAAATAAATGGATGAATGCACACAATTTCTGAATTGCTACAATGTGAAGAAATCAATAATTCATCTCCTCTAACAGCTCATTTGGATACAGGAGTTCTTTCTGCTGTCTGGTCCTTGCTTGCACACCCCTACAAACGGGGAGCTCACCACCTCCTGAGCAGCCCATCCTATTCCTGAACAGTTGGGAGGTGTGAGACTTGCTCCCTTATTCTGAGCTGGAGTCTGCCTCCCTGTCACTTCCCCTCTGGACCCCCTACCCAGGACCAGGGAGACTCAGGGGCCATGTCTGGGTCTGCATTGCATCCTCCAAACCCTGGCAGGAGAGGCCAGAATCTGGATATGGCTTCATTGGGAACTTGGCAGACCCCTCCTGTCCTGAAGGGCTGCTCCCCAGAGTTTGGCCGGAGAGAGTGGGCAGCCAGCCACCCCACGGGTCTGAGCCACCGCCAGATGTAGCCTAGCACCTCATTGTACAAGTGGGGAAACTGAGGCTCAAAAAGGGATCAGAAGCATGCACAAACCTCTAATAATGGCAATCCTGGCCAGGCTGTGGCTGGCCCATGCATTCAGCCTGCTTCTGGCCTCTGGTGGCCTTTACAGCAGTCCCGTGAAGTTGGATAATAGCTCCATCTTACAGATGAGAAAACTGGAGCTCAGAGGGGCAAGAGGCTGAGAAACCCAGGTCTCTTTGGCTCCAAAACCTTAATCACAGTTCAATATAGGCACGTTCTCAAGTGGACTAGGAAGATGCATGATATTCCCATCTTATTCTGTGTCCTCCTGGTGGAATTAAATATTGATAGAGAATCTGGAGTTGTGGGCTAAAAGGGGAACTTCAGGCAGTGTGATAACTTGGAAAGGACCACATAGGGATCCCCACACAGCCCAGCTCAGAATATACCAGTGAGATCCAGGCAGAGGGTCCCACACTAGTGGAGGGGTGGAGGCGGGGAGCCCTGCAGGGTTTGGGTGTGGGCCCTGGCAGAGGCTGCTTCTTTGAGAACAGGGCTTGAAGTTTCCAGGCCAGTGACCCCTGCCTGACAGCTGAGGCACCTCGCATTGAATAGCCCGCCTCAGTGCTGTTTAGGGAGAATTATCAGGAGGTTGCCCATTGTCCTAACTGCCTCTCCAGCCTCACTGCCCCTTGCTTCCCAGCACTGAGCATCTGAGCTGTTTCCCACCTCCGAGCCTTTGCGGTCCCCAGGAATGCGATATCCCTAATCCCTGTCTGCCTGGCTAAACCCATGGGTGCATCAAGACTGCCCCACTATCCCCTCCCCTAGGAAGCCCTCCCTGAGCTTCCCTACCCCCTCCAGCTGGCCGGTGCCTCATCTGGGTCCCCAAAGCCCTTGAGTCCCACTGTTTGTCAACTTACTATACAGCCCACCAGCTTTCTTGCCCATCTACCCCCATATGAGCCCAACACTAAACCGGTGCCATATAAACGAGGAAAATTCTAGTCTGCCCCCTCCCGCTCTGTCAGCAGCCACCCCCAGCTCTCCCCCAGCAGCAACACCAGTGAGGCCTTAGAGAGAAGCCCTGGGTTCAAGTCCTGATTTCACCTCTAATGACCAGGTAACCTTGAAGAAGACTGTCCTCAGTCTTCCCTTATGTAAAACAGGGGTGCATTTGTGGGCTGGGGTGGAAGTAGGGGGCAGAACCTGGAGTCTCAGGGGGCTGCTTCAGCTCTAGGCTCCACCAGCTGGGGACCCCGTGGCCTCAGGCCCCAGCTTGGGCTCCAAACGACTTCCAGCTGCTTCCAAACCGCCAGCAAACCTTCCTCAACAGACGCAGGCCACAAATGGGCCACTGAGACCCAGGGAGGGGCAGGGACCTTCCCCATGGCCAGTGTCCCCGGCTGCCCCGGCTGTGTAGCAGTTACAGGTATCCGGGCATGCTCCCCCCAGCCACGTCCGCCCACCTGCCCACCACATCTGCTTATGAGTCACCGTCACCTCGGCCAAGAAAGCCATGCGGGGGCTGGAGAGACAAGGTCGGACCAAGGGGAGTGAGTGGGAGGATGTGGGGGAGGCAGCACGGAGGCCTCCAGCCACTGGAAAGCAGGGTGGGAGTGGGAGCACAGAAAGGAAACTGAGGCCTGGAGGAGGATGAGCTGGCTCAAGGACCCACAGGGAGTCAGGGTCGGGCCTCAGGTCTCCCAGCTGTCGGATGCATATTCTTTCCACTCCGTCAGGCCATCCCCCCAGGGGAGGAAGACGGGGCCAGAGGCCTTGCAATTATCTGGGCAATTAAGAGGGGCAGATGGTTCCGCTGGATTGCACATTCAGCTGACAAACGGAGACAACACCGGGACATTAACTGACAAGATCAGTGTAGGCTCTGGACATGGGAGCAAGGCAAACATGCTCTCAGATGTTTACCCAAAGCCTGTGCCCAGAATTGGGGGTGAGGGGTGGGGGGCTGGACTTGACTTATTCTGACTGATCTATCCTACACAGGCTTCCCCAGATCCGGCCTTAACCTTGAACTCTGCAAGAGAGACACAGCAGGCTGGGGCGTGGGTAGAGGTGGCGGCCAGGTGGGGAGGGGCCAGAGACCCTGGGACGGGGGAGAGCAGAGAGAGAGCAGAGACCCCAGGGGGACCAGATAACCCATGTTGGGAATACAACAGAGGGGTCCCTGCTCCCGACAGGGAGGCAGGGGAGGGAGGATAAACTGACTGCTGAGCAATCACCTTGTGATGGACATGTGGGCTTGGGTGGGCTCAGACTTAAACCCCTTCACACAGCTTCCCCGCTGTGTGACCTTGGAAAGTCGCTTCCTCTCTGAGCCTCAGAGTCCTGGGCTACAAAAAGGGGCGACTTAGTTCAGACCTCACAGGGCTGCCGCACAACAGGGAATGCAAGTGAAATGCTTAGCACGGTGCCTGGCACCCAGTGGCACTCAATAAACGATCAGGGAACAAAGAGTAGGTTCAGAGGTCCACTCTAGCGTGAGGGAATTCTGCAATTCCAGGAACAATTCCAGGGGCGGGAGTTTATCCCTGGCTCCTGAATAAAGAAAGAAGATCCAGTTCTGAGACTCGGGTGCCCACGGGCTTTGGGGAGGGTGGGGTCTCTGGGTGGCACGGGAGGAAGGGGCTCGTTTCCACTTTGGGAGTCAGATCTGAGATGCCGCTGCTGCAGTGTGAAAACTGCCAGGAGCCGGACGTGGAGGCGAGTGGGAGGCAGAGGAGAGCCTCATTAAGGAGGGGAAGGAGGGAGGGAGTAAATAATTCATCAGACGTGCACCACGGAGGGGGCACAGCACGGACATGCTCAGGAAGAACGAGGCCCAGCCCCTCCCCTGTGCCCAGGTGGCTGCCATGCAACCAGCCAGAGGGGCGCTATCATCTTTAAAAACCTCGTCTTCCCTAAAACTGCCCATCATTCCTCCAATATGCCCACTCTCCCCACTCTAGCCTACTCCTAGGTGCGACCTCTGGCCAGTACTTACCTGAGTTTAGCATCTCCACCCTCCTCTTTGGCCCCGCTGCTCCAGCCTTGCCGGCCAGGAACACCCAATGTGATCATACCCCAGGACCTTTGCACTGTCTGTACCCATTACCAACTACACTCTTCTCCTTCAGGGCTTTGCTCTAATATCACCTTATCAGTGCAGCCTTCCCTATTTACAACTGCTCCCCGACCCACATACCCCATCCCCTTCCCTGCTTTATTATTCTCTATAGCCCTCATCACCACAATATCTTTTGTTTTGCTCACTCTGTCACTCCTCCTAGAAAGTCAGCTACCTGAGGACAGGAATTTTTGTCTATCTTATTCCCCGTTGTACCCTCAGAGCCTGGAACAGTACCTGGCACATAATAGTTGCTCAGTAAATGTTTGTCGAGTGAGTAAATGGCATGGAGTCCTGGTAATTTTCCAGCCTCAACATCCATCAATTCTGCCCCTACAGCCCTGCCTCCTCTGTACTTCCCCACCACACAGTAGCCAGAGCCCATTCTAACAGTCAAAGCTATCCTCCACTCTCCTGCTCAAGAAACTTCCATGGCTCCCTGTGCTCTAGGACAGTCCAAGCTTCACAGCCTGCCCAACTCTTCCACCCTGGCTACCTCCTCTCACCACACCCTTCACTGGACCATACCAAAGTTCTCACAGCTCCCCAAGGCAGATCTTGAAAGCCTCTGGGCCTTTGCACTGCTGCTCTCTTTGCCTGAAGCCATTTCCTCTCTTATCTACCTAGCAAACTCCTACTCATCCTTAAAGACCCCACTTTGGTAACCTTCCCTGACTTATCTCAAGCAAAATCATTGCTTCCTTCTCCAGGCACCAACAGTTCCTTGTACACCTCCCCTGACACCCTCCTCCCCCTTGATGCACTTCTTCCCCTGGACAGCGTGCTCTGGACCAAGGGCCATGAGTGGTCCCTTCTGGACCCTAACAACCAGCACAGAGTTGGGGTGCAGTTAAGGGGAATGATGGGTGAGATCATTACCCACTGTTTGGGGATGACTCACCTTGTTCAACTGCCCCAAAATGTAAGAGGAAAAGGAAAAACTGATGGATTATCAGAAAAAGTTCAGTTTTCTCTAATAAAAATAAATTAAATATTTTTAAAAAGAGCCTGGGCCATGTGGTTTTAGGCAAATCACTTCACCTCCCCATGCCTCAGTTTCCCCACCTGGAAAATAGGATAATGGCAGTCCTCTATAGGTGGAATAAACAGGCAGGGACAACCCCCAGAGTATCCCCTGACAGATTTCCTGGCCCTGCCTGGAAGTTCTATTGAGCAAGGCTGGAGGTTCAGGAGAGGAATGGGTAAACTCTGCTGCGAGGGATACTTAGACTGAGGTGGAGAGAGCATTAGGCATATCAGGGTGTCCCAGGAAGGGGGCTTTTCTCTGCCCAGCTTTAGATCCACTGGGTTGGGCCTGACCCCTCAGCTTTCTCCTCAGAAAAGGAGCCCTGGATGGAGAGTCAGGCAGATCCCAGTCCAGTTGCAATCTTCCCTGACCTGCTCTGTGACATTGAGCAAATAAGTCACCCTCTCTGAGCTTTGGTTTCCTTCTCTGTAAAAAGGGGATAAAAGAACGCCCCTTGAAAGGTAGGGGATTAAGTCAATGAGGGCACAGGATAAATCCTTGGTTTCATGTGGTGAATGCAGCCTGTATGGGGCTGGTTTCAGCCATCCAGCCCTTCCTTCAACACACATCTGAGCGTCTGCTATGGGCCAGACATGCAGATACACTCTCAGTTCCTGCCTCTCAGAGAGGACAGTCCTGTGCTGGAGGCCAACAGTGTGGGCGATCCTGGGGGCAGGAAGATCCAGAGGAGACCCCAGCTTTGCCTGAAACCTCTATTTGGGGGAAAGGAGAAGGAGGGACTCAGATGGCCATGTGGTCCAGGGACCACCCTCAAGCAATTACAGGGTGGAGAATTTGAGGGTCTCACCAAGAAAGAGGGGAAACTAGAAAGCCTATTGAAAAAAAATTATGGGCTGCCCTGTTCTCAGGAAATGGACTTAGAAGTAATGTAATATGTTCAAGGAGCATAGTGGATACAACCTATTCTCAAATGATCAGAAAATAGAAAGATGGATGGATGGGTGGACAGACGGACGGATGGACGGACGGAGGGATGGATAGATAGATAATAGATGGATGGGTGGATGGATGGATAGATAGATAAAATGATACAGCAAATGTGGCAAAATGTTAAAATGAATGGATCTGGGTATCTTGGAGAGATATAATGGACTTCTCTGGATAGGTTTGTTTTTCTTGTTTTTTTTTTTTTTCACAACTGTCCTGAAGTTTTGAAATTATTTCAAAAAATAAAAAAGTTTAAGAAAAAAAATACGGGCTGGAAGTGGGGGGATGTGTTCCCAGGCATTTAAAAACATATTTTGGAAGAGCAGATGTGGCTCAAGCAGTTGAGCACCTGCCTCCCACATAGGAGGTCCTGGGTTCGGTTCCCAGTGCCTCTTGAAAAAACAAAAACAAATAAAATAACAAGCAAAACAAACAATAGAATGAACTCAGGGAAGCCGAGGTGGCTCAGTGGTTGAGTGCCAGCTTCCCACACACAAGGTCCCAGGTTCAATTCCCAGCCCCCGGTACCTCAAAAAAAAAAAACATATTTTGGAAAAGAAGACACAAGAAACACTCCCTCCCCCAATTTCTTGAATTCGTTTCCCTTGAGCTTTCATATTCTCATATAAGCAGGCTCACTTTAGGGGCAAAGCAACTTCTATATGCTGCGCTTGTAGCCCCCCGAAAAGGAATTGAGAGATGGCAGGCAGGAGCCTGGCACCCCCTGCACACAGTACAGCTTCACCCAGGGTGATTTCTCTTCTTTTTTCTTACCTTACTTCCTGTTAGGGGGTTGGCTACTCTCCAGACATGACTGCCCTGGAGTCTGGGTAGGGGGTAGAGAGAGAGGCAGAGAGGCAGTAAATGGCTTATGGGAAAATGGAATTCAAAATTATCAGGAGCCTGCTGCGTGCCATGGCAGGCCCTGCCCCAATCTCCCCTAGACTGCATGGCTATCTTGGGAGGGTGGCTTTTCTTATGTCCATTTTACGGATGAGAAAACTCATCAAAGTGGTTCTCAAAGGCCACATAGAGAGTAAGAACCAGGGTTAGGATTTGAAATCAATACAAGCAATTCTAGCATCTCCAAGGAGCAGAACTGAATCTGCAGTGTTTAGTTAGCTATTTTCCAAAGCCTGGGGAAGCTTGAATCTGGGGCAGCCCCGGGATGGGCCCATCAATCCTTTCATCTTGGGAAGATCTCATGGGGTTCCCAGGGTCTATGGGCCTCAGGAGAAGCCAGCCTTCATGGGGGTTGGGGACCTCTCCCTGGGGGCACAGGAGCCCCTGGAAAGCTCCAAGAGAAACTCAGTTCCTGATGCTCTCCAGGCACCAGCTGCTCTGTCCACGTAGAAAGAGCTTCCAGAGGCTACCAGATGCCCAAGGGCCTAGAGCCCCTCCGCTGTCCCCACGGACCCCGCCATCCCTTGACCTCTCCCTGGGGCAGCCCCTCCCGATGCAAGCCCCTCAGAGTCTAGAAATTGTTCACAGCAGTTATAAGAGCCTCCTTTAATCAGCTGTGTGGCATTGGGCAAGTTACTTAACCTCTCTGTGCCTCAGTTTCCCCCTTTGCACAAACAGTATAAGGATAGGACTGATGTTGCAGGGCTGTTGTGAGGAATGGATGAGTTAACACATTGCCTGACGCACAGTGGTGCTGAATTAATGTTCATATTAATAGCATGATTATGCTTAGTTCTCATGCCTGAAGCATGGTGATGGTGAATCTACCACCTCCCCCTCCCCTCCCCCTCATTATATTAGAGAGAAAATGCAGCCCAGGGTGGGGGGGCATGTGTGAAGCCTGGGATCACAGCCTGGGGGGCTCAACTCCCAGCTGGACTTTCCCCCCCATCCCCACTCCCACCCCTACCCTGAGCTCCCTCTTGCGGTCTCCAGCCTCCAGCTACAGCACCCAATGCTCAGGTCTGTTTCCTCCCAAAGGTGAAATCCTGGGGTTGGGGCAAGGGCACCGAGGTGCTTTAAAAAAGGTCAAGGGGTGGGACGCAGCACACACCAGGGCACAAGAGAGACACGACCAGAGCTAAAACCACCCTTCGGCCGCCTCCCTGCCCCAACTCTCCAAGCCCAGCCCCTCCCTGCCAGCCCCTCCCCTCCCCCCCCACAGCGCCCCTGTTGGCCCTGCCCTGGAGGCAACTCCTGAGTGGTCCCTCTTGAGCCGAAGCCAGCACCCCTCAGCCTCCATGCTTCCCCTCACCGCTGTCACTCACACACACGCCCCATGGGGGTGGGGGATGAAAGAGGCCCTGATTCTCTATGAAGACTCTTTCCTTGACAGAAAGATGGAGAGAGACCAGGAGAGGACAGACAAAAGTAAGACAGAGAAACAGACACCAAGATTGAGAGAGAGACAAGGAGAAACAGGGAATTGGGGGCAGAGAGAATCAAAGATGAGGGAGAGACAGAAGGAGAGACACAAAGAGACTCAGAGGAGCAGACAAAGAGAGACAGTAACAGACTGAGTGACGAAGAGGCAGAGGTGGAGAGAGAGATAGAGACACAGATAGACTCAGAGAGACTCGGGCAAAGAGATGGAGAACACAGTGAGGGCTGGGGCGGAGAGAAGCCAGAGGCACACACAGATACGGAGAGTGGAGACCCAGCATCAAAGAGAAACACAGCAGAGGAACCCAAAAAGCACCGCAAGAGACAGAGCAGGGTGTGACCGAGGGCGGGGAAGGAACAGATTGGAGGTGGAGGCCCGAGAAGTCCCCCAGCACCCCCAAACCTGCCGCGGGTCCCCAGAGCACCCAGCGCCCCGGGCTCCATCCGGGCAGGCCAGCAGCCTCCCGGTGCGCCCCATCCCAGCTCGGTACCTTTGGGCCGCCGCCTCACCACGCCCAGCCGCCACTTGAGCGACACCGCCAGCATCCTCTGCCCACGGGGATCCGGTCCCCGGCCTGGCCCGCAGCCTCCCTGGCCGCCCGCCGGAGCCTGGAGCCCGGCGCTCTTCTGCAGGGCTCTGGAGCTGCCTGCGCTCACTGCAGGCTGGCGCTCCCTGCCTCCACCCGCCCCAAGTTGCTAAAATAGATAATCCTCCCCGGAGCCAGCAGCAGTGGCATCCATGGTGGCCAGGCCCTCCCTCCACCACAAGCTACCGTGCCTGGGATCCCGAGGCAATCCTCCGCGGGGTGCCCCCCGACCCCGACCCCATCCCCAAGTCCTCTTCCCGCCAAAGTCCTCACTTCGCCCACCCATCTTTCCCTGGAATCTACCAAGCCCTCCTCCCCTAGGCTGTCCCTGGGCCTCTGCCCTGGCAGGGCGGCCCCCCACCTGGAACGATTGCCCTTCCTCCCTGGCCTGAACTTCTCTGTCTGGGAATGTCTGCTCAACCTCCAGAGATCCCTGCCTGCTGGAAGCCCTTTGCCTGCTGGGTCTCAATAATGCTTTTTCATACTAGGTTGAGATTATCTACTCGACCCCAAGTTCCTGAAAACAAGAATAGGGTCCCCAGTGGTCAGCACAGGGCTGGGCATCTAATGGGATCATCAGTGTAGAATGATGAGATCTGTGTCCTGCCTCTTTACTCCTAGCCCCTCCAAGTGTCCTCATTTGTAACATGGGGAGAAGGAGAGAATCTACCCAAATGGCTGGTTGGGTGGAATCAATTGGGACTTGGTGTGAGTGCTCCAGGAATTCAGCAAGAGCTCAATAAACATTGCTGGATCTCAACGTTGGGTGTCCCTTTGTGTCTTACACACCACTAGCCTCTTCTCTGAGCCCCTGATCCAGCCCCTGAGGTGGGCGGGGTAAAGCCCCTCATCGAGACCGAGCAGAGGGGCCAGCCTCTTGCTTGTGGTCACAGAGCACAGATGCTGCAGGGGGATGACTAGAACCCGGGATCCTATCCCTTCCTCACCAAGGCAGTGCCATTCTCTTACCAAGCAGGTAAGACTCCTGTGACGAATGCAGTCACAGACCATGCTAGGCAAGCACAAGGCGCCCACAGGGGAATCAGGCGCTGGGTGTGAACCAGCGGCGGGGTTTCTCCCACATGCAGGCTTCTTGCCAATGCCCAGGCCCTCTGCAAGGATTCCACCTCCAGCCCTTGGCCCTGCGTCCTCCAAACTGCGGGACTCTGCTGTGGACGGGGCTCGGGGTGAGTTTGAGTAAGCAGATCCGATGGTTAATAAAAATGAATTATGCAGTAAAGCAGTGATTCCTTTTCCAATGATCTTCCAGGCTGTCTGATTCTATGCTGGAGGAAGTCTCTGTTTGCTTCCACCATGACCTCAATGCTTGTGGATCAACCTTTTTTAACAGAGAGCAGACCCAGGTTCTGCGCCTCCCACACGCAAGTGAATCCCAGTGGAAACCTGGAAGCACTTCCTGCAGAAGGTAGGGCCCAGTGAGGCGCTGCTGGGGTGACTCTACGAGGCCAGCAATTTGGGGCTCCTCTGTACTGACACCCCTGGGGGATTCTGTCCCCTTAAGGAAGGTGTGACAGGGCCCCTAAGGCCAGCCCAGGAAGCTGGAAGTGGGCACCTGGGCAAGATTCCCCAACTCCTTCATAAGACAGGAGAACGATGTGAGGGTCACCCCATTGCCACTGTCCCCCATCCCACCCCCAAACTCTGCCCTCAGCAGAAGCCTCCAAGCTCCCCGACTTTAGCCTATGGAGGCCACAGGTAGATAATTAATCCCTTGCCTGAGCAGGAGCCTCAGCTGAGCAGTTGTAGCTGGCAGAGCAGGCAGCTCTCAGGAGGGTGACATGGTTTCCAGAGATCTAAAGCTTACCTGCTATCTGAGGAGCACCTGCCAGGGCCCCTGTGCTCCACAGGTTTTCTCAGGGCTCCTTCTGCAAAGACAGTGGCCCCAGGGAGAGTGTGATGAGCACAGGACCCCATAAAGGAGATGAGACCTCAGCATGCTTCAGGCTGAGTCTTTAAGCAAACGGCAGGCTGGGAGCCAAGAGATGTGAGTTCAGTTCCCAGCAGACTGCTGCGTGGCCTTGAGCAGGGCTCTGCTGTTCTCTGGCCTCAGTTTCCCGCTGAAAGGGAAGGCGCTGCACATCCCTGCTGAACTCTCACTTCCTACGTCATGAGGCCCAGAGGGTTTCCTCCTCCTGCCTAAGGTCACACAGCTGCTAAGTTGGAATCTGAGCCCAGGACCGTCTGATACCCGTCCAAAACGAGCTGTGCAGAGCCCAAGAGATGGGTTAAAAGAAGGAAAAAGAACACAAAAGGATCCAGGCCAGTCTCCACCCTTGATTCTGCCCTTTTCCATTACTGCCTCAGTCTGGCAAAGCCCCAGAGGACCCAAGTTGCTGCCACCCGCCCCCTCCAACCCCGTTTCCCCAAACAAATTAGCATCTCATCAGAGACGCCTTTAATCTGCTTGGCCCCTTCTTCCCCAACGGGCCAAGCGGTGATATTTTCTGCCACCCAGCACAGATGATCTAAATAAGGCAGAGGCCTGGGAGGCGGTGCAGGAGAGGGGGGCAGGGAGGGAGACCCCTTTCAACTGCTTCTCCAGGCTTGGGAAGAAAGAAGACACAGTCCATCCATCCATCCATTCATTCACTTATTCAACAAATATTTATTAAGCACCTTCTGTATGCCAAGCCCTGGCATGAACAAACCCAAGCCCTTAACGTGCTGATATCCTAGTAGGGAAAAGAGAGAATAAATGACAAAAGTAATAAATAGGTATGTTAGCAGCTGAAACGTGCTAGGAACAAATAGAGCAGAAGATGGGAAGCGGCTGTGGCTCAATCAGTGGGGCTCCCGTTTACCATGTGGGGGGCCCCGGGTTCGGTTCCCGGGGCCTCCTGGTGGGGGCAGGCCCGCCCGCGCGGCGTGGTTGGCTGACCCGGCGAGCACAGGCAGCAAGGGGAGGATAAATGAATAAATAAATAAAATCTTTAAAAAAAAAAAAAAATAGAGCAGAGGAGGGGTTTGGAGTACAGAGGGAGATGTTGCTGATTGCAAAGGGGGTATTTTTCCCCAGAACCCAGACTGCAGTCTCTCAATATCTGTTCTCACTAAAAGGATCCCAGGGATCCTCAGAAAATTGGCTGATTCCAGGGCTGGAGCAGGGATCATCCCAGGACATCTTGTGACACCAGAAAGAAGGCAATGCTCAAAGTGTAAAAAGTGTAATGGGGAAAGGTTGAAAAGACACAGAAGCCAGTTTGAAGGGCTCCCACTGGGCAAATCTGGGACAGCGTGAGTATCAAAAAGAATAATGGCAACAATGTACATGAGTCCAAAATGATTCTCAAGAGAAAAAGAAAAAAAAGCAACAACTCCCTGGTTCCCCTGGAAATAGTTAAGGCACCAACTCATTGCTCCATAACAGATAAATGAAGTTAAAGAATTAGCATTTATCCTTTTTTTTCTTTCTTTCTTTAAGCTTCCCAAGTGATTCTGATGTGCACCAGGGTGGAGGACCACTGCTCACTGCACCCTGTCATGAAGCTGGGGACACTGAGGGGGCATTTGGGGGGCACCTACAAAGGGAAAGTCATTCTTTATAGAAGAACCACAGCTAAAAGTGCAGGAGGAATGGAAGAATCAAAAAATCACCTTTTTGCAAGCCCTAATGGGATAATAGATCTGGCAATGATCTTTACTGGAAGGTCGAAAGGGACCGTGAGATGGAGGAATTGGGCAGACAGCACTTGAACCCCAGGGCCAGTCACAGCATCATCAAAAGTGGAACAGGGAAGCAGATGTGGCTCAAGAGATTGGGCTCCCGTCTACCATATAGGATGTCCAGGGTTCGATTCCCAGGGCCACCTGGCGAACGCAAGCTGGCCTGTGCAGAAAGCTGACCTGAGTGGAGAGCTGGCCCACACAGGAATGCTGGTCCGTGCAAAGAGCTGGCACAGCAAGATGACACAACAAAAAGAGACACAGAGGAGAGACAATAAGAGACGCAGCAGACCAGGGAGCTGAGGTGGCGCAAGAGATTGAGCAGCCTCTCTCCCACTCTGGAAGGTCCCAGGATCGGTTCCCGGTACTGCCTAAAGAGAAGATAAGCAGACATACAGAGAGCAGACAGCAAGCGCAAAACAATGAGAGGGAGAGGAATAAATAAATAAAATAAATCTTAAAAAATATATATTCTTTAAAAAAAAAAAAGTACAACAGTGTGACATTCTCTGCTACCTGACAGATGTGAAGGGAAGCCCTCAGTATGGTCCATGACAAAGTCCTGCCTACAAAATTGAACCTGAATCGAATCAGTTTACAGAAAGTACAGGGGGACAGAAGTATATATTAAATGACACCACAAGGACAGTCCACAGGACTGGTTTCTCCAACAAATAATTAGAATGAAGAAAAAAAAGAGAGAGAGAGAAAGCGCGAGAGAGGAAAGGGACTTTTATAGATTAAAAAAGACTTAAGAGACCTATCAGCCCAATGCAATATCCAGCCTTATAGTTGGATACTGATTTGAATAAACCAAATGTGAAAAGATATTCTAGAGACAATCAAGGAAAGATTTCACAAGGACCGGGAATGAGATGATATTAAGGAATTATTGTTCCTTCTGTTGAGCAGATACTGTTTTTGTAACTATATTTAAGAAGTCTTTATCTGATAGAGATACAGATAAAATTTTTTAAGTGTCTCAGATTCACCCTGAAAATGCCACAGGGGTATTGCTGTACTATGTGCACCATTTAGAAGTAAATGAAATTTTAAAATATAAAATGAAAACAAATAGGGTAGTCAGAAAGGGCCTCACTGACAAGGTGACATTTGAGGAAAGGCTTAAAAGAGGTGGGGAGGGAGCCATGGGGATGGGGGGAAGGGTAGTATGCCAGGTTGAGAGGGTGTGGGGAGCAGGCCTGGTGTGTTCAAGGACAAGCAAGGAGACCAATGAGGCTGGAGATAAGGGAGTGAATGAGCGGAGAATGTTAGGATGGGCGATACTGCAGGGCAGGGCCTCCCAAGGACTTTGCCTTTTCCTGGGAGGAAGCTGGGAGCCATGGGAGAGCGCTGAGCAGAGGAGGGGTGTGGTCAGACGTGGGTTTTAACATGATCCCTCTGGCTGCTGGAGGAAGAAGAGACCACGGAGGGGTGAGGGCAGAGGCAAGAAGACCAGCAAGGAGGCAGCTACACTAGTCCAAGCCAGCGATGCTGGTGACCAGGGTGGGGGCAGAGGTGATGAGAGCTATGGAGTCTGGTTTATTGTGATGGTCGAGTTGCCTTCCTCTGCCAGAGTCAACTGTTAAATGTTTGCAGAGCAGCAGACAAGCCCCTTTCTCTTGGTTAAGCACAGGTGCTCTGGAGTCAAAAAGGCCTGGGCTCAGATCCCAACCTCCACACTTCCTCTCTCTGGGGTCACTTGCCCACTCTGGGCCTCAGTTTCCCCACTAATAAAGTAAGGATGATAATTAATAACTCAGACTATTATGATGATGCATTCTAGAAACAAAGGAAGTAAAAATGTCCTGCAAACTGTTCATGGATGGGTGTGTGTTACCAAGAGGAATATAGTCTTTATTGGGCACCTACTGTGTGCCAGGCATGCTGCTCAGGATTCCTTTGGCATCAGGCACCATCTCATCACAGATGAGAAGGTGATGTCACCTGGGGAGCTGAAAGCAACTAGTACTGAAGCAGAAATCATGGCTCCCAGCTGATTCTAATGTACTCCAGGGTGGGGCATCACTGTCTCACTGTGCCCTGTCATGAAGATGGGGGACACTGTGGTTCAGAGAGGGAAAGGAACTGCTCCAGCATCAAACAGCTTCCAAAGGGCAAAAGAGGGCTTTCCAACATAACCCAGTCCTCCTCCCTCCCAGACCCACTCTGAGGCCAGGAGCCAGAAACCAGCCGCAAGGGAGGGGCTCTTCCACCCCATGGCTCCAAGACATCCCTGAGCCAAGATACAAAATGCCACCACGTGTTTTCAGCGTGGGCCAGGGGGGCTGGCCGACAGGTGCACCAACAGGGCTACCTGCCAGGAAACAGGTGGCATGCCTGTTAATTTCCCTGGCATGGCCTTTCCAGCACAATCATTAGGAGGAAGAGCCTGGGCAGGCACTATTAACGAGGATGCAGATTAAACTGTGGGACATTTGGGCTGGGGTTGGAAACGCTGCAGTTATGGATCCTGTGGGCCACGGGGCGGCGGACTTGGCCCGGGCTCCTCCTGTGTGCCGGCCACCCTTCCCCACCCCAGCTCCCACATCCAGGAAGGAGACGGCCTGGCAAGGAGGTTCAGAGTCAGACGGTGCCAGGCTCATCTCCTGCACCACTTGGCCGAAGCACCTTGCTCATCTGTAAAGTGGGTATAGTAACATCTCCCAGGCGGTTGTGACAGTTCCATGAAATGAATCAAGGGGACCTCTCTCGATAATTCTGCATTCAGAGCTGTCATTTCCCCATCTGAAAAACGGGGATGAAAATAGTGAGCGTTTATTCAGCATTACTTGGAGGGAGACCCTGTTCTTGGCCCTTGATACACACTGACTCTCTCCATCACCCCACGAGGTGGGGACCCTTATCATTCCCGTTCTACCAATGCAGAGACCAAGGCACAAAGAAGGCAGCAGGAGGCCAAAATCCACAGCTCCCGAACGGCAGAGCTAGAATCGGAGCTCAGGCGGCCTGGCTGCGAGCCACCCTCGTATCAGCGCTGCCGTTCTAAACATAGCCCTTCTCTGTTGTGCATCTCTGTGCACGCGTGTGGGTGGGTGTGATTAAATAAAGCACACGTGGCGTGCCGAGCGCAAAGGGGCACACGCAGTGCAGCTCGGAGCCTGGCACTGGCCAGCTTCCGGAACGCTAATCCTCTTGTCCTTTCCCACCTTGTTTTCTTCCATGCGGCCCTCCCTGCAGGCCCGCTGGCCAAGGCGCCTAGACTGAAGGGTAGACCAAGGTAGAGGGTCTCCCTGTAGGGCCTGTGACCAGTCGTGTGACCCTGGGGCTCCGTTTCACCATCTGTACGGTGGGGGGATCTGCCTGGCATTTGGGGTGATTGGGAGGGCTCATCGGGGTTACCCGTGGGAAGTAGTATTGCTAGACACCGGCCAGGGAGCTCCCCCCACCCCCCACTGTTTGGGACACTAAGGCAAGAAAGCAGGGGGAGGAGGGCAAAGGTTAGGTCCACCCCTGGAGAGACACAATATGGAAGGGATTCTAGTCCCCATTTGGCAAACTGAGGCCCAGAGAGAGGAAGGAACAGGCTCACGGTCACAAAATCAGTCAAAGCAGAGTCAAGACTTGGACTCAAGGTACTGGACTCCCAGTGGGAGCCGCTGCTCTGACTTAGCAGATGAAGCCATCTGGCTTGGGGGCACAAATGTACTCTGTCCCCAATGGTGAGTGTGTCAGGGGTCCTCAGATAAGAGGCCAGAGAGAAGCCTCCAACCCCCACACTCACACAGTGAGGGGCTGCCCTGGATTCCTCCCTCCCAAACAGATCCCACTGCCCAACTATCAAAGGCCCAAGCAGGGGCCGGTGTGGCTCAAATGGTTGGGTGTCCGTCTCCCATATGGAGGGACCTGGGTTCGATCCCCAAGACCTCCTGGCAAAAATAAAGAAAAATATAGAAGGCACGCGGGCCACCAGGCACTGTGAACTGGTGAGCCCCCCAGGCCCCATGCGGGGGTGTGCCATCAAGCCATGCTGAGCCACGCAGCAAGATGATGATGTAACAGGAGAGTGACACCAGGGAGAGCCTAGACAAGATGCGCCAAAAAACCAGGAACTAAGGTGGTGCAGGTGGTAAGATGCCTCTTTCCCACATTGGAGGTTCCCAGGATCGAATCCCAGTGCAGACAGGAGGAACAGGATGAGAAGAGAGGGCAGGAAACAGACACGGAGAATTGCCCAGTGAATGGACACAGGAACAGCAGGGCCAGGGGGGATTTATAAATAAATAAATCTTTAAAAAAAATTTTAAAAGGCCCAGGCGGCTGGAACCGCAGCTGGAATCAGCAGGGGCTGTGTGAATGTCCCCATCTGTAAAATGGACTCCACAGCAGTACATCCTGGCACAGCTGGCGGGAGACCCCAAAAAGGAGCCGCGTATGCGGATCTGCACCCCCAGGCCGGGCACACAGAAGGACGGGGTGCACACAAGGGCACAGGGCTTGTCCCCATCAATCGCCCCCCACACTGGTGCTGCCACCCCATCCTGCCTCAACCTCACCCAGAGAAAGGAGGGGGAGGATAGGGGTCACACGGCATGTTGTGGCACATCTGGGACCAAGCCCTGACACCAGCCCACCAGCCTCACTCCCCCACAGACAGCAGCCACCTGTTTCACCCCGGATGGCCTAGATTTAAAAAAAAAAAAAAAAAAAAGAGGCTGGTATGGGAGGCTTCTGGCCTGGCTCAAGGATGGCTTTTCCTTATGCAACTGTCCACGGGTCGGCAGTGCCAATGATCTGGACAAAGTCCAGGGTCTTTGGACATTCAAATAAGCCACCACAATGCAGGAATCAAAATTTCAAGACAACAGAAATCTGGGGGGCAGCCCACGAGGGCCACAGAGCTCCCCAGGGATGGGGTCACAAAGCTGACAACTCCAGGGGAACTGGGGGCAGCCCGTGAGGGCCACAGAACCACTGAAGATTGAAACCCTAGAGTCACAGAATGATAGACTCATGGGGCCCCAGGGTATGAATGCCAGAACCCCTGAGAATCTCACTCGTGGGGCCACGCCACCCTGGGATGCCACCACAGGCCATTAGGACAGCAGACAGAGAAAACCAGACTTATAGACATAGAGCCCAGGGTGGGGAGCGGACCCAAGTCACAGGTTATTAGATTTGGGTTGGGAACAGAGCAAAGAGCTCAGCCTCATCGGTCCCCAGAACATTCCATGCCTGAAGGGACAGGATGGATCCACTGGTGTTTCTCACCAAGCAGGCTGTGATCCCCCCCCAAAGTTTGTTGTCACTGCCCCTGACCCCAATCCTCCTCCAACATTGCTCCAACCCCACCAGGCTTCTCTTCCCAAGGCTCCGGGTGGGAGAGGTGGTCACGAGTCTACTGTGTGACCTGGGACAAGTCCCTGCCTTCCCTGGGTCTCAGTTTCCCCATTGTAAAACTAGGGAGCTGGCTCTTTCCAAGGGTCACCCCACCTCTGATTATCTGTGAAATGATCACGTCGCTCTGCTCTCCCTCCCTATAACCTTCCGTGGCTCCCAAAGGACCTCACTTGAATGAAGAAACACCCTGAAGGGAAGCGGCTGTGGCTCAATCAGTGGGGCTCCCGTTTACCATATGGGAGGCCCCGGGTTCGGTTCCCGGGGTCTCCTGGTGAAGGCAAGCCCGCCCGCACGGCGTGGTTAGCTGACCCAGCGAGCACAAGCAGCAAGGGGGGGATAAATGAATAAATAAATAAAATCTTTAAAAAAAAAAAAAAAAAAAAGAAACACCCTGAAGTCTGACCACTGTATTTATCTGACCATACCTTCCATGCTCCCTCAAGCTTCAGCCTCTACCCTCTGGCCCCTAGATAAACCAGAATCTTTCCACAGTGTTTTCCTCCTCCCCTGACCCCTACCAAGCCCAAACTCCATGAGGCCAACCATCCATCACAGCTAGATTTCATGAGACTATTATGACCACGGCCTTCCCTGGGAACCCTGTGCACCTCTGGGCTGCATCATAGATTGAGATGTGATTATTAAGGGGTAGAGACTTTTGTCTGTTATAATTATTACTATTATTATTGGAATAATGAAAATACTCGAATAATGATTGAAATGATGAATGCACAACTATGTAATTATACCAAATACCACTGACTGTACACTTTGGATGGACTGTACACTTTGGATGGATTGTATGCTTTATTAGTATGCATCAATAAAATTGATTTTTAAAAAGGTTAAATGACTTATTGAAGGTAATATAATCTGTTTGCTGCAGAGCAGAGACAAAACATCCCAAACAGTGATTTTTTTCTGTTCAGAATTTTAAAATGCAAATTTGCCATTTTATTTGTCACATATATTATATTGTCTCAACTTCTTTTTCAAACATGGAAATTGAACACAATGTTATTGACAATAAAACTATTAATTAAAAAATAAAAAAGCAGCACAGCCTATACAGCTGGCATCAAGGCTCTCGTAAGGGAAGAGACGTCGTGGGGAAAACACCTGGTGGAGAGAATGTGCTGGCCAGCAAGGAGCCCAGGCCACGGGGGGAAGATAGCTGAACTGAGAAAGTCGGAGGGAGGCCAGGAGCCAGGGGAGGGAGGGATGGCATCACGACGCGCTTACTCTGTGCCAGGCTATGGTGTAAACATTTTACATCTGTTAACTCATTAACCCTCCCAACCACACTTGCCATGAGTACCATTATTTCCCCCATTTTACAGTTGAGAAAACTGAGGCGCAGAGAGGTTAAGTGACTTGCCCCAGGCCACACAGCTAGCAAGTGGCAGAGTTGAGATTTGAACCCAGGCTGTCTGGCTTCAAAGCCAATGCAGAGAAAGACTCCTTCAGGCAGTGGGGTGAAGCTGGAAGGGTGGAGGAAAAGTATCTGGGGAAACATTCTCCCATGGGGGAAGGATTTGTAAGTGTCTAACTAGAAGATGAAAATTTTTGTGCAATGAAAGCTCTGCCTATTGCCTGCTCCCTGCCAGCATCTTAGTCAAGGCTTCTGCCCCAAGGAGGTCTTCAGGATTTATGTATCCCAGCCAGAACTGAATGGGCGTTAGGGGGTCCCACTTGGGACAGGGGTATGAGCGTGACACTGCAGCAGCAGCAGCAGCAGGAGTTCAGAGCCGGCGGTCAGTGGCAATGGTGGGGTGTTGCATGGACACCAAGAAATCTTGGAGGAAGTTTGGGTTACTTAGAGCAAGGATTAGGGTAGGAGGAAGTAGGGGGGTTTGAGAAATTATAGCCTCCCAAAATTAAGAGCAGAGCAGGGAAGTGGATATGGCTCAAGCAGTTGGGTACCTGCCTACCACATGGTTCGCGGTGCCTCTTAAAGAAGACAAGCAAGACAGTGAGCTGATGCAACGGGCTGGCACAGCAAGCTGACTTAACAAGATGATGCAATGAAGAGATACAACAAGGAAACACAATGAGAGTCACAGCAAGCAGAAGCAGAGGTGGTTCAAGCCATTGGATGCCTCTCCCCCACATGGGAGGTCCTGGGTTTGGTTCCCAGTGCCTCAAAAAAAAAAAAAAAAAGAGAAGACAAGCACACAATGAACAGACACAGGAAGCAGACAGAGAACGCCAAACAACAAGCGGGAGGAGGGAGAAATAAATAAATAAAATAAATCTTAAAAAAAAAAAAAAAGAACAGAGCAATTCAGAGAGCAGTCTGCTGACCTGGGCCTGTCCTTGAACTATTTATCACTGGACAGCAACAGATAGGTAGAAAAAATGAGAATAATCATTTAGAAACTGTTAGAGCAATTGGACATCTGAGCATGTGATTCGTGACTTGTAGTTTGCATGTCTTTTTTTAATTTCATTTTTGAATCATTCACTGGATTTTTGTATTTTTCAAATGTATCAGTCTCTGGTGGATTGAAAAAGAAAAAGAAAATACTGGCTCTTCAACGACTCGAGAAGCGCGGCTTCAGAAGTACTGATCAGGGACAAAAGAAGTCGGCTCCCGGCCCGATACATAATTCAACGTCAACTAAAGCTGCATAATTAAAGTTGAGCGTTTGATATGACACAAAACTTTTATGTGTGCTGAAACTGAAGTTGTTTTGTTTAGATCAGGGCTTCTCAACTTCAGCACTGTTGACACTTGGGTCAGATAATTCTGTGCTGTACGGGGCCATCCTGTGCATTGCAAGATGTTTAGCAACACCCCTGGCCTCTGCCCACTAGAAGGAAGTAGCACCCCTTCCCCGAGTTGTGACAACTAAAAATGTCTCCAGATAGTGCCAAATCTGGGGAGGAAAATCGCCCCCAGGTGAAAAATGCTGGTTGCTAGTTTAGATGTTCTAATTCTTTGTGAGTGTCTACGTGGATGTATCTATGTGGGTACTCGTGCGTTTGTGGGTGCATGTGCATGCCTATGTGTGCCTATATGGATTGCCTATGTGTGTACATATGGGTGTGTACATGCATGGGTGTGTCTGGGTGACTGTGTCTGTGTGTGCACGTGTGTGTGTTTTGTTTCTGGTCCCCTTCCTCCCTCACATGGTGTCTTTTCTTTTCTCCCACCCCACCCCACCCCCGTTGTTTTTGTGCTCGCTGTCTGCTCTCTCTGTGTTCTTCTGTGTCTGCTTCTTTTCCTTCAGCGGCACGGGGAACTGATCCTGGGACCTTCCAGAGTGGGAGAGAGGCGCTCAATCTCTTGCGCCAATTCAGCTCCCTCGTCTGCTGCGTCTCTTATTATCTCTCTTCTGCGTCTCTTTTTGTTGCGTCATCTTGCTGCGCCAGCTCTCCCATGTGGACCAGCACTCCGCATGGGCCAGAATTCCACGTGGGCCAACTCGCCACATGGGCCAGCTTGCCTTTCACCAGGAATCGAACCCTGGACCTCCCACATGGTAGACAGGAGCCCAGTCACTTGAGCCATATCCACTTCCCACATGGTGTCTTAATTTGCCGGGGCCACTATAACAAATATTGCAGCCTGGTTGGTTTAAACGGCAGGAATCTATTGTCTCGCAGTTTTGGAGGGTAGAAACCCAAAATCAAGGTGTCAGCGGGATTGAGTTTTCTCCAAAGTCTGTAAGGAGGTTCTGGTGGTGTCTGGCAGGCAACGCAGAACTCAGTCTCTGCCTCCGTCACATGGTCATCTGCCTGCTTCTGTCTCCTCACTCCTATTGCCATGTCCAAAATTCCTCTGCTTTGAGGACTACAGTCATACTAGATGAAGGTCCATCCTGCTTCCACGTGGCCTCACCTTAATTAATGACATCTTCAAAGATCCTACTGACAAATGGGTTCACACCCACAGGACCAGGGCGTTCAGACTTGAACGTGACTTTGTAGGGGCCATGAACACACGGCCAGCCTGCCTGGACCCCTGCAGGCACCTGTATTTGCAAGCCCCAGTGCCATCCACTCCTCTTAAAGGGGTTACCTCTCAGATCCCCCTTTCCTCAAATCGACCCCACAGAGGAGACGAGGAAACAGCCCAAGAAGGTCGCCATGGAAACCATGGAGTCGGGTCCACGCAGGGGTGAAGCTACCTTCAACACCTCCTGCCCCCTCCCTCTGGCCCCCGCCCTGCCTCAACTCTCAAGGCACCCCGGGCAGTTGAAAGACCTCGGCATCTAGAAAGAAACCTAGGCCTCCAGCCCAGAGACCCACAGCCTCAGGAGAAGGGATTCCATGTTAAGTCCCCCTGACGAATGACAGGTTCAGATTAAGAAAAGTGGTCATTGAGAACCGTGAATCAAGAGGAAGTTGGCCAGGAAAACAGATGTGGCTCAAGCAATTGGGCTCCCGTCTACCACATAGGAGGTTCGATTCCCAGGGCTTCCTAGTGAAAGGTGAGCTGGCCCACGTGGAGAACTGGCCTGCATGCAGCAAGGTGAGGCAACAAAAAGAGACATAGAGGAGAGACAATAAGAGACACAGCACACCAGGGAGCTGAGGTGGCGGAAGAGATTGAGCACCTCTCACCACTCCGGAAGGCCCCAGGATCGGTTCCCAGTGTTGCCTAAAGAGAAGACAAGCAGACACAGAAGAACACACAGAGAGCAGACAGCAAGCGCAAAATAACGGGGGCGGGGTGTGTATGTGGATAAATAAATAAATCTTTAAAAAAAATGTTTTTTTAAAAAGAGAAAGTTGGCCAGCCACCACCTGGCAGGCGAGCTGGGGAAGCAGAGGGTCTGACAATACCAAGGGAATTCTCACACATTGCTGGTGGGAATGTAAAATGGCACGACCACTTTGGAACAACTGCTTTGGAAAGCATGATGGCAGTCTATTAAAAACGTAAATTATACTTCAATAAATCTGTTAAAAGTAAGTATACCCTCTGACCCAGATTGCATTCCCAGGTACATCCCCAAGAGAAATGTGTGTGCCTGGGCACATATGAGAATGTTCATAGCAGTATATTCTATGAGAAACAAAACTTGGGATCAACTTAAAAGCCTACCAAGGGTTGAAGGGACAAATAGACTGTGGTACATTTGTGCAATGGAATACTATGCAGCTATGAAAAGTAAAGCACTCCCAAGACATGCAACAACATGGCATTGGGTGAAAAAAGTGGATAGAGAAGAGTACACGCTGTATGGTCCTATTTACATGATGTTCAAGAACTTGCAGTGATGCATACAAGGTGGCAACTCCGGAAAGAAAAACAAGGGAATGGTTATTTTTAAAAGGCAGGGTGGCGGGTACCGCTGGGTAGAGGATTGCTGGGGGAACAAGTTTGAGGTGAGCCCACAGGGGTCTTCTAAGGAGCCAGCAAAGTTCTATTTCTTAACCAACGTGATTACAAGGGTATTTGCTCTCTTTTTTTAAAAAAAGATATATTTTATTTATTTATTCTCACCACCCCCTCTTGTTGTTTGTGCTCACTATCTGCTCCCTGTGCCCATTTGCTGTGTGCTCTCTGTATCTGCTTGTCTTCTCTTTAGGAGGCACCGGGAACCGAACCTGGGACCTCCCTTGTGGGAGAGAGGCGCTCAATTGCTTTAGCCACTTCAGCTCCCTGCTTTGTTGTGTCATCGTGTTGCATCAGCTCGCTGTCATGCTTGTCTTCTCCAGGTGGCACCAGGAACCGAACCGGGGACCTCCCATGTGGTAGGTGGGAGCTCAATTGCTCAAGCCACATCCACTTTCCTGCTCTTAATTCTTGATACTACCTACATGTAGATGTCACAGTTTTAAATAAAAGGGCCAAAAAGGGTTCTCTCTCACTCCCAGCAATGACAATTCCTCAGGTTTGGGTCTGGGCTAGGAATGAGCATGTTAAACATGTAGCCACCAGCACCCCCACCCCCACCCCAGGAGGTTCTGATTTACAAAGTCCTGGAGCCACATGGGGATTGAAACCATATGCAGAGCACCTGCTGTGGTGGGGTCCCTGAAGGAAGCTGCAGAGCCCTGAAGGCCAGCCCCAAGTAGGAAGTTCCCCCTTTCAAACCCAGGCTGGACATCCCTGGTTTCGAGTGCTATGTAGCACCCTATGGGCTCCTGAGATTCAAAGGAGTGGTCTTGGGCATAAGGAAGGATTTTCTAATAGTGCAACTCTGGGTTCCAGGCAATATTGGAAGGGAGGGTGGGAAGAGGTGCATCCGTTGCTGAAAGCACATCACAGAGGGAGCCTCAAGTGCCCACACTGGAAGCCAGGCCAACAGCCCTTTAAGGAAACAAGAAGTATGGGGAGGAAGCAATTAAGGGGCTATGATCAGGGAAGGCAGCTGGCATCTGCTCAGGCATCTGCCGAGCTTGTTCTGTCTCCCCAGAGCCTGAGGCCAGCAGAACAGGGAATCTTCAGGGTTCGTCCTCTGTGAGAAGGGGCCCCAGAAGACAGCGGGACCTGCACAGGCGCTGCGTCGTGGTGATCAGCCTGGAAGGCCCAGGGAGGTGAGTCTCAAAGCCACCCCGTCACCCCCAGAGGCTCCTGCTAAGTACCGGGCACTGTGGCAAGTGCTGGAATGGAAGTAAGCACAGCAGCTGCCCTTGGTTAGCTTACTTACGGATACCTGTGTTAGAAAGAGTGGTGAGTTCCATGGAGGACAAGCTCAAGGTGGTGCTATGAAGGTGTGTAACAGAAAGCACCTGCTTGCGTTGAGGTCTGGAGGCTTAGTGGGAGTTAACCAGACAAGGGCATCCCAGGCAGAGAGAGCAGTACGGGCAAAGGCGCTGGGGTAAGAGCAAGAATTAGCTCCCACTGAGCACTCCCAGGCACTGGGCCCCACTCCAGGAGCTTTACTGCATTAACCCATTTAATCTACATGACAGCACTCTGTTGGGCCTACTATTATCCCTGTTTTACAGATGGGGAAATTGGGGAAACAGAGAGGTTGAGTAACCTGCCCACGGTCACACAGCTCGTAAGAAGCAGACACTGAATCTGAAGGCAGGGCATCCAGCACTGGAACCCACACTCTTCACCACTGTACCAGACTGCCTCATCTTCAGCTTGTTTTTCTCTGAGAACAGAAAGGAGACTGGTGTGGCTGGAGCCCAGCAAGCAAGGAGGGGGAGAGCAGTTGGAGGTGAGGGCACAGAGGACAGCAGGGTCAGGTCATGCAGGGCCGCATGGCCACAGAAGGACTTTGAACCTGATCCTAAGAGCACTGGGGAGCCACTGAAGTTGGGGAGGAAGTGACGATATCAGACACATGTTTTAAAGATCCTCTCCAGCCAGAGTAGAACCTAATGATCTAGCAACGCTAGACCACTGGAATTCAGTCAACAAACATCTCCTTGCTTGCTCGACATTTACAGAGCATCTCCTGGACACCGATTTCAAGCCGAGAGCATTTCTCCAGATAGTACAGTTCATTTTGACCCTGCTGTTATATGGCAAGGACATTTCGGATACAAACATTTTCGTAGGAATTTCGCCAACGTTAATGACTGTGAGGAAACACTTTATGGCATGAGCTCCAATAACTCCATTTAAACCTTTGATTCAACCTCTAAAAAGCACAGTTGAGCCACTTCCAAGTTTTTCCATTTTCATTTTTCTTCTATTGAGGTCAATTTCAATGAGATCAAATCTCTCCTAATTAAAATGTGTAATGAAGATTTGATTCATCAATCAGTTTCTTTGCCCAGATCAAATACCACCAAATACAGGCAACTTCTTCTCCTGTGGATTTCCCTTTCTGGCCATCATTTCTGTCAACTCCAATTCTCTCAGTTCAAATTTTGCGGATCTGAACGTCAGCATGGAGATCTGACTCTTCTGTCAATTTTCAAATCAATAACTATTTTAACTACGTGCCATTTTAGCCAATGTCAGTTTTATTTTGACTTTATTTCTCATGGTGGCGTTTCTGACAGACCGGATGAGGAACAAATGGCCCATGTTTCTTTCTTGGGGAATCCATGCAAAATGGAAACATGTTCTTGAGTCAGAGGAAGAAAAGGAACCTGAAGACAAAGAGAAAGATGGCCCTTGTGAGGAGACAGACAATCACAGTCAGAGGCTGACAGACAGAGAGACACAGAGTCTCAGAGACAGAGAGATACAGAGGGGGAGAGAGATGCACATGGAATGACAGTGAACTCCTGGTTACTCAGCTGAGTCCAAGGGCAGTTGCTCAAAATACTGGACCAGGTCACCAGCTCCTTCTACAAACAAATGCCGCACATCCCCACTACCTAAATTTTGTTCCAGCTTTTACCCCAGCCTGGAAGGCCTTACCCTTCTTGACACTCATCTCAGGGTTTGCTCATTCAATTCCTTGGAAAATGTTATCAAAATAAGAGAAAAGGGAAACAGACATGGCTCACGCAGTTGAGCTCCTGCCTACCACACGAGAGGTCCTGGGTTCAGTTCCCAGTGCCTCCTAAAGAAGACGAGGAAGACAGCGAGCTGATGCAACAGGCTGGCGTGGCAAACGGATGCAACAAGATGACACCACAAAGAGACACAAGGAGGAAAACACAATGAGAGACACAACAAAAGCAGGGAGCAGAGGTGGCTCAAGCAATTAGGTGCCTCCCTCCCACATGGGAGGTCCCTGGTTCAGTTCCAGTGCCTCGTAAAAAAAAAAAAAAAAAAAAAGAAGACAAGCACACAATGAACAGCCACAGCGAGCACAAAACAATGAGCAGGGTGTGTGTGGGGGGGGCAATAAATAAATCTTTAAAAAAAGAGAGAGAGAGAAAAGGTCACCTGGACTGTGTCCCAGCAAACATGACCCATGGGCAGATACCGACCAGCTAACCAGCCAGAGGAGACATCTTGGGAATAAGGAATGGATCCCCCAGAGCCACGGAAGTCCCAGCAAGATGGTGGGCTCTGGGGTCAGACAGGCCTGGGTTTGAATTTCAACTCCGTCTCTTTCCAGTTTCTCAGCCATGAAATCTCGGCTGCCTCATCTGAGAATGGGATCAACACCCAGACTGCAAGGGGCATCTGAGGTCAGGGTTCCACATGTGAAACACCTACATGGCACATGGCACACAGTAGGTGCTCAGGTAGTGTTGCTGCCTCTACCCCTGACACCACCCATGGCCCCCACCCCACTGGGCTGGCTATGGGATCAAGGATGGTACATACCCTTTCAGGCCTGGCTTCACTTGCAGCAGAGCAATGCCCCACCCCCTTGTCACGGTCTGAGCTTGGGTCTCTCCAGCTCCGGGTTTCAGGCCAGAGGGCGAACTGTCATGGGTTAAACAGCGTGGTCCCAAATTCATGTCCACCAAGAACCTCAGAGGGCAGCCTTATTGGGTGATAGGTTCTTTGCAGATGTATTAGCTAAGATGAGGTCATTCTGGATTAGGGCAGACCCTAAATCTGATATAATGGGTGTCCTTCTGAGAACAGAGAAATTTGGACAGAGGGAAGATGGTCAGGTGAAGACAAAGGCAGAGGTTAGAGCGATGATGCCTCAAGACAAGGAATACTTGGGGTCACCAGAAGCCAGAAGAGGCAAGGAAGGAGACTTCCCTAGAGCCTTTGGAGGGAGCAGGGCACTGCTGGTCCTCGATTCCAGATTCCTGACCCCCAGAACTGTGGGAGAATATATTTCTGTTTTTTTAAGCCACCCAGTTTGTGGCACTTTGTTATGGCAGCCGGAGGAAACAGATCCAGGGCAGGAGTAGATCCTGAGGCGGGGCAGTGGCTGGCTTTGAGGGCTCACTCGTCTCTCACCTGCCGTCTCCAATCCTTCCAGATGGCTGCATGGACCTCCAGGTTAACGACTCCGCGACTGAGTCAGCAGGGAGAGTGGAGGGGTCGACGAGCGACATCTGCCATGGGTGTGGGCTAAGCGAGCGTGTCTTGTTTTGTCCTCGTCAGGAGGAAGGCCAAGAGCAGAGAGAACCAGTCTTAGCTACACTACTACAAGCTGGTGACCTCAGGCAAGTCTCATTACCTCTCTGAGCTTCAGCTCTTCATCTGAGAAATGGGGATAATGTTATGATTTATCTCATAGGATTGTGGCAAGGATTACATGAAATGGTGTATAGGTAGGTGCTAATAAGGATTTGTGAAATTAATTTTCTCTCTTTCCCTCTTATTTATCAGGCAATGCAATAGCGAGGTCAAAGAGCTCTGGGCTTGGATGGTCTTTGCACTGTGTACCCCACCCTGGCTGTTTCCTCTGCCCCTCAACTTCCTCATCTGTAAAAAAGGGTTGTATTAGTCAGCCAGAGGGGTGCTGATGCAAAATACCAGAAATCGGTTGGTTTTTATAAAGGGTATTTATTTGGGGTAGAAGTCCACAGTTACCAGGCCATAAAGTGTTAAGTTTCTTCCCTCACCAAAGTCCATTGCCACGTGTTGGAGCAAGACAGCTGCTGACGTTTGCCAGGTTCAGGCTTCTTAGGTTCCTCTCTTCCCAGGGCTGCATTTCTCTCCGGGCTCAGGCTTGCTTTGTGCCACAATGCCAGCTTTAGACTGCCAGGCAAATGGCTTGCTTCTCTTCCCAGGGCCTTCTCCTTTCCTCACGACCAAGCTCCTCTGTAAGCTACTACCTGGGGCTCCAGCTCAAGACTCCGCATCACAACTCCAACTCAAAAACTGCTCCAACACTGTCCTTTGCCATGCCTTTTATCTTTGATTCCCCACCCACCAAGGGGCAGGGCTCAACATCCTACTGATGTGGCCCTATCCAAGCCCCAATTATAACTTAACCATGCCCAGATGAACAGATCAGTTTACAAGCATAATCCAATATCTATTTTTGGAATTCATAACTTCATCAAACTTCCAAACTGCTACAAGGGTCTAACAATTTCAAATAACCATTTAAACATACACTTAGACTACAACCCAGCAATCCCACTCCTCGGTGTCTGCCCAGGAAGAAATGAGAACACACATTTGCACAAACACTTGCATATGAGTGTTCACAACAGCTTCACTCAGCTGAAATGGCATTTCCATCCCTCTCTCTCCCCGATTCTGCTTCATTAGAGCACAGATCTATTTGTTTATGTGATGCTTGGCTGGCTCTCCCACTAGAATATAAGATTCTTGGTCTGTCTTATTTGCCACTGTGTCCCCAGGCCTAAGGAGGTGCTTGGCACATAGTAGATGCTCAGTAAACATTTGCAGAGTGAATGAATGAACAACCTCACAACAACCCTATTCAGTAGATACCAACACTTCCTTTTCACAAACGAAGGCACTGAGACTCAGAGAAATCAGGAAACTTGTCCAAGGTCCCAGTGAGTGGAATCTGGTCTTTCTGACTCCACTGGCTGCCCTGTTTCCCTGATCCACTCAAGGTTTCTTTCAGCTCCGTAAGCTGCAGTTCCCTGATTGTTATCCTGTCTTATAACCAGATTCTCTGACTCCTGATGAGTTCGGTGAGAGGAGCAGGGGAGAATTGACAGGGACGTGGTGGGGAGAGTGTGGAGGCTGGGCCCCCCTTAAGGAGGCTGGTGCGTCAACTGGAGGCAGGTCAAGTTTGCAAAACTAAACCCACCCAGCGGTCAAACAATCTCAAGAAACATCCTGGGGGAGCGGATGTGGCTCAAGGCAGTTGGGCACCCGCCTCCCACATGGATGTCCCAGGTTTGGTTCCCAGTGCCTCCTAAAGAAGATGAGCAAGACAGCGAGCTGATGTGACGCAATGACACAACGAGGAGACAAAATAAGAGACACAACAAGCAGGGAGCAGATGTGGATCGAGCGATTGGACACCTCCTTCCCACATGGGAGGTTCCAGGTTCAGTTCCCAGTGCCTCCTAAAAGAAGACGAGCAGACACAGAGAGCACACAATGAACAGACACAGAGAGCAGACAGCAAGCACAAACAGTGGGGCAAGGGGGGTAGGGGGGGGAATAAATAAATAAATAAATCTTGGGGAAAAAAAAAAGGAAACATTCTATGAATCTCCTAGTCCAAAGCCCACCCAAGAATAGGAACCCTTTTGACATCAGCCTTGACGGGGAGCTCACTACCTCCTAGGGCGGTCTAGCCCAAAGCCTCCTAAACTGAGAATTCTGAGTGCTGCTGGATGTGTAGCAGGAAATTAGGTTAATGCTGGCATAATCAGCTCATTAACCCCCTTGCCAGACTCCACACATATACACAGAAGCCTATTTCAAAGCTACACTGCCGACAGTCACTGCCTGCCTACATCTGGGTGGAGTGGTGAAGTGAGATGTTTTATTTATGTGCAGTGCATATTTATTAGTAAGAAGTAAATAAATTAGCTGCCTGCCATCTGCACCCACCAGCCCACGACGAGTTCCCTCCCTCCTCCTAAGTCTCGGGAGGGGGCCGCACTTGCAAAGTCCAGGACCCATAAAAAAGAAGGTGCTTCTTTTCTAGTAGGTGTTCCTCCAAGGTTTAAGCAGCCCTAGAATTATTATTTTTCTGAAAGGAAATGGATGTTGGGGGCTATTCTAGGCCATCTGCCAATAACTGATCCTCCCAGCACCTCTGGAAGGTGGTTGTGTCGTCATCCCCATTTTATAGATGGGGATGTTGAGGCCAAGTTACACAGCAAGCAATTGCACTCAAGCCAGGAGAGGCCCACAGACTCCTGGGACATGTTGGGGAGAAAGCTGGGCCAGGAGACAATCTCATATTCCTGGCTCTGACATTAATTGCTATAGGATCAAGGACTGGTCCTTGAATTCCGCTGGCCCTTCTCTGTCTCATGGGAAAATAAGACACGAACAGATCAGACTCCGCATGGGGCCGTGTGGGGGATCAAATTCCCGCCTGCCCCCATCCCCACAAATCCACGATTCCATGAAGCCCTCTCACTCCCCACACTTGAAGGGGCTGGACGGTTTCCCATCATTGTTCCAGGTTGCAAGGTGACTCTGGGCACATCAGTGAACCGTCTAGAATCTCAGTTTCCTCCTGGAGTGGGGAGGGGAGAGACGGACCTTACAGAAGAGCATCTCACAGGAGTGGAAGTTTCTGAAAAATGCATGCCTGGTGGAAGGCAGGTGTCAGTCCGGGCCAAGGACTTGGGGGAAAGAGGAGAACCCAGGGGGGCTGATGGTGCCGCAGGGGCCCAGAGAGAGTCTGTGAATTGTCCAGGACCACACAGCCATCAGGGCTCCAGGAGTCCCCGACCACCTGCCTCCAGGCTGCAGAGACAGAGCCCTGGCCGCTAAGCCCAGCGTCATCCAAGCTCAGCTAGGATCTGAATCTTTTATGAAGTGCCATAAATCTCCCCCAATCACTACTGCCCGCAGCCCGCAGGCCGTACCTCACTGCCTCTCCCACCCGACAAGGCCTTTTCATTAAATTGCGTGCAGAATCCAATGCAATTGCTCTTGATTTTCCCCCAGCGGCCACCTGCCACCTCCCTCCAGAGCGTGCTCACACACCGCCTCCGAAGACATAATAGAGATGTTTATATAAAATATGATCTTCTAAGATTTGTGATTTCACATCTTTGGAGCTCATTTCACACATAGGGTCAGTTCAGAGCAAACGCAGACCCACTGGGCCCTCATTTTGGGGTAGTAGGAGTTGACGAGGAATGAAGGATTGCAGATGTGCAGAGCCACCTTGTCGCTTGTCCTGGATAATTGTCAGAAGGACCGGGTGCGAGTTGCAGCAAGAAGGAAACAGGTTAGACTTGAAGGAGGCCAGAGGACAGCCCTGGTGAATGTATGCAGCAACCAAATCTCAGCCCCCTAACTTCCTGCACGAGGAGGCAATGGCAACAATAATAATGGCAGCTGTTCAGCGCAGCACTTGAGTGTCAGGCCCTGAACCTCACCCTGGCTCATATTCCCATTTTACAGATGAGGAAATGGAGGAGTCCGTGTCCTAAGGCGACAAAGACAGAGCAGGCGGCAGGTGCAAAGTCATGGGAGCGAGAAATGAGGTCGCGTGCCAGCCCCCTGCTGAAAACCCTGTGAAGGTTTCTCATGATGCTTAGGGGAAAAACCAAACTCCTATATTATCCTGCCTCTGCTGAACTCTCCAACCTCACCCCATTCCAACCTCCCGCTCCCTCACAGCACAGCAGCCATACTGGCCTCTATTCCTTAAACATGCCAGGAACACTGCTGCCTCAGGGCCTTTGCCCCTGCTGTTCCCTCCTCCTGGCTAGTATTGGCACAAATGTCATCTCCTCCAAAAGGCCCTCCCTGACCACCCCAGTGCTGGTCTCTCATCTCATTCCTGTTTTTCTGCCTTAGCAGCACTTCTCCCACTAGGAATTCATATTTATTTGTCTGTTTGTTTCTCGTCCCTTTCCCCCACCCATGAAGGCAAAGAAACTGTCTTGTTCACTACTCTATTTCCAGCTCTTAGAACAGACACTAGCACATAGTAAGTGCTACTGAAACATGTGCAGAATGAATGAAAGGAGAAGGAATCAAACTGCAAAAGGTCCAGAGAGCCCAGACCAGGGCCCAAGGAAGGTGGAGGGCAGCAAACAGCCAGGGTCTGGGCCATAGTAATGACGACCCAGCCCCCTCCCTGCTGGCGGCTGGTTCTGAGTCAAAGGCGCTGGGGTGGGAGGTGGCTTCCCCGAGGCAGCATCCCTCTCCCCATGGGCTGTGGAGAGAGAGAAATGGTCTGGAACACGTGGAATAGCAAAACTCCAGGAGATTATGTGGCCATTAAAAATGACAAGTATAAGAAATAACATCTGTGGGGGGAAAAAGCCTGCACAGAATTGCATTACAGACTGATGACAACCATGGGAAAGCTAAGTCTTCCTTGCTGCCTTATTTATTGGAACAACCTTGTTGTCCAGCCATGGGGGAGCAGGTAAACAAACGATGCCTGGCACAGCTACCCGATGGGGCATTCTGCAGAGTTCTTGATAATCCAGAGAAATGCTGACCCTATAAAAAGCGAAGCGATGAGAAAGCAAAACATAGAATGGTATATGATGGGGTGTGAACTCAACAACAAAATAGGCTGTGGAAAAAAAGCCTGGAAGGAAATACACCAAGGTGTCCCTGGGTGGTAGGTGACGGAAGATGATTTTCTTCTTGGTCATGATCATTATTTTCAAAAGGGTCTACATTTAACAACAATTGCATGTCTAATCAGAGAGAAAGTAACTTAGTTGGAAAGGATGTGGTTTGTGGATTTTTTTTTAGCAACAGCAAGAGGCCAGAGAAATATACATATTAATGTTATGGTTGGGGGGGGGGGGTTGCAATGTCCTTGTTTATTGATGTTGCTATGTTTAATTATTTAAAATAGTTTAAATGTCCAATCAACATTTTATAAGCTCTTTTATTTGAAACATAGAAAAAGGAAGAACTATGAAACCGGTTAACAGGAGTCCAGTACCAGTTCAGGCACTAAATTAGGCAGCTCTATTCTCTTCTCTAAGCCTCAGTCCCCTCGTCTGTACAAGGGGGTTGACCATTCCTGCCTCCCACTGTTGTTGGAGGATGAGGGCCTCTCTCAGAAGGTCTGCACCTGTGGCCCAGAACCAGGAGGCTCAGTAAATGCTGTGACATGCCAGACCAGGGTCCTTCCAACTAGCACACACACCCAGCGGCTAGGCAGGCAGAGGTCCCCAAATCTTTTTAATCTTGCATCTCCATCTGTAAAAAAAATGTTTGTGCACTCCTCTGCAATAAGGTGCACATATTACCTATGAATTATACATGTATGACTATATTTGCATATTCTGTACATCATACAACATGGACAAAAGCAGAAAAAAATTAAAGTGTAATAGGAAATAAATATAAACTGAAGCTCTGAGTATTTTTTCCATCTTCCTCCTCACCACACTTTGGAGGCCACTAGCTTAGGCTGTGGGTTCCTAGATCACACAGTCCATTGAAATATTGTCACTGCTAGAGTCCTAGCAAATTGCTGACACTCAGGCTAGAGTTTCTTAGAGGGAGGGTGTGGTTGAGCCTGGTTTATATTTAAAAACAACAACTAGTAAATCATTTACACCAGAGTCTGGCCTCTGTGGGACCCCAGACATCCTCTGCTTCTCTGAGCACAGCCTCCATGCCTAGAACCTGAAAGAGCTAGACCAAGTGATCTCAGAGGAAGGGTCCTTTCTGCTGTCCCCAGGCTCACCCCGCTCCAACCGCAGGAGGGCGGCCTCTCCTGGGAGGCCAGGAGACCACGGCAATTTACAGGCCACTGGGGCCCAGCCTCAGCCGCCTGGCCTCCAGGACACCCGCCAGCCCAGCGCAAGCCACTCGTAAGACTCCCCCAGACATAAATCCTGAGGCCCAGTTCCGTCAGCACAGAAGGCCAGCAGTAAATCCGAGGCTTTGGGTCTCCAGTAGCGAAGCTTCCTGGGAGAATTCGTGTTTCACCCAAGGATAAATCACCCTCACTGTACAGGAGAGGGGAAGCATTTGTTCATTTGGTTGAAAAATGGTTATGCAAAGGGCAACCTCTCCCCATTCCCCACCCCCAACTGGACTGCGAGCTCTCAGCCTGCTCCAGCTCTCAGAGCTTCAGCCAGGAGCCCCCAGGACTGGCCCCACTTTCCCTGCCTCGGCAGACCCCTCACTCTCAGCCATCCTCCTGCATATCCTCCAGGTCAGGGAAAGGCACCAGCATAACCTCCCAGGCCACGAGAAACTCCAGCCAGGAAGACCGAGGGAGCATCCTATGCCTCACCCAGGACCCCAAGTCTGGCCATCACCATATTCAGATAGACCTGAAATTGAACCAAGAGGCCCTGAGACCTTGAACAAGTAAAACCACCGCCAGTGTTTATACTTTTTGTAAAACTGCACAAGTCCCAGGCAAGAGAATAAATTGCAACAGCCGTTTTTGGAGAGCTGTGTGACACGGGGCGCTAGAGACTTTCGATTTCTCAATGCTATGTTGATTTCTTTACGTTGCTCTTTAGAAAGGACAAATGTTTCAGTCGCTCTTCCTTGTGCACGACATATCTCATGATAAAAGAGCAAGGGGCAGAAGCACCTGATAAACTGTGTAAAAAGGGGGAAAGAACATGAGTTCATTGTTGCTTACCAATGCATGGAAGAAATTTCTAGGATACATGATGCATGAAGAATAATGGTTACCTCTGGAGCCTTGGAAGATGGGTTGGAGAAAGACTCCTCACCGATTTCTCTTGAATTTGAGTGACACCTGAATTCTCAGGCCAGGCCCCATAGATGGATGGTGGGTATATTCCTTTTTTCCTCCATTAACACAGCAGTGGATATCCTTGTTTATGTTACCTTATCCATCTGTGGTGGATTTTTCTCTAGGATAGATACTTAGAAGGGGAATGGCTGTGTCAAAGGGTGTGATTACCTCCACTCTTGACAGTTAATTGTCAATTTGCTTGAAAATGGTTCTACCCATTTACTGCCCATGTGCCTCTGTTTCTCCCATGCTCTCAGCCACACTAGATGCTACTGATTTTCAAATTTACCCTTCACATTGATATCATGTTGTTGTTTCTATAAGCATTTTCCAAATGGTAATAGAATAATCCCCTAAATGGTGAGGTTGAACATCTTTTCATTCCCTCTCCAGCCATCTGTGTTTCTTCTTCTACTAACTTCCTGCTCAGATTCATTATCATGCCTCTTAGTTTGCTTATCTTTCTTATTGATTTGCAGTAGATCTTAATGTACCCAGGGTATTATTCATTATCTGTGATGTATGTTGTAAAGACTTTTCCTCCTGATCTGTGGCTTGGCTTTGAATCTTGTGAATGGTTGCTTTTGTCACAAACAACTTTAAAAAAAAAAAAATTTTTTTTTTTTAGAGAGTCAAATTTCTCAATCCTTTACTTCCTGGCATCTGTACTGGGAGCTTTTGTGTCCTCATCTGATAAAAACCCAGCCTTGAAGGATGGTTACAAGGCATAGAGACAGTCTAAATAAAGACAGTGCTGAGCCAATGCTGCAAACATGGACATTTTGAGGGTCTCCCTGCCTCAACTTGCCTCCCATCCCTCCTGACAGAGCAGCCAGAGTGAACTTTCTGAAGCCATCATTCTCCTGCTTAAAAATCTGACAGCTTCCTAAAGAGGATGACGCACCAATGCCTCTAGTGGGTGAAAATGCAAATGCCTCCAAGGGCTGAGCAAGTAAGTAAATGCATAAACAGGCAGGGTGGGGAGTGTGGCAATCATACTTCCAGGCCACAGGGGACATCAGAAATGCAAGCCCAGGCTTGCCAGATCCTCTGAAGGATATAGAAAATCTCTATCTTTAAATGTGAAATTCTCCATCATTTAGAAATTACTACAACTAGATTTTTAAGCCACTGTCAGGGTCAAACAAGACCCATCTGTGAGCCAGGTGTGGCCATCTCTGCCCTCAACCATCTGGACCTAACCCACCTTTCCAGATTCGCCTCATCCCCCTTCCCTACCTCATACAGATGACACACCAGCCACACTGCACTACTGTGGATGCACCATGTTTTTCTCAGATCTGTGACTTTGCACATGCTGATACCTCTGCCCAACACACCCTCCCCTGCTCCTTTCCTCCCTGGCCAACTCTCACTTGCTCTTTAAAACTCAAGTCAGCTGTCCACTCCAATTACCCAACCCCAGACAGAATCCCGTGCTCCTCCCTAGTGGTCCCATTACTCGTGACTCCTCTGTTATCCTGCTCCTGGGGTCACAGAGAGACCTGACTCGGGAGAAAGAATTCCTGAAGTGAAATCCCTGCTCTGCCCTGCAGTGGGTCCTTGAGCAAGTGACTTAACCTCTCTTTGCCTCATGTATTAGCTAAAGGGGTGCTGATGCAAAATACCAAAAATCAGCTGGTTCTTATAAAGGGTATTTATTTGGGGTAGAAGCTTACAGTTACCAGGTCATAAAGTGGAAGTTACCTCCCTGACCAAAGCTGATTGCCATGTGTTGGAACAAGATGGCTGCTGACGTCTGTAAGGGTTCAGGCTTCCTAGGTTCTTCTCTTCCCGGGGCTTGCCTCTCTCCAGGCTCAGCGCCTCTGCTATCTCCACAAGGCCAGCTGTAGACTATCGGGCAAATGACTCGTCTCTTTTCCTGGGTCCTTCTCTCCTTCCTCACGACCAAGCTCCTCTGTGTGCTTACTTCCCCAGGCTCCAGCATTAAAACTCAGCATCAGAACTCCAACTCTGTCCTTTGCCGTGTCTTTTATCTGTGTGTCCCCACCCACCAAGGGGCAGGGACTCAACGCCCTACTGACATGGCCCAATCTAAGCCCTAATCATAATTTAATCACACTCAGAGGAACAGACCAGTTTACAAACATAATCCAGGATCTATTTTTGGAATTCATAAATAATGCCAAACTGCTACACCTCAGTTTTCTCAACTGTAAAATGGAGGTGATGAGACCTACACTTGCTCAGGTTTGGGGAAAGATAAATTGAAATAGGTAAGAGAAGTTCCTGGCACATAGTAGGGGCTTCATAATGGTTTGTGGAATAAAAGGAAAAAATGAAATAAAGAAATGGAATAAATTTGCTAACTTTCTGGAAGGGAGTTTGTGGTATTGTCTGAATGCCTCTGCATCATGTCCTGATTTGGAGAAAGCTGTGGCCCTTCTGCTTCCCAATTAAAAGAGAACAGAACAGGGTGGGAAGGGACTGTATGCAAGGCAGGGAGAGGCTGTTCAGCTCCACGGTGAGCCCCATGCAAACTGGGAGCTCAGTCCAAGGTATTTCCCCTTTCCAAGCCTCAGTGGGACCCATGAGGTCAGGATGTGAAAGCAGCCTGGCTTACAGGACTCAACCAAGGTCCATTCCTTTCCTCTGCCCTTGCTTTATTTCATTTACTGCTCACTTAGGGAGCACTTACTGTGTGCCAGGTTCTGTGGTGCATATTGCAGGCTCGCAGATGAATCAGATGGGGTTCCTGCCCCTGTGAAGCTCTGTACGGGGTGGGGGAGACAGATGAGCAGACATCTAGCTACTCTCCAACTGGAGAGGAGCCAGGAAAGAGAAGTCCTGGGGAGATTACTTATGCCAGGTTGGGGGAACAACAGGAGCCACACCCACATGCCTGAACTTGGGGTCAGGAGCTGAGAAGATGGAAGTTTGCTGGGTGAAGGAAAAAATGGGGGAGAGGCAGCCTGAGCAGAGGCTCAGAGGTGGGACTGAACAAGGTCTGTGTTAGGATTAAAGATGGGAGAGGGAAGCAGATGTGGCTCAAGCAATTGAGCTCCCGCCTACCATATGAGAGGTCCCTGGTTCGGTCCCCAGTGCCTCCTAAAGAAGACAGTAAGATGGCATGAGGGGCAGGTGTGGTAAGCTGACATAACAAGAGACACAAGAAGAAAGCCATAATGAGAGACACAACAAAGCAGGGAATGGAGGTGGTTCTAGTGATTAGGCGCCTCCCTCCCACATCAGAGGTCCTGGATTTGGTTCCCGGTGCCTCCTAAAGAAACAAGGAAGAGGAACAGACACAGCAAGTACAAACAATGATTGGATAGGCAAAAATAAATAAATAAAATAAATCTTCAAAAAAAATAAAAGATGGGAGAAAGGTTCCTCCAGCCAGATGGCAGAGGTTTTGCATGCCAGAGGCTTAAAACTGGGGGGCTCGGGCTGAAGCCAGCTCAGAAACGGGTTTTGTTTGACCCTCAGAAGGCTTTTGTTTGAATTTGTGGTGAACCGCTTTAAAGTTGGGATATATTACATACAACTCTGGATTTTAGCCTTCTCTAGAAAAGTTGGAAGATCTGATGGGCTGAGCCAGAGCTCACACAAAGGCTGTACTCTCTAGTTCAACTCTGCCCCTCATCCCCTGCCCCCTATCCTGCCCATTTCACTCCCTTAGTCCACAGATATTTATTAAGCAGCTAGTGTATGCCAGGCACTGTGTTAGTTATTACTAGGATACAGTGGACAATAAAAGAGACCCAGCCACAGCCCTTGTGGCACTTACATACTAGTGGGGTGAGACATGTGATAAACAAATATGTAACATAAAATCAGGCAGTGTAAAGTGCTGGGAAGGAAAAGAAAGTGAAGGAGCTAAAGTATCCCTCTTTAAGATAGGATGGTCAGGGCAGGCCCCTCTGAGGAGACATTTGCCTAGATCTAAATGAAGTGAGGAAGTTAACCATGCACATATTACGGTGGAAAATCATTGCAGCAGCAGGAGCAGCACATGCAAAGGCCCTGAGGTCCTCTTCATTCATCTTTTGGGTCATTTGCCTTGTGCCTCCAGGCACTTAGGTGTGAGACTCCTGATATAAGCAATGGAGCACAATGGGCAACTTGTAAACAGATGAAAAACACACACAGATGTGATGTGTGTTTCAGATCCAACATCTCACTGGTGGTGAGCGAGGCATGGGAGGTGGGGAGACTTGGTGGAAGGCATAGTCTGATTGTTTCTGATAGACAATAAGGATAACAAGGAAGAGGCAGAAAAGGTACGTAGAAGGCACATGAAAACTTGAGCCCCTTGGGCTCCTTGGGACAGAGAAGCCAAGAGCAGGAGCAGGGAAACCCCAGTCTCCTTCCTCACCAACTGCGTCATCTGCCAAACCTTGCAAAGTGGGAGGCAGGAGCAGGGGAAGAGAGCGCTTGAATGCTAAATCTTCTGCAGCCCTAGGGCTCTTTTGTCTCGTTTTTCCAAGCCTACCTGGGCTGCTGCTTTAGAAAGCCAAGGAATCTGTTTTGATGGTTTGTTGTTTTTTTGTTGTTGTTGTTTTGTTTTTCACTTTCCCACCCCCTTTCTATTAAAATTAGAAAATAGTTCCCTTGTCCTTTTACCCAAAAAGTAGAAGACAAAAGGATAGTATTATTTTAAAGAGGAAGAGGGGAGAAAAGAAGGCACAACAATCTTATCCCAACCTTCTTGGCTTGGGGAGGGGCGTGTGGAGGGAGTGCACATTTCTCTATACTGACATCACGGCAGGCGCCAAGAGGAATAACTTCCTCTATTCAAAGCTTTCTTTGCATTTCTGGAGGTCCAGGGAGACATTTAAAATGAGCCAAGGTGTTGACATTGCCGTTATTAAAATCAAACAAAAGATCCCTCCCCAAGTCTGGCTCGTTCTTCTTAAATTTATCCAGGCCCCACTACCTGATTTAAGGCAATGAACAGATGTTTCACAGCAGGAGGCACATTAACTCCAGATGCCGCTTTGTTCAAGCTGTGCACACGCACTGGCAACCACACTCACACACGCACGTACACACGGGACCCAGGACAGCAAACATTCCCGGCTCCCCTTCCGGCACTCGGCTTGCCCGCATGGACCATTTGTAACGGCTGCCTGCAGCTCTGACAGCGAGATGAGCAGCGGGAGCCAGCAGCCAATCAGATCCTGCCTTATCGTCTTCCTGTTGTCTCCTAGGTAACCGGCACAGGGACCCATCAGCTAGCTGGGTACCACGGACACACACACATTCCATGATGTGTCTCCTCCAGTCTCGTGCTCATCACTGTCCCTCTCCCTCGCTTCCTTCTCTTCCTTCCAACAGGTCACATCCTCAGTACTCAGAACAAGGCCCAATAAATGTATGTTGAAAGAATAAAAAGTCGTCTCCTCCTTGCTTGCTTCTGTATTTCCCCATCTAACAAGAGGGGTGGACTTCTACCAAGCCTCCTGGCTAACATTCCGAAAGTCTATTAGAGAGCAGGAAGGACTGGCAGAAGGAGGAAAATGAATCAGGCCACGCCATGGGAAGACTCTGCCGACAAATCCAACCTTCTTGACTGAGTCGCAGTGCCCTCCTCCTCTGAGCTGCTTCCCGAGAGGAGTTCGCTGCTGCCCTCAGCTCCACGCTCCCCAAGCACTGGGCACCCTGAACCTTTGTTGCGCAAGGGACAGGGGCTCCAAGAGGCTGAGGACTGGCTTTTTTTTTTTTTTTTTTCCTGATCCCGCACAGAGACAGGCAAAAGCCAGCAGCACCAGGGGCAGAGGCTCTAGAATTATGTGCTGTACAGAGGAATGAATGGAATAAAGTGTGTCATTGTCCCCAGGATTGCAAAAGTCAAGGTGGAGGTTCATTGGAAAACAAGTGCCACATGCACACTCATGACTCAAAAGCATCGTGCAGCTGGAATCACAGAGACCCCCATCCCAGTAGCAGCATGGCTCTCTCCTCAAGGGACATACCTATGACTTTAGGTTCAAAAAACTGTGTGTCTAAGTGTGTGGTGAGCAAAAATCTCAGACAACCGCACTGGGAAAATCCAGGCAGTAGATTCAAGTAGCCCCATGGCAGTCTCGAGCCAATTGGATCCCCAAACCTGAGAGCCTCAGGTCAGCCATCACACCCCCAAAATCCACCCTGAGTCAAGTGATCCACTGACCAATGCACCCGATCATTTCCCAAATCCGTAATAAAACCAGATGTCATGATCAGGAAAGGAAGAGCAGGAATAGTATTTCTTGAGCACCTACTGTGTGCTAGTATGTTAACATTGACTCTTCATGACCACTCTCCAAGGTTACCATTTCCATTTGACAGTTGGAAAAACAAACAAACTGAAGCTCAGAAAAATTAAGTAGCCTGCCCCAGATCACCCAGCTGGCAAGCAAAGGGGCCTGGGATGGGGACAGAAATCTGTTCTCTAAGCCCACTTTTCTTTCCCCAGGACCTTAAATTATACAACAAGGTAAGCAGAAGAGCTGATCTTCTTCAGAACATCCCTGCAGCTGGCTGAAGCCCTATGGTCCCATCTCGGCGTCTCTCTCTACCACTCTGGGGCTTGGCTGACCTCCCATCACAAGCCTCTTGTCAATCTGGACCTGTGTCTCGGAGCTTCTCATTGAGACCCAGCCCACGGGAACCGATTTCCGGTGGCTCTGAAAAAGCTGTGGATTTTGCCCTTTTTAGATAGTAATTTCCTGCTGGCGCGGGTGGATGCACCAGCCACCCTCTGATTTAGTGCTGAGCTCAAAGATCAATTCCAACTAAGATTTTCCAAGGAAAGCTCAAATGCTGGGCACCTCCAGGCATTGAGGGAGGGAGAAGCGGCCTCCTCCCAAGACAAATGGCTGTTGTTAGGGGACAAAGTGATTGTAGATATCACAAGCCTCACACGGCCCCTCTCACACTGCAAACTCACGTCCCACACACACACACCCTGCACAAGTCTTAAACCCATGACCCACGTGCCTCACACATGTCACACGTGTGCCTCCCACACCCCACATGCCTCAAACACGCCACCCACATGTCACACATGCCTTGGGCACATCTCAAACGCCTCGTGCATGCCACTCATGTGCCTTCCATGACCCACACGTGCCTCAAACATGCCACTCTCATGTCACACACATGTCCCATGTATACATCAAGCAACCTTCTGTCTCAGTTGGGTCACATATGTGCCTCACATGCTCATATGCGACTCAAACATGCCACCCACATGCCTCGTGCATGTCACACATGTGCCACACACACCACCCACACAGCTCACATATGCTTCACCCATGCCACTCACCCTCTCACACACACACACACACATACACACACACAATGGAGGGTGAGGGATAAGAGAGCAAGATCCTCCTCCTCAGAACATTACAAGTCCCACTTGCAAGCCTGCTCTAGGCCATGCATGCATTTCATCCTTCCTAGCAACCCAGCATGACAGGTATTAACCCCTCCCTTTACAGAGAAAGAAACTGAGTCTCAGAGAGGGGGAAGGCCTTGTCCAAGATCACACAGCATGCCGGTGGCCAAGCTGCCCCATTTCCTGAAGGGCTAACCTGGTGGCCACCTGGCTTTGTGAGATTTCCTTTGGAATTTTCTCCACTCCTTGGGAGCAGATCCACTGAGGAGGAGCACTCTTTCCAGACCCCCACCCCCTGCTTTATGACAGCACTGTCTACCTGCTTCTCTCTCAACACTGGAGAAGGAAACCTGGGCACCCTCTTTGCCCTAAACCTGCTCCATCCGCACCAGATCAGATCAGAAGGGGAGTGGAGGGTATGTCCCCTCTGCTGGGCAGGAGTGGAGGCCTGCCATGGTTTTGAGGACACTCGCCAAGGCTGTATGGGGTCTAAGCACTACCCTCTCCAGGCTCTGCTTCTGGGCCTTCAGGTCCTGGGGTGGCAGTGGAGAGGAGACAGAACCTGCTGGGCCCCTGGGACAGAACAGGAGAAACAAGGACCAGCTCTTCCAGTTCTACCCATCCCCACTCCTCCCACTTCCAGGAGCTTCTGGTCTGGGGGTGGAAATGGATCCTTTCTCATTAGGCTGAACTGGTCCAACTTGGGGGGGCAGACTGGGGGAGGTGGGGAGGGGGCGCACATCCCCGCACCCTCACCTACTGGCTGTGTGACCTTGGGCAAGGAGCTTCACCTCTCTGAGGTTCAGTGTGTTCACCTGCAAAGTGGAAAGAATACCAGCATCCTCCTGAGAGGGTGGCTGTGAAGGTGAAAGGCAAAGGCGGATGTTAGACACCCAGCACGTTCCACAAGGCGCCAGCAAGTCCTCCACCACGGCCCCCAAAGTGAGTAGACGGGTGGGCTGCCGCCAATTTCCACCTCCCCCGCGACCTCCACTGCCAGTTCTGGCAATTCTTAATTAGCACCAAATCCAAACTTTCCTCAGTCGTGGCAGGACCCTGGCGCGGGTCCTCGCTCCTCCTCCCTCTCTCTTCAAGAGGTTCAGAAAACAGGTACAGGGCTGGGGGCAGGGGCCCCTGGCGGAGGGGGGCTGCGCCGCAGCGCTGCGGCAGGGGTAGGCCGGAGCAGGGGACAGTGTGGCCCCGTCACCCCCCGACACGCGCCCACCCCCACACCGCCTCTTAGCAACTTTGAGGAACTGCGCTCTCCGGGTTCGTGCAGGGATGCTGCCAGGCGTGCGAGGGAAAGTTGGGTACTGGGAACTGCACCCTCGGGGTCCAAAGGGTCCCCACTGTAAGCGCCGGGCACATCCGGACCCCGAGCCAGTCCGCGGGGAGCGACTGGAGGCACGTGGCTGCCGCACCGCCCAAGGCACGCTCCAGGTACCAGACTCGCCGGCGGGTGGGAGGATGCGCCCTGGAGGGTGCAGACCCTTTGCTCCGGCCCCTTGCGGTCACCCTGTCCCGGGTCCCACCTCCGCGCGTCCCGTGGAGACACCCGCGTAGGCTTTCCCGGAACCAAGGCTCGGCTCCGCACCCCGTGTCCTGCGGTGACCCCTCCCCTGCAAGCGCCCCGGCTTCTGGGCGCTGCCCTCTCCCGCGATTCGGCTCCCGCCGCCCGCCCCTCGCTCCCTGCAGGGACCCTCCCCGGGCGCCCCCTAGGTGTCAGCTCCCGGCCCCATCAGCCTGGGGTCCGCCCTCCGCTCCGCGCGCCGCGCCGCCTGCTCACCCCGCCGGGCAGCGGCCGCGTCCTACCTTCGTCCGGCAACCGCTGCAGACAGAGCGCGAGGTTCCTCCGCCAGCCCCGCATCCCGGCGGCCGCCCTGCGGCCCGGCCCAGCCTCGCCAGCTCGGCCCCGGCGCCGGCCCCGGCCCCGCCCCCGCCGGGCCGGGCGGCGCAGCGCAGCGCTGGGGAGGGCCCCGGGCCCAGGGCGCCGCGGGCATGGGCAGCCGCGCAGGGTGGGGAGGGTGCCGGGCGGCCGCCGGGCGCTCCGCTCCGGCTCCGGAGCCGGCGGCTGAGCAGCGACGCTCCCCGAAGAGCGCGCGCTTTCCCGGGCGCCGGGGGCGGGGCGGGCAGGCGGGGGCGGTCGTGAGCAGGGGGCTGGAGCGGGACCCGGAGGTGCTCGAGTCGCCTCGCCCCCTCCCTAACCTCCAGCAGGCCCTCTCACGACCCACTCCAATCTCCCCCGCCCCGGTGCCCTCGAACCTTCAACCTAATAACCCTGATCACCGCGAATGAATGAATGAATGAATGAGCGAATGGGCGTGTGAATAAGTGAGGGTGTGAGTGAGTGAATGAATGAATGAATGAAAGTGAGTGAACAAATGGGTGAAGGAATATGTGACTAAAGTGACAGTGAATAAATGAATGGATGAGTGAATCATGAATGAGGGAGTGCCTCCTTGCCCTAGGACTGAAGAGTCATCCAGGACCAGCTGCTGGACCCCTCATCCCAGTCCTAGGAGGGAGGTCTTAGGTTTGCATCTTGCAGACAAGGCAAAGGAGGCCCAGAGGGGCTGGGAATTCTCTATGGATATAAACCAAAGACTGGAGTCAGGGTGGGGAGTGAAGTCTGTCTGTCTACAGGCTTTGTCCACTGCACCTAATCACAGTTCCCTGTGCTCCAGTGGCAGCCATTGAACTCACCTGGTCTCAGAGGCTCTGAAAAAGAACATCCGGTGAAAGAGGCAGGAGGCCCCTATCCTCAGAAGTCAAATCTGCTTCCTCCATGGGAATGGGAGGAAGGGTGAGCGATGCAACCAGATAATAGAGTGCTACACAGACATTAAATAAAGAGGAGGGCATTCTTTGTGTACCAAAGGGAAATCATCTCAAAGATCCATTGTTAGGTTATAAAAGCAAAGTGAAGAACAGTGTTCATACAAGGTGCTGAAAAAAAAGAGAGGAGGCCCTAGGTACATATTTGCTCCAGTAGGTGGGAAAATATAGCTAGTGGTTTCCTCTGGAAGAGGAGTCACATGACTGGAAGCACTTACTTTTCATGGAATCCCCTTCTATGCCTCTTAAATTTCAAGCCTTGGAAAATGTATTGCCTATTCAAAACAGAAATAAAAGTTAAAGTTTTTAAATAAATAAAATGTAAAAACAATGTTTTTAAAAATATGTATATAATAATAAAGGCTGCCTCCCTCTTGCCCAGTCAAGTCAGCCTGTTTGCCTGGATCTGCTCGCTCCCATGTCTGACTCAGAGACAGAGAGGGTCAGCCGCAAAGTTGAAGTGGGTGGTTAGCGCAGAGTACATTCTACCCTTGAATCTTGAGAGGAAAGGAACTGGGCAGCAGAACGAAGCATCGGATGAGCAGTTCAAAAGGCCTTTGCTTGGATCCCGGGTTTGTCGGTTTTTATTTTCTCTTTGAGCCTCAGATTCCCCACCTGCAAACTAGGAATCATCATACTGTCTTAACTGGCTCTTGTAAAGATGGATCCAGGTGCTGGTATTCCAAAAGGGAGTCCAATGGTGGAATCCCAGGCATTTGATACCTTCGGTAAAGCCACATAAATTCTGGCCTTTCAGAATTTACCCTTTCTAAGGAAGGAGAAGGGTAAGTTTTTAATGTGATCTTAGATCCTCCCAAATTCTGCAGAGTTGGTTTAATTAGCCCCATTGAGCAAATGAGAACACCAGAGCTCAGAGAAGTCAAGTACTTTGCACAAGGACACACAGCAGGAGTTGGCAGAGCTGGCATTTAAACCCAGATCTGCCCAGCATCAAGGCACTCTCAGACAGCACTGCCCATACAGGCTAACTGATATACTTATCACTTATTTGTGCTCCGTAAGACCTTCAGATAGGTCATGTCCCAGCCCTGTATTAACCCTGAATTATTCACCACTGAAGTGAGTAAAGCACAGGCCTGGGGCTGGGGTGATGGAGGGGCAGAGCAGCGCCCAGGCCCCAGCCTGCCGAGTGCTGACTCCAGCACTTAATGGCCATGAGCTTCTAGCAAGGAGGTGGGTCTTCCCCAGCAACAGAATTGTGAATCACTCCTGTCTCTTGCCCAATTGATGGACTCCATGGCCAGGATGCCCACTGCTCAGGAGGATGATGGAACTGGGATCACTGCAGGAGAGGCAAAGATTCCAGAGCCAAGGGCAGGAGGACTTGGCCAAAGAGGCCCATTAGGAGGCAGGACACAGGCCCAATAACTCTCCAGTGTCAAGAGACAAGGAGGAGGACGGACAGCTTGAGTAGGAGGAGGGTGTTTAGTTACTGGTGGCTGCAGAGCAGGCCACTCTAAACCTAAGTGGCACAAAACAACCACCAATTTATTATGGCCATGAATTCTATAGGTCAAGAATTTGGGCAAGGCATGGAGGGATGTCCCTGCTCCACGATGTCTGAGACATCAGTTTGGAAGACTTGAAGGGTGCAGTGGTGGGGGTAGGAGGACCCAAGAGCTGGGGACTGGAATCATCTGGAGGCATCTTCTACTCCATGCCTGGTGCTGGAATGACTTCAAGGCTGAGCTCAGCTGGGTCTGTTGTCCCAAGTACCCACCCACCCACGGCCTCTCCATGTGGCCTGGGCTTCCTCACTGTGGTAGCCTGAGACTGTGTGAACCCCAGAAAATCATGTTCTTGAAACTAATCCTTCCCTGTGGGTCTGAACCTATTATAGGTGGGACCTTTTGATTGAATCACTTCAGTTAAGGGTCTTTGATTAGGTTACTTCAGTAAGACATCACTCAGGGTGGGTCTTAATCCTCTTACTGGAGTCCTTTATAAATGGGATAAATATGGGGAGACAGAGAGAAAAAACCCAGAAGCTCAGGGTGGAACCCACAGAAGCTGAGAGAGAAAACCACGAGAGCAAGACGCTGAAATCAGCGGAACTCGGGAGAGAGAAAGCCACAGAAGAAGCAGCCAGAAGCTGAAAGCAATGGAGCCCAGAGGAGAAGGCAGAGAGGACAAATGCCACCATGTGCCTGATCGCCTAGAGCTGTAGCTCGGGGAGAAAGCAGCTCCTGATGATGCCTTGATTTGGACACTTTCATGGCCTCAGAACCATAAGCTTATAAGTTAAAAAAAATCCCCATTGTAAAAGCCAGCCCATTTCTGGTACAGTGCCTTGGCAGCCTTTAGCAAATGAAAACACAACATGGTGGCCTCAGAGCAGGTGAACTTCTTACATGGGGGCTCAGAGCTCCAAGAGTGAGTGTTGCAGCCGGCACAGAGTGGAAGCTGCATCCCCCTTGAAGACCTGGCCTTGAAGTCATGGCAGAGAATCGCTTCCCGTCATCCTCTATCAGTCGGATTCAAGGGGAAGAGGTCTAGACTCCACTTCTTGATGAGAGGAGCGTCAAAGATTTGCCACTGGCTTTTGAAACCATCGCAGAAGGGCACACGTGAATGTCAGAGGGAGGAAGGAGAGCAGAGGAAGTGGTATCCATAGGAGAGGAAGGAAGAGGAAAGGTAAGTTGAGGAAAACTTGGAGAAGTAGTCGCTAGGAAGAGCGATAAAAGAAGGAGTCATAATTGGAAGAGGAGCTATATTTGAAGAGAGTCGTAATTATTGGAATAATGAAAATGCTCTAATGATGATTGAAGTGATGAATGCACAACTATGTGATTATACTGATACCATTGACTGTACACTTTGGATGGATTGTATGCTTTATTAATATGGATCAATAAATTTGATTAAATAAAAAAACCTTAATATCCCAGAGTTCAAGTTACCTTTGTGAAGCTCCTCTCCTAACTCTTCTCAACCGCTAACACTTATCATAACTCTGGTTTTAAATTTGACCCAAAAAAGGCAAGTCAAGTTGCCATAAATGTCTATATAAAATTCACCATAATGAAACAGCTCTGGTCAAATTTATATGGTTACAGTCTCTTATTAATAAGAACCAGTTTTTTTTCACAATGAAAGTAAAAAACTCAGTCTGAAACTTGTTACATTTGAATTTGGGGCTAAGTTAGGGAAAAAGCATGCCTGTTAATGTCCTTACAATGGAATATATTACTGTAAAAGCTTTTGTGCAAATGTTTTTTTCATCTAGTTTTTGCTATAATAATTACTTGGTAGGCGGAAAAATAAATGCGACTGTGGAATTTTAAAAAATGATGGTTATAAGATAGAAGGAGCTAAGCAAAAGGTACTACATATGGTTTGACTCCATCTACAAAAAAAGTACAAATATAGAGAGACAGAAATAGAGTAGCAGTTATGTATGGCAGGGGAAGAATAAAGGGATTGAGAGGTGACTACTAAGAGCTAGAGTTTTTTGTTTGTTGTTTATTGTTGTTTATTATTATTATTGGAATAATGAAAGCACTCTAATATTGATTGAAGTGATGCAGACCCAACTCCCACATACCATTGATTGTACACTTTGGATGGATTGATGAATACATTTCAATAAAATTGATTTTAAAATAGAACCAAAAAAATTAGAAGGAAAGCTACAGGATAAAACATGGGACTGTAGGGAAGCGGCTGTGGCTCAATCAGTAGGGCTCCCGTTTACCATATGGGAGGCCCCAGGTTCGGTTCCCGGGGCCTCCTGGTGAAGGCAAGCCCGCCCGCACGGCGTGGTTAGCTGACCCAGTGAGCACAAGCAGCAAAGGGGGATAAATGAATAAATAAATAAAATCTTTAAAACAAAAAAAACAAAAAAAACAAAAAACATGGGACTGTATATGATATTGAAGCCTCTTGTGGAGGATGACCATGGTTAATAGTACAAAGATAAGAATGTTCTTTCATGATCTAGAACAAATGTATGTTACTATAACAGGAGGTTAATAATAGCGGTATATGGGAGGAAAAAACTAATGCCAACTATAGTTAACAGTAAGATTGTAATAGTCCTTCATCAGTTGTGACACAAGTACCACACCAATGCTATGTGTCAATAGTAGGGGAGTATAAGGGCTATGGGATTTTTCTTTTTGAAGCAATGAGAAAGTTCTCAAATTGTTGATGAATGTACAACTCTGTGATTATACAAAGAGCCAATGAATGTTCACTTTGAATGGAAAGTATGGTGTGTGAATAAAAAAAAAAAGCCAACCAACTAAAGATGCCCCAAATTTGAGTATAACCCATCCCATTCTATCAAATTTCCATGAAAAGAATAGAATCCGAAGATGAAATGTTTGTAAAGTCCAAAGATATCTAAATCCAAAAAATGAAAAGAATAGTGGTAATAAGAAAACTCATAGTAGCATTAGAAGGAAGAAGAGTATCTGTAGTAGGCATGGGAGGAATAAATAGAAGCAGGAATACAGCAGATAGGTAAAAGGAGAAGGTGTGCAAGGGGAAGGACAATATTTGGGGAATAATAGTAACAAATTAGAAGTAACAGTAATGAGAGTAGCAGTATTAATAGGACAAGGGAGAATGTCATGGTAATCAGAGGCCTAGAAAGACGAGGAGGAATATTGATGGGGCAGAAGTGATATTAGGGGCAGGAGCAGGAGTAACAGGGAGGCACGGCAGAAGGATAAGGGGTAGGGAGACTGAGCCAAAGCACTGAGTGTTGGAAGGAACTAGCACTATGTCTCTATTTTTTTTATTAACTGAAAAATAGAGAAAACTTTACTGGTATGTCATAGATGGATTGAAAGTTATACATATATGTGATTTGTAAATACAGACACATTTTGAGGGTAAGGGGCCCCAAAGTGTTTTACCAACGGGAGGTGAGAACACAGAAGCTCAGAGACCCCTGTGCAGAAGTAAGCACACCCATGCAAGCCAGCCCTCTAGGAGGAAGCGTCCAAGCAATTGTGCATCAGCAGTTGCTCTGCTGACTGTAGGGACCTCCATGCCTTCTTACAGCTGGACATGCGCAGGGCTCCAGAAAGCCTTTGTTTTCTGGTTCAGGCTCCTGCACAGCCTTTCAAGGTCTCACATCTACCTTCTCTTTTCAAACACCGCATCTGGGACGGGCCTCCCATTGTCTGAGCTAGTACTTGGCTCCTTCCCCGATTATTGTTATTAGAAAATCAGTCCTTCTACACTTTCATGGTCCTTCCCCTTCCAAAAAAAATGATCCATGTATTTCCAACTGGTCGACCTGGAAGAGGAGTTGAACATTGGAAAGAGTCATCTAGCCCTGGGTTCAAATCCCAGCCCCACCATTCCCTTATTCACGTCCTATGAGAAACCGCACTTTGTGCTGGGGATTTATCAGTGACTTGGACAAAATCCTTGCTCTGACAAAGCCTACCTCCTAAGGGAACAGCTTGGTTCGCTGCATGACCTCAGGCAGATCACTTCATCTCCGAGCCTCAGTTTACTCATCTGTGACCCTCAACCTTGTAGTGTGGTTGTGATGAAAGGAGGTAAAATGCAAGCGGCTTGGGACATGCGATGGAAGGCATCTATTATGGGCTAAATTTTTTTTGGGGGGGGCCCCAAAAAAATATATATATATATGTTGAAGTCTGGTACCTGCAAATGTGACATTATTTGGAAATTGAGTCTTTGCAGATGTGTTCAAGTGCAGATGAGGTCAAGGTGGGCCCAATCCAATGACTGGTGTCCTTAGGAGAGCAGGAGATACAGACAAGATAGGAGAGAAGACAGGATTGTGAAGACAGAAGCAGAAATTGGAGTGATGCTACCACCAGCCAAGGAATGCCAGAGGCCACCAGAAGTCAGGAGAAAGGCCTGGAACAGATCCTTCCCCAGAGACCTTGGAAGGAGCCTGTTCCTGCCGACACCTTGGTTTCAGGCTTCTTGCCCCCAGGACTGTGACACCAGACACTGCTGTTGTTTTAAGGTTTGGTGGAGGAAATCGAGAGTCCCGTTTTCTTGCTCTGAAGGACAGCAAGGAGTCTGAGGGTGCTTGAAGCAGGAAAGTGGCCTGATGAATGTGATAGCGAGGAAAGGGGTGTCTTGAACTGGGTCCTCTCATCACCAAATGTGTTCTCTGCCTCAAGGCTTTACCAGAAGGCTGAATTTAAACAAACGTCTTTTGTCCATTCTATTACCAGATAGAAACAGACCATTTTCCTCCTTTTCCAGTTGCTAGGACACTAATCTGTTTGAGAAAGGCATGAGAACATCTGGCTGGTTGGGAACAGGGCTTCTGGGAATTTCTTTTGCATCTACAATTCTGTTTATTCTCCTGTTGCTTGTGATGGCCAAGGCTTCTTAAATGGAAACGTGGGACAGCAGGCAAGCGGAGAGGCATAGATTTTATTGAGCACTTACACGCCAGGCCCGTGTTATTCACTTTTGATTGCACGGGTACCACTATTTACCACCGTAGAGGCCGAAGCTCAGAGAGTAAAGCAACTGTCTTAACTTCATCCTGCTGTATCTTTTTATCTTTCTTCCAAAGAAAGACAGTACATTTTGTCTGTTGGTTCTTACCTGTTTCCCTCACTAGAACATAAGCCCCATGGGGACAAATTCTTAATTTTGTCCACTCCTGTATTTCTGGTACAGAGAAAAATATCTGCCATGTAGTAATAGTACAAGACATTTGTGGAGCACTTACTAGATGCCAGGCTCTTTTGTAAGGCCTTTACATGCATTGATTCTTTTGATCTGCAATATGACCCTAAGAAGTGAGTATTGTTTTTGCCCCCATTTTATAGAAGAGGAAACTGAGGCACAGAGAGATAACTTGCCCAAAGAAGTAACAGAACTGGGAATCCCAGGCAATCTGGCCCCAGAACCTGTGCCCAGAAAGGTAAGCCCTCAAAGACTGTTTGTAGAATGGAATCAGTGACATTGCCCTGGGTCACATAGGGGAAATGGGATTTGGACCTTCACAGGTCTGACTCCAAAGCCCAAGTTTGAATCAATTTGGAAGCAAATCAGCCAGTCTCTCACAGGTCCCACCCCCCACGGGCCTCATCCATCTTCACAGTGTGGGGTTTGGTTTCCTCACTGCTCCAATTGGTTGAGAGTTCTCAGGTCTAGATTGCTCAGAACCCCCAAGAGCGGGGTCACAGGCTTCCCTTCGTGCCGCCACCACCTTGCCAGGCTCCAGGACTCCTCTCTACCTTGGATTGGTCACTTGGGCAAGGAGAGAGAGACGGGTAAAACCTCAGAGCACAGATGGCAGCCTTCCTGCTGCTCTCAAGTCGTGATCCCTTCAGGTCTGGGCCCCCTCAGTCTGGGCCCCTGTTCCAGACCCACCGGCCTCATCTTGGCCCTTCCCCTCCCCCTTCCTCAGTTCAGAAAGCCTTTCAACATTCTGAGGCCCAGGTCACTTGGCTCTCCATCTGTGCTTTCCAAATCTATTGATTGAACATAAACCCATCATCTGACTCAGGGCTTCAATTCTTGAAACCCAAAAGGCCAAACTCCAAAAAAAAAAATTTAAAGGGCTTTGAAACATAAGCCCGGGTTTTGGAATTCAAAAGTTCCTGGTATTTGAAACTCCAAACTCTTGACTTTTGAAACTAAAGAGCCTTAGTTTCTGAAACTCTTGGCATTTGAAATCCCAAATCTAGGCTTTTGAAACTCAAAAGATAAATATTTTTTTAATTTCTCTGTCTGTTTATCATTTTTACCCTGAAACGATGAATGCAACTGTGGGGTGGGGAAAGAAGGCAAAGGATTCAAGAAAAGGGCAGTTATATGTATGTGAGTGGGACAGTGGGGAGGACATTGGTTAATATTTGTGGATAAAGGGTTAGTAAATCTTTCTCTCCTCTTAAGAACAAATTTGACCTTGGGTTAACTTGCTCTCTCTGTTACCCCTCAAAACCAGATAAAGGTGGAATGTAGGCTCTGTTGCCAGGCAACATTACATCTGCTAAAAAATGACCCTTGATTGGTAAATTGCATCTGGATTAGGAGAACCAGTAATGAATTATAAATGCCCCATGGGGACACCCTATTCCTTAGTGCAGTGACTCGTGGAACCGGGCACTTCCCCTGCAGGCTCCCTGGAAGCCTTGCCTCTGAAGCTACTACAACAGATTGTGGCTCCTATGGAGCAAGGGGCCTTTAGGATCACACTGGCCCAATGTGGCTCTCGTCTCCTGGCACCTAGGTTGTCACCTGGGAGGCCAAACGACACTAGGTCATGGACTGCTGTAGGGACTCTCATGGACGGGAAAGGCTTGGTACTTCTTGGCCTGTCTCCTTCTGAATGTCAAGCACGTCCTAGGGTCAGGTGGGAATTAAATTTTCTAGTTGAGCCCCAAGAAGACTCCCTGGCAGCATTCCCCATTAGCTCACTTCATACCCAGGGCTCTTGAGCTCCTTCTGTCAGTTACAGCTACGGAGGCACTTGGAATATGCAACTTAGCTGGAGCAACATCTAAAAGGAGGGTTAGGCAAGTGCCCACTACGCGCCCAGGACTTTCGCATACTGTCCAGGAGCTCATATCATCTCACAACAGCCCTCGAGATAAGGCTAACTAGGTCCGTTTTACAGATGAAGAAACTGAGGCTACCAGAGGTTAAGAGACTTGTTGAAGGCACACCGCAAGCTGGTGGCAGAGCCTGGATTTGAACTGGAAGACTCAAGTTCAAGTCCTGGCTCTGTTGTAAAATCTTTTGTGCTGCTCTGAACCTTACTCTCTTCCCTGAAAACAAAACCAAAAAAATAGATGTAATCAGACTACTATACAGAGAGGCTGTGAGGCTTGAGATGGTTTGCTTTGCAGATGTCAGGTGCTACCATGCAATAGAATTCAGTCCTACCCACACTTGCTACCCAGTCTGCTGCCAACCTGCCCCAGGGTCTGTACTATCTGACAACAGTCTCTAGATGCCATCAGCCACACGGCAGATGTCTCCAACTCCACAGAACAGCATTTTCCTGGCACAGTTTATCCCTGGGCACAGCTGGGACAGAGGTTCTGGCTGAGTTGATAGACAAATCTGATTCTAAATGGGGAGCATGATTACCAGCATTCTAGAATTGCCTCAGGAAAATGCAAGTAAACATGGCTGTTGTTAAAGTGGTTGGAGCAAGTCCATTCATTCAAAAAATATTTGAACACCTACTATGTGTTGGTCAACGCAAATACCATTATCTGCAAGCACACATAATCCCTGCCCTTAGAGTTTCAGTCTAGTCAGGGAGACAGACATTAATCAAGTAATCACTGGAATTAACATATAGTTTTTAAAAGTCAACAAATGTTACTAAGGTAATTTGCAGGGTGCTATGAAAACTTATATCAGGACGTCTCTAGTAAATAACTATTGTTATTGTCCACCCAGTCTCATGTCCTCTTCTTCTCAAGTGTCCTTTGGGGAACCACTTTTCCTTCCCTTCCATCTGTTTTTGTGGTTCAGATGGGGATGCATTTAGGGCAGGCACATGTCTCTGGCAAATCAGAGCATTCCACTCCACCACCACTTCAATGATTGGTCAAAGATATGCACGTGACCTAAGTCAGGCCAATGAGATTCAACTCTGAGACTTTAGTATGGACTACTGGGAAAGGGAAGTTATCTTTCTACTGGGATTTCTAAGCTGGAAGTTCGAAAAATGGGGAGTTTCATGGGGCAGGAGAACCTCCCTGATCCTGGAGCCCCATTGAGGAAAACCGAGAGAATCAGAGATGCAGCTTCCTGGTGATGTCACTTGAGCCCCTAGATCCAGCTATGCCTGAGGCCAGATACCTCCTGGGCTTTTCTGTTATCTGAACCCAATTGACCTTTTTGGCTTAAGTCTGTTTTTTTTTTTTTTTTTTTTTTTTTTTATTTATTTATTTTTTTGCATTGATCTGTTTTATTCATAGCCAGAAATAGAAATGCATCGTTTGGAATTAATAGGAGGGCTTGTGTTTATAACCCAGCCTAGAATGAGTAGCCTGCAATGCACCTAGAAGAAGGGATGACGCCCGGGACCAGGGCTCAGGGACCCACCTACGTTTAAAATCTTCTCTGATGGTGCCTTTTTTTTTTTTTTTTTTTTTTTTATTATGGGTATATAAATAACATTTTTGTAAGCAAATACACATATATGCATATATATTTATATATCATTTTACAAATGTTTGTATGTATTGCTTAAGTCTGTTTTAAATTTGTTTTTCTACCATTTGCAGTTGAGAACCCAACCTAATACAGGACTGAAGGATCTTGGAAGGCTTCTCTGAGAAGTGACTTTTGTCCTGAGCTCTGAAGGACTGGTAAGAGTGAACTGGACAACGAGACCAAGTCTGAAGTCAGCAATTTGGGGGCTTGAATCCTTGAAAAATTCAAGGTGGGGGCAGAAAAGGAATTAGTAAAGGGAGAATCATGCTTAATGTTTAAATCATTTGTTGTCTTTAATTTCATTAAGCCACAAACTGCTTATCTCTATTTGATTTTGATAAACTCTACGTTCTACTGAGCAGCCTTCACAGACAGGAAGATGCTGTTCTTTGCTCTGGCCATTCCCAAGAAGGGGAGGCCCAAGCCTGCCTTCAAATGCACCTTTGCTTTTTGCCTTTGGAGGCAGGAGTATTAAAAAGTAAACAGGAGCGGGGACTAAAATATATAATGAGAATGAAAGGGGGCCTATTTTAAAATGAAAGTACCAACTCATAATTTACTAGTTTTATAACATTGTGTAATTTTGTGTTTAGAATTGCTTATGTTTTAAGTGGTTTTTTTCCCCAGTACCTCCATGCTGATTCTCAAGGATCTCCTCTTGACTCCTGTTTTAGTTTTCTGGGCTCCTCAAGCAAATGCCATGACATGGGTCGGGTTAAACATGGGAGTTCATTTACTCATGGTTTGAGACTGGGAAAAAGTGCCAAGTCAAGGCATCATCAAGGCATGCTTTCTCCCTGAAGGCTGTGACATTCTGGGGCTGGACGCTGGCAATCTTTGGTCCTAGGCTCCTCTGTCACATGACAATGAACATGGCCTCACCCTTCTCTTCTGGATTCCATTGATGTTCAGCTTCTGGCTGCCTGTGGCTTTCTCTCTTTGTCTGAATTTCATTCTGAGCATAAAGGACTCCAGTAATAGGATTAAGACCCATCCTGATTGGGCTGGGCCACATCTTAACTGAAGTGACCTCATCAAAAGTTCCTACTTACAATGGGTTCATGCCCACAGGAATAGATTGTGTAAGAGCATGTTATCTGGGGTACATAGCTTCAAACCACCACGACTCCCAAAATGGATTAAAGGGCCAGACACTTGGGAAGTGTCCAAGGCACCAATCTCGAAGGGCCACTAAAACATCAGTGGACAAATTGGACAGACAGCTTTGAGAAGTCACTGAGGTGGTGTGGGACCCTGGAAGAAACTGCCTTAGTAGGAGGCTCCACGAAGGGCAGGGCCCTGTAACTGCTAAGGAGGGTGGTCCTAGTAACTGCACACCTTTGTCTTATGGAGGGAGGAAGGGGATTGCTAACTATATTTAAATCTGGTTATGAAGGTGGACCAGATGGTTAGCTTGTCCAGGCACTTCATACCTCAGCTGCGAGGATGTTTCATGCTGAAATCCTAATATATTTAAGCCCTTAAAATACCAGGCTCATTGGGGAAGATACTTTCTAAAAGAGATAGTCCCCATGGCCCCAGGGAGGCCTGACTCACCCTCTCTCCTGCTTCTCACACACTGGCATCTGCCCTCTGCTCCTCCTTCCCTCCCATAGGAGAGAAGCCCAGCCTTATAGCCCAGTGGTCAGCCCTCCATGATCTGGCCCCTTCTAACTTCCCTGCCTCATTTTCTAAAGTCCCATACTCCAGCCATACTGAAGGACTCCCAGTTCCCACCTCTACGCCTTTGCCCATGCTATTTCCTCTGCCTCAAATGCCCTCCTTGCCTTGATTGCCAAACAGCAAACTCCTACTCATCCCTCAAAGCCTAGATCAGAGGTATCCTTCTTCAGAGAAGCCTTCCCTGACTCTTTCATGCACTGGCTGAGCTTCTTCCCCTGTGCCTCTGTTGTGCCTGTGCAGAACTTACAAAAGGCATGACTCTTGGTAGTAGATGCAGAAACCATCTCAAAGGGGCTTAGGAAGATAACAAGAGGGAGGGGATTTAATGGTATATGTAATGGAAAAGTCCAGGTAGTATATCTGGCTTCAGATACAGCTGAGACAAAGTGTTAAACAAAGGCACTAAAATTCTGCTTCTAGCTGTCAATTGGCTCTGCCTTCCTTTGTGCCCTCACAAGCCCGTCAAAGCTCCACACTTTACCTTCTCAGCTTTAAGTCCAGCAGAAGGCTTCACTCTCCCACTGGATCCTGCAAAAGTCCCGGACTTGAGTTTTGCTGGTCTGGCTTAGGTCATGTGCTGATCCTTGAACCAATCACCGTGGCACAGCTCTAATTAGCCCAACCCTAGTCACATGACCACCTGGAGCCCAAATGAGAAGAAATCAAGTTCCCCCAACCTTGAGGCTTTGGGGTCGGGGGAAGCCAAAAACCTGTCACTTCCCTAGCTAGGTAGGGAACAAGGGTTCTAATTTAATCTAGAACATTCCAGCACAAGGGAAAAGGAGTTTCTTAAATGGTCATTAAATTGTACTTCTTTGGCATTTACTTGCTATGTGACCTACATAGCAAATAAATCAGAACAGAGTCTGACAAAAAATTTTGTGACATGTATATTAAGGTAGTCCTTCCTGACATTTTTTTAGATCATAGCCTGGGTTTCACTAAGTGTCTGTCTCCATACAGTTTGAGTCCATGTGTGCCTCATATTGAATCTCACACAACACTGGGGGAAATAGGACACCCTTCTTTACAAGTGAGAAAACGGAAGTCCAGACAGCTTAAGTAGCGTCTCTGAGAAAACACAGCTGGTGAGTGGAATTGCTGGCAGTTAATCCCAGGCAGGCTAACCGAAGCGTGCACTGTCCATCACCTCGTTTGCCGAAAGGTTGGCCTTCTGGAACTTTCTAATGGTTCACTGAAGGGGTTCTCAGTTCAAGGGGTTAAGGAGGGAAAGCTCTCAGAATCACCTTTGGAGCTTTTAGAAAATATTCTTCTATTTTAGTTTGGCTTCCCTCAGAGGCAGACCCTGAGACGAGGATTCAAGGGCAAGTATTTCACTTGGGAAGTGATTCAGGACACAACCAAAAGAGAACACCTACGTGAGATGGGGGGAGACAGCCGATGCAGGGAGTTTGACTCCCTCCCCCAACCCCCATATGACTGTGGGCAACTGGACTGTAATCCTGTGGAGAAACTCTGACAGGCCAGGGAGGAATATAGCTCAGAGTTATCCTACCTGAGGGACGAGGGAGCTGGCAGCTTTCTATCCCGACTCTCTTCAGTCTTTGGTTGGGGACTGCTCCCAGAGGGGCTATGATTCGAGAGCAAGTGCAGCAGCCAGAAAAAGGCCTCAGGTGGGTGCTGGCAAATGAGCCAGCCAGTGTGGGCTCAAGTGGTTAGGGTGAAGGGCCTCACGCAGGCGCAGGCGATGACAGAGGCTGCCACAGCCCTTTTCCTCCCAAGCTGGGAGCCTCCCTTCATAGAAAAACAGGCCAAACTATTTGAAATCAGGGCCATCCCTGAAAGTCCAGGAGACCCTCTGCGGTGGAGCATCTCAGGCGCCTGTTCCTCCAAGTCTGAGGAGGCCCGTGGTGGACGCACCGGCTGGGCTCGATCTTGCTCGGTTTGTTTATTCTCTTTGCTTTTCCCTTCAGACCTCCTTGCTGTTTTCCTCAATTTTTACAAGCGGTGCACAGAGATGTTCATAAAGAATATATTGGGATTTGAAACTCAATGCCTGTGGTTCAGTAAACAACCCAAGTTAATTCTTTTTTCATTTCCTTTTAAGAAAATTGTGATCAAGTATTTCATACCTACAACAGGGGAGAAATAATAATGTAATGAACACTCCTCACCCCCAAGACTAAGAAATAGAACTTTTTGAATGGATTGAGGTTTTCCAAGAACCTCCAGCCCACAAGAGCACCCAAGATGTAGAGGCAGGAGACCGAGTTTCCAGGTTCTACTCTGCCCCTTACTAGCTTGTGCGACCTTGTGCAATTCAATTCTCTGAGTCTCAGTTTCCTTATCTGTGAAATGGACATAATGCTAGTACCTATCTGAAGGAGAAAGCGAAGGAGGCTGTGAACTAATCAGTAAATTTTGGTGGGCAGGGCCTTTTCTTTTGGCCAAATTGTTCACCAGTTTTCTTGATAAACTTGAAATGTCTTTGCCGTCTATTTTCCTCTTTCAGTGGTTTCAATCTTTAATCAGGCAGTTCCTGCCACAATTCTGTGAAAAATGGACAAAGGCAAAGCTGGCCGTTTCTAGTTACTTCTTGGCAAGCACATGCAAGAATACACACTTTCAACTATTCCAGGAGATGTCATGCAGGTTAGCTCGTGGGCGAGCGTGAGTCTCTTACAGTGGGAATATTTATTGTTTGCTTACATGAGTGTCCCAATTGCTTGCACAGAAAAAGGTGTGGGAACTTTGTGTCGATGGATGCTGCCCCCTAACACATTTTTATCCTTTTACGTTTTTTTTCTCATTTCAGTAATTTTTGGTCATTCTTAGCTTGTAACAGTAATATTCAAATAATATGACCTTCCTTCAGAGCTCCCCAGAAGTTTCTATTTTCCTGACTGCCAAGAAAAAAGGGCAGAGCAACCTTATATCCTAAGTCACACTGGCCCATCTATCAAGAAAACTTAACAGAGGTGTGTAAGTTAGCTATTGCCATGTAACAAACACTCCAAATTCAACGCCTTAAAATTATAAGCATTTTTTATTGCTTATGAGACAGCAGGTCAGCTGGGCTTGCTCATGGGTCTAAGGTAAGCCATGAGCCCGAAGGCAGCTCTGCTGATCTGCTCTGGGCTCTCTTGCATGTTTGAGCATCATCTGGCCATAAACTGGTCTAGGGTGGCCTTAGCTGGGACAACTAAACTATCCTCTATGTGGTTTTAAATCCTCTAGCAGGGTAGACCAGGTTTGTTCTTATGGCCTGAGAGAGAGAGTAAGTATGCAAGGCCCCTTCAGAACTGGCATGCCTTCTCTCCTGCCACATATAATTGACCAATGGAGATCATGTGGCCAGCTCATATTCAAGTGGTGGGGAAATGGATTCCACCTCTCAATGGGAGAAGCTGTAAAGTCACATTGCAATGGGATGTTGTGGTAGATTGAATCATCTACCACAGACATGTTCTTAATCTTAATCCTGTGAGTGTGAACCTATTTGTAAATAGGACTTTTTGAAGATGTTATTGTTAGTTAAGGTGTGGCCAAATCAAATCAGGATGGGTCTTAATTCAAATTACTGAAAGCCTCAGAAAGAGAGGAAATGTGGATGCAGTCAGTAGAAACCAGAAACTGGAAAATGCCAGAAGATGGAGAAAGCCACAGGAGGAGACCAAGGGCATTACCATGTACCAGAAGTTGAGGTGCATCTCAAGGAACTCTAAGGACTGCAGCAAGCCAGAACCAGAAGGCTGCAGGCTCCAAGAGAAAGCATGGCCTTGCTGACACATGGACTTGGGATTTCCGGCTTCTAAAACCATGAGCCCATAAATTCTTGTTGTTTAAGCCAACCCATTGTGTGGTATTTGTCATAGCAGCTCAGGCAAACTAAGACAGGCGTGGATGCAGAGAGGCCATTAATACAATGAATCTACAACAAAAGGGAACTGTTCTGGAATGGTCAGCCTGTCTCATCTGCCACTAACCACAGCTGAGGCCTGTGGTCTTTAAACTGGC